>LVVK01000020.1:2109200-2353797 GCA_002022785.1 Trichoderma guizhouense
TATTTATTTTTCATATGACCTTTCCATAATATGCCAAGTACCTTGGGGTGCCGGATAACGAATTTGGGGTGCTGGATAATTGTTCTCCCTGTAAAATAGACCCCAAGTGCTGGTGCTTTTAGCGCCATCTGGATTGAATTGCGCCGTTGCCGATTTGGTGGCTTGGCCGGGGAATGCATCGCGGAAATGCTACTCGTATTTCGACTTCAACGCTGCAAATGACTTTGCCGTCACAAGCTCGAAAATCACAAGCAAACGGCGAATTGCATTGCAACAAGCGAAATAAATGAATCCTCATGACTGTTTGATTCCTTTCAATTTCCGCGCCTCGCTAGATTCTCCGCCTGCAAAGCTATTCCGTCGGTGGCGTCGCTTCCAGCTCAGTCCGGTCCTACGTGAGTTTCAACTTCATGCGCCAACAGATAACTGAGCAGTTCGTCGTCACGTGCCTCCATCGACGATTGATTCTTGGAGCCATTATCGCCGTCATGGATCCAATGACTCAAAGTGAGCCTTGCAGGAACTTTGTTTTTGTTCAGCCAGCAGCCTCAATTCGCCATGCAGAGGTGCCCTGTACAGGACATGCAGCCAAAACATTCACAGTCAAACAGTCTTGAATCCTTCCAAGCATTCCATCGTGTCCGTATGTTGATTCCATGTGCGTTAGCTGCTGAAAGTTGGAGATACACATCCCAATGTTCTCAAACGCACCTCACCTAGCCATGACAGCAAGAGATTTGCAAGTGGTTGTGGTGGACAACACTCCAAGGCAACTTCAACTTCGATATCAACCATTTTACCATCTAGACGCGTCATTTCAAGATAACGATTCTTCTTCGGAAACTTCTTTATAGCTTTATCTGGTCTACTTCTGTTACCACCTCGAATACGCAGTGCGAAAGACGAAGCTTTCCACAAACCGACTCATCCAAGGAAGAATCCGGACTGGGGGAAAGGCATAAGAAAGCGCCACGAATGGAAGAGGTGTGTACTCGTACATGTATGGAGCTAACGGTGAGACTTGGTAGCAACATGGCCTCGCTCTTCTTCCTCATACCATTGGCCGTAGCCTCTCGTCAAGCCCATTACGTATACGGGCTTCACGCTACCAGGGATGCTGCCGTTGCCTTCAGGTCTGTTATCTCTTGCGAGGCGCAGAATGAGACAAGAGATAGCAGATATTGTCACATGAAGAACCGGCTTGTTAATACGTACCTAGAACATCAAAGGCCTTGAAACTATAAGGCCAGCTAAGCCCATTGACTCATAGAGGAGGCTTTTTCTTGAGCCTTATAGTTTGAACTGATGCAAAATTTGATTTCATGAGACGCATATAAGGAGGTAAGAAGCCCTCCAATATCCAAAATGAAATCTCCCACCACAAATACTCTCCAAGACAATCCTCCGCTCGCTATCAATATCACTGCAAAGATCTCTCTCTAAGACAATCCTCTGCTCGCTATCAATATCACTGCAAAAATGCGCGCTGACAACCAACCAAGCGATGCCTCTGGCGCTGCCACCTTGTTTGGGAAACTCCCTTCCGGTGTGCCTGGAGCAGGAGCTGCCTGTACTGGCAATAACACACAAGCTGGAACAGCAGCACAAGTCCCAAATACCACTGATGCATCTGAACCAACCAATCACTTTGTCGATGTTGCCAACATGGGGTTATATCATGCCCAGGCCCTGGAGGCACATCATGCTGCCATGTTGACGGAGAACGCCTCCATGGAAACCGGAGCTGGCCATCAAGCCGGCAACTTTGAGCTTATCGCCCACCCTATTAACTTTGACTATATCCCGGAGTCTAACAGCTTCGAACTCTCGGAGTCTAACCACTTCCACCTTCCGCACTCTAATGACCTCGACCTTCCGCACCCTAACATTTCCGACCTTCCGCACCCTAACATTTCCGACCTCCCGCCCCCTGAGTCATTCCTGTGGCTGTTAGACTACAACGGCGACGACGAGCCTATCGTGGACGATAAAGACTACAAGCTCCCGGACCTTGACGAATTGGAGCGCGCCCTGCTTGAAGGTTTAGAGGAACTCCCGGAAGACGCAGACTCTGCCTTCCCGGCCCAGCAGCCACTCGATGAGCAGCCCCAGCAGCTGCTTCAACCCAATGTCCAGCAATGGCAGCCACAACCCAATGAGGAGCAACAGCAGCCGCAACAGAAATTGGATAAGACACTCAAGCTAGCGAATGATTTATTTCAGCTACTGGAAACTCGACACACTGTATCTCCCGCTCAACTTGAGGAGAGTATAAATCAGCTGCTGGGATCTCAACAAAGTGCATCTCCCGCTCCATTTCAGGAGAATTCAACTCAGCTTTTGGAACCTCAACAAAGTGCATCTCCCGCTCAATTTCAGGAGAGTGCACTGCCTGCTATGGCTCAATCTACCCAGCAGCAGCAGCAGCAGCAGCAATCTAGGGCAAGCCTTTTCCCCCAACGACTACCCGATCTTGACGCCATGCTTGAAAAAATCTCCATAATCACAGACAATTTCAAAGAGGTTCACGCGAGGACCTGCGAGTGTGTTGACGGCGTGAACATGCGGGTGGCCCAAGGTTCTAGTAGGGATCAGGAGTTGGCGACGTTCCAAGTCGATAACCAAGTGCATCGGTGGGTCAATCACTGGGTGAAAGAAGATGCAAAGAATCCCTGGGCTCCAATCTTGAGGGACACCCCCCCAGTACCCAGCGCCATCGCCAACGCCAACGCCAACGCCAACGCCAATTTCAACTTGTACGAATTTTTGAACAGCTACAACCGGAGCTTTAGTTGGCTCTATTGGAGGGCAATGTCTGCCTCGAGTGGCCTGAAGAGGATCCTTCAAGGTCTACCGCATGACTGGATTTTCGGAAAAGGGCCCGATGCCGTTGCTGAAGAACTTCGTCAAGCCGTGATTGAGTGCCACACACTCTCGCTCAACACTTTCAATGCACTTTTGGCCTTTATGGAGCACGATAACAATCTTCTGCCACACAGGTTCACCGATAATTGGAACTTTGACGTCCTAAGCACCATCAATCAGACCCAGGGCAATCAGACCCAGGGCCAAGGACCAAACCCCTCCGATGCGATACGCTACCTTACAGAGAAATGCCATGAGAGGATTCTCGCCCAATCCCGTTATGTTCACAGCCTCTTGCGAGACCTCTACCCATACCCCGTGCTGCCAGACCTACAGCAAGTTCAAGCCATTACCGAAGACCAGCTTCAGATGCTGCGGCAACAACAAAAAGAAGCCGCGCGAGACTACCCAATGCTGAGCGTCTGCCCATTTGCGGCAGGACCTAATACAAACAACGACCAGATTAAGACGCTGGAGTTTTGTGTTTTCTACCGCCTTAATTTCATTCTGCAGAGACTCCCCCGGATGTAAGTCTAGGGCGAAGCGTCTCTATGCATATATGGAGCAATTATGGATAATCGTTCATGTTATCATTTCGCATTGGAGGACATTCTTCTCAACGTGTCATGCTGGTTATGGTATGCAGTTCACCGAGAAAAGAAAAACAAGGAAAACAGAAGGAAAAGGAGAAAAAGAAAGAAAAAACATTGTTTGTTTTAATTGTTCAATGGATTGGCTATGGTTGGATCGTTTGTTCACTGGATTGGTTATGGAAACATTGTCTGTTCAATTGCTTGGTTATGGAAACATTGTTTGTTCAATTGGTTGGTTATACCCTGATATCTACCTAGGTAGTGAAAATACAAAAAAAGAATTCTGCTTTCGTTACCACCTTGTGCACAATGCATATTAGCTCTGTGATACATCAACGCATGGCTTTCTTTCAAGATGATGTGTCTATGGTCGTCTATTGTACTGAGTATCCATGATATTGTGATGTATCGAATGGTGACACTCACTTGCTAGTGCCCATGTTCATATGATCTGCATTGTAGCCTCGCGTTTTAAATTCCACCGATGTTGAGCGTCAGTTTGCTTCAACATAATCCCATATGCAAGCGAGAATATAAACAGAGAACAAATAACACACGCTGAATCTAATTCCCTTCTCCATTGTCGCTTTGCTGCTATTGTCGAATGTGACGCGATGACGGATAAAGTCTATCTCATCAACAAGACTCACTTTCTGGCGCCGCAGCAACAGTCGCCTGGAGCAACAAAGGCATAGTACACGAGTATTCATGGTGAGATAGGGGCTTCCATTTAATCTTGATGGCGTAGTTCGGAAATTTCCTGCGGCGCGAATCTAGGTTCTTCCCAAACTCTGTCGGATTAAGCCGCAGTCACTGCGCGCGTGTACCTACCTATATAAACAACAGTCGTCCCCCAAGCATTGGTGTTTTTCCCCCACCCCTCAGACACATCCTTTTACCACTTGAAATCATTCTCACCTCACTATATCGCGAATACCGAATCATATTTGCTAGATTCTGACATATCTTGTCTATTATCTATATCCAGACACTATCGATCAACTGAATTCCATCCCTTTAGTAACGATGGATCCACAAGAAGGAACCCCCGGAAAAACATTGATATTTTTCTTCCTGCACTTCGTGGCGGCTGGAATTGCAAGTGTTGGGATTAATTTTCCGGACATTCTTTGTACAGTAATATCGGCAGGCTCAGATCATTGGAATTTCGAAGCTTTCATCTCCAGTGATGTGGTATTGATGTGGATCTATATTTATCGGCTCTACCTCTATTCTGAGATGATGGAATATCTACTCTGGCTTTATGTCAAATTCTTCTTAGGTCAAAGCACGGCATTCACCAGGAATGTCTATAAACCCATGTATGTTAAACCTCAGCTTATACAGATGGGTACAGTAATGTATGTATACCAAGTATTGTTGCCTCAAAGCTCAGTGGCACTGTCATTCATGGGAAGGTGAGAAGTATTGGGGACAGGGAGGAATATCAAGTAATTTAGATATACATTGGGTATCTGAGAAGATGTTATGTAGTTATAAAACTGTGGATTATGTCTAAATAATATGAAACCCCTCGCTAGGTGCACGCTCGTAAAGATGGTCAATATGCCGAGTCAAGATTTGAAGCCAGCTTCGGCCTTTCCCGCGCTCTTTTCAACAGTAAACCAGGTTGGTGATTGTTCGTCATCGCCTAACTCAGTGTTGGGTAATTTGTCGATATAGGTATCCGCAGGAAGGAACATCATTGCTCTTGGTGTAGTAGGATTGAACTTCGACTTTGTAGATCTTGGCTCAGACTTAGGAGACGAGGTCTTGATTGTGGTTTTAACAAGTGGCGCATTACTTCTACCCATCTGCCCATTCGCAGCAGAATGTGAGATATGATCATTGGCTCCGATCAATGCGTCTGTGGTAGCAGCCCGTTGAGTCAAAACATGATTCAGTCCCATTTTCTTCGTTCCTCTCTGCCCATCAGTGATATCATAAATCCGGTCAGTGTGGAAATCAGATGTCGCATCTCGGATAGAGTGTCTTCTTTGGCCGGATGGATCAGAAAGCCGTTTGGAGGAGCCATTAGTAGAAGCAGATTGGCGACCGTGAACCGGACAACTAGGACAACTAATAACCTCGACTCTCTCAAATTCTGACTCATCAGGGGCAGTCTGGGGATGTTGATGTTGGCATTCAGTATGAGGTATCCCATCATCAGGTGGGTGTTGTGAGTCCTTGTCGGAGTGTCGCTTTCCAACTCTGGAGTGCAGTATAGTATTTATCACGGAGTCTGCAGAGGTGGCCCTTTCAGATTGCGGATCAAATTTAGCTGCGCCGGTAGATGCAGCTCTCCGTTTAGGCTGACGGCCTCTGCTTACAGAGCGTACTGACTTCGTTATGCCGCGGTTGAGCGGAGAAGCTGTCGACTTTTGTTTTGCATTGTTGGTGAATGCTTGGTGACTACTGACACTGTTGTTGCCATAGCCTCCGGGCTTAGAACCATCATCAAACACCTGTGAATACACATTAGGAGGAGTTGCTCCAATTGTAGAACTTCGGTAATAGTCTACCGCCACGGGTGTAGGGATGTATGCTCGAGTCCCAGGCCCCAAGAGACTAGGACTCGCAACAATGGGTATCATATGATCCATCGCAGAATCTGCTCTAGTACTGTGCTGGCCATCGTTTACCAGATTTAGAGACGGAGGACGGCCAATAGCTAGCCCAGTTTGATGATGGTCCGTGTTGTGTCTATTTCTCGACTCGGCTCGTTGAGAGATTTGCTCGATATGCTGCGATACTGCGCTCGGGATATTTTGCGGGCTTAGTGATGAATCAGATCTGCCTCTAATCCCAGAGCGACTGGCATTCCGTGACTTTGGCGACGAGGGTCTTGAAGGATTCTTCCCATTTGGGGACTTTACGCGCTGCGCCTGCGCCTCTGTGGACGATTTTGACTTTCCAGTTCTGTTGGACGACGTGTTCGACCTCGGAGACTGTGAATATTGGGATCTGGTCTGCTGTATCACCGGACCGCCGTTTATGATCTCACTCTCGCTCGTTGTATTCGGTAAGGGGTTGATATTCTTGATCGCTGCCCATGGAAAGGGCTCTGCTTTCCGCCCGACCGGCGTACTGGGAGTCCACTCTCCACCGACGACTGGAGTCCGAATTATGCTGTCGTGTGGTCGCCAAAACCAGCGAGGCGACGTTGCAGATGCAGCAAATGGAGTTGTCGGAGAAAAGGAATCTGCCCCGTGGCTAATGGTCACATTGCCGCCATAGATACGCCGCTCAAACTCATTCTGGAAGGAGTTTGAGGGATATCCGCTCAGGGGAAGGCCACTGTGAGGATATGGTGTGCTATCTTCTGGTGGTCTTGGATTGGAACGAATTGTTTGCGTTGAGACCTCTGATTCATTGGACCTGACTGATTGCATCGACTCTGCAGATCTTATGGATATTGCGCTTGGAAGGTTATCCTCAGAAGTTTGCTGATTTTGTGTCGAGGCTGGCGACTGTGGAATAACGAGTCTTGGACGAACAGCCATGGGGGTTGGACTAGGGGCAGAAGGAGTTGGAATATTGCCATCTGCTGTATTAGTGGTCTGGTTATGGTCGACTGATTCGAATGGAGGTGGAATCGAGATGGAAGGCGCTCGTCGCTTCGCCGTTTGCTTGGGGGAAGATTTTTGCTGGGGTTCCCCAACCAACTGAAGTGGAGATGTCTGTTTGCCTTTCGTCGTATCCATCACTTGAGGGGGAATTGAGGTATCGGTAGGCGGCGACTGCCGGGTCATCGACGGATCTAGAGCTTCAATAACATGATGAGTCTTGGTGTATCCTGAGGTCTGGCCATTGGCATGAGAAGGCAATTCGAGCGCGCCAACAGATTTGTTCAAAGCACTGGCATCTGGTCGATAAATCATCTTGGCATAAGGCGGGTTGGTCGTGTCCACAACCAGCAAGTCTTTTTCACCTCTCCCCAGCAGACCATATACTTTCAC
Source organism: Trichoderma guizhouense (assembly GCA_002022785.1). NCBI lineage: Eukaryota > Fungi > Ascomycota > Sordariomycetes > Hypocreales > Hypocreaceae > Trichoderma > Trichoderma guizhouense. Next base: position 2,116,618 of record LVVK01000020.1, read on the forward strand.
TTCTCCCTCTTGTATGCCTATAACGGCACTGGTGCCGGTGTATGTTGCTTCATCTTCGACGCCGGTGCGGTTGCAGAAGACGATGATGATTTCATCCTCGTTATTAGAGCGGATAAGGGGTTCTAATCGCGTGACCCAATATGTCAATGTGTCCATGTCCGGCTCATTGGGCATTCGACTGTAGTGGCGGCGATCCTCTCTGGTCATCCATGCCATGGAAACAACGACAAGATTGGATTCGACTTCAAGTACATGAAAGGCGAACTCGAATGCGTGCCATGGTGCTTCGAATTTATAGGGACTAAGAAATGTAAATTAGCACACGACACATGGCGTTGGAAGAGTACAGGTATGTTGAAGCTCAACGCCTGTTGACTTACTTGATGTCCATGCCTTGTAACACACTATTAGTAAAATGTTGCCTAGAACAGGAACGAAAGTTTGTTTGTGGACTCACAAATGCCAATAGAAGTATTGCCTAGTCCTGGGATATATCCATCGTAGAATCCACGATTCCCTTCTAACGCCCACGACTCATCTGTGTAGTAAAGGAAAGACTTCCGATAATTGGCGATTGTTTCCCCATCACCATTCACCACGATGGCCGAGTTGTAGTACTCGGGGCCTGTGGGCCATTTGGGAGACACGTCGACTTTCTCTGGGTATCCCACAAGAACGTTGCAGTTGTACTTCAAGGCCATCGTCCGGGCCCATAGCGCAGTAATTCCCGAGCCTGAGGGCTCCAGAAATGGCGATATGTCTTGCAGAGACTTGAAATTGTAGCCTAGCGGAAATCAGATCATCTACCAAACTCGCTTGGTGTTTTGTTGCCGCCATACGAGGTGAAAGCTCAGCGAGCAGACATAGGGTGATTCATACCAGAAAACGCTAGTTCGGGCAAGACAAGAAGGTCCAGATCCTCTGGATTTGCTTTGGAAAGCACTGCATCGGCACGGTTCAGATTGTTGTCAACATCGCCCACCTGGGGTGCAAACTGCAAGCACCCGATTCTCATCTTCGTTGAAACGCCTCAGACCGCAAGACCAAGATAACCAAGCCAGCCTCTTCCCTATCCCCTAAGCCTCCAAATATCTGCAAGAAAAACTGTAACTGCAAGTCAGGGTTTCCGTGTTGCTTAATCTTAGTAGAATGTGAAGAATGGGAAGAGACGGGCTAGAGGCACATCGAGATGGATGTGAGGGGTGGACGGCTCTTAGTGTGAAAGGGAGCCTCCAGATTATTTATCTCCCCCCCTATTACGGCTGGGAAAAATTGAAGCGAGGGTCGTTGGAAAGAACATACTACAAGTACTGCCTATTGCGCCTTTTACGCCAAGGGGGTGGGAGGGTCAGGAAGCAGCGGAACTGTCGTAGCCCATCTGTCCTTGACAAGTTCGCTGTCGTTATGTATGTTGGTTGAACATCTGTAGCAGTGTGCATGTGGGTACCTGTAATAGCCAACGGTAGGCCAATATTAACCGCTCAGTGACAACCCCGCTGCATCCTTGATCATCTGCTTTTGGCGCGGATTGGTTGCAGACTGGAAACACCTGCTGGGCGCGAACAGATGGTGGGAGTCTTAGCCTATTAGAGTGAACGAGGAAAACACTAGCCGGGGGAAATGGGCCCATTCGCATGTAATTTGAACCAACACTCGGTAGCATTGAAGAGAAGTCCCTGTGACAGCTTACCCACCCGAAGCATACTTCTTGTCCTCGGCAAATCATGCCCAAATCTTCACTTTACCTGCGGACTCAGCAGAGAGTCTACTCGTTTGATAACAACATATACGGAAGCAATGATATTGTTAGATACCTAGTACCCAGTAGGAGTTGGTTCAATAGGTAGGTACCTAGGTTCAATAGCACCAGGCATACACGAAGTGCTACGTGCGTAGTAAAGTAACTCGTTCCTCAATTAGTCAACGCGGCAAATAGCTCTCCTGTAATAATTTATTTAATCAATTGTTTTTTTAGCATGCATATGGAAGATTTCAATTCCATATCTATCGTTTCTAGCACACGTTTATTTCTGTTATCGTTTCCGGCCATGCGTCCAATATTTTGCTACAATTCAGATAGGCACGTAAAGCTTCAGCTTTACTTATTGCGGCTACATGTACTTTGCTTATCTGAACACTACGCCGCCTTTATAGAAAATATTACTACTACGACAGAATTTTCTGACCAAGTGCCAATACCTAATGGACAGCACGTAAGTGTGGAATTACCTAAAGCAAAACCTGCAAAACCCGCCGGGTATAGTCTTGATAGTTCTCAGCTTAAGCGCGAGGTGACTATTCAAATAAACACGCTGAGCGATGACGAAACGCAATGCCTATTCGGTAGTTTGCTCGAATGATGTATGGTCAGGATTAGCCGCCAAGCCGTCGGCGGCAACGAAGCCGCAAATCACTAGCCGAAAAACGAAGTAGACATCGATATAGAAGGTAGGTACGGAGCAGGTATAGGTTATGTTATCGCCATCTACCCTTACCTCTTATTTCTCCCGTTTTCGAATATGAAGCGGCGAAATAGTAGAACGACAACATAGAATGCCTTGATCTCTCCGTATATCATATGCCCTCGTTTAGGTCAAAAATGTCCGAGAATAGGGTAGCTATTGCAATTATTGTAAGAGTGGACGTGCATTGAAGAGAACAGCGATAAAGACTAGAGGATAATGAAATCCTTTATATAATAGATTGTACATTTGTCAGTGACCCTTCGCAACATATTGCTATGTAAAGAAAATATAACTGAGGTTGATGGAAAAACACAGTGAGTATCTCACTCTTCTTGAGAAAAAGGTTAAATGAAAATGCACAAATAGTGCAGGTACAACACCGAAGCAGAAGACAAATGTCAAAGAAAAAAAAGAAAAAGACAAATAAGACAGTTAAATGGGAAAGAAACGAAAAAAAATAGCTGATGAGCATGAAGATCATGGCTCAGTTGATGTGCACCAATTCAGTTAGCTCTTCCCTTGTCCTCTCCGCCGGTGTTCTGACCGCACTTTGGAGACATTCCATATGCTTCATCCCGGCCCTCCTCCTGTAAATTTTCAACACCATGAGATGTTGTAGAAGGGCGAGTAGGAGTGTCCACTGCAGCAGTTGGATATCGTTGCATCAATGGATACATGGTGAACACATCGGAATATGGTGCGGGGCTATAGTATGACTGTCCGAACGAGTTGTACATAAGAGGACCACCCTGTGGTGTCATGGGGTGAGCCATCAATGATTGGATCGGGTGAAATCCATAAGGCGAATAGGTGTAAGGCTGAATGATCGGGTAGAAGCAAGATGCCGCTGACTCAATACTATACGCCGGAGAAGGCTCTGCAGTAGTCTTTATCGGAGACTTGGTTGGAGTTTCCAAAGTTTTCTGGTCGTCATTTGTCGCGCTGTTCCCAAATTCGATGTCCTTGGAATCGCGGAGATGCTCATCTAATTTGCCTCGGTAACTGTCGTTGGAACAAAATTCTGGTTCGTGTGTGCTTTGGATAGCTTTTGGTCCTCTTTCTTCCTCTTTGACTTCGGCATTGTCAGTCAAATTCTCCTGTTGTATTTCATCTCTGCCCTTGGTGGTGCTGCGTCCTTCCACTTCTTCAAGCTCGGTCTCCTTGACATAGCTAATCACCGGTAGCTGGCTAGTGGAGCTATACTTCGGATTAATTGGGAGGCTAACAAAGGCAGCAGAGCTTTCATCGCTGATGGTAGGTCTGGTAATGGTGGAGTGGGTATAGCGTCCAGCATTTGTTTGAGGAAGAGGATGAGATCCATCTGCCTTTGTAGGAGAGACTTTATTATCCTCCTCAATGTCGGCTACGGTTGGAAGATATGTTGCCGATAACCCTGCAGTTGGAGGAATGAAACTGTCAGCAGTCATAATACGGTTGCCACGACCATGGTGACTGCCCCCTTTGGTCCCATGCCAAGTGGACGGAGCGCCAACGAATGTTCCTCTTTGAGAGCCATTAGTGGCGTAAGAAGGCCCATTGAACATTCTCGTACGCTTCCTCTCAACTTTGATAATATGGCCATCAATAGGCTTGCGGTGCTATTAGAAGCGTTAGCGATAGCCGCATCGATGTGTAGGACCTCTGCTAAAAGACAGAGCTAACTTACATAATTCATGATAGCGTTGTCAATAGAATCGGGTCGGACAAATTCTACAAATCCAAAACATGTTGTAGTAGCTAAGTTCAATAGTTAGTCCGACTCATCAGCAAGAGGATAAAAGAACACCTACTCCTGTCACCAACTTGAGGAATTTCTTTTGTCGCAACCTCAGCACAGAGCACTTTGCCGCACTGGCTTGCTAGAGACTTCAGAACATCCGCCGTCATATTCAAGGGTAAATTACCAAAATATGCCGATCGACGATCTTTCTCGTACTGTGCATAGCTCTGCTGGTCGCTTTTCTTGTGCTGCTGCCGAGTCTCAGCCTTGGGGTCGTATGCGTCAACGCGGAAAACTGGGTGGCCCTCAAAGGCCTATAATCGTGGAATCAGGTGTTAGCTCGATTCTGATACAAATTAAGCTGGAAGAAGGAGGTGATAACCAGTCAGCAGACATTACAGACCTTTGTTACAGATCGCGAAGAGTCATAGCGTTTGTAATGAATGACAATAGCAGGCGGGAAATTCTCTGTCTTGTGGCTGTTGAGATCCAGAGGATATGCCTTGGCTATTGGTCCTAGGGCACCAAGAAGATCTATAGCTTCTTGTTTAGTCGTTTCAGCTCCAGAGAGCTTATAAACAAGAAAGCATGCTATGGAGGACTTTGGTTAGTTTGCCATCTTGAAACAACCGAAGAGGAGTGGTATAGCTACAATGAGCGGTGGCTTTCTCGACGCGACAAGGGCGACCGAGTATGACAGAGCCGTTTCCATGTTTTCCAGCATTCTCGGCATCAGCATCACACTGTAATCCAGTTAGCAAATAACATGTGCTTGTTAAATCAGACGTGCTATCTCTGCTTACTGTGAATTGACAGAAAGCAAATGGCATCTGGCGACTATCTCGGCGAATCTTGACGAAGACGGTACCAAACTGCGAGAAGTACTTGGTAACTTCGATTTCCAGCTTTCGGTCGTCGAAGGCTTGAGTTAGACTTTGAAGTATTGTTTAGCAAGAATTTGAGGAGGGGTCTTGATTTTGCCGCAGCAACTTACTTGGCGACGAACACGCAGGCTGACGATGGATAAATATTCTGCGCATCAACTTGAAGAGGCTCACGAGGAATCAGAGACCAGTTGCCATCCGTTTGTGGCGCCTGTTCTTCGCTCCCGTTTGAAGCCTCTTCAGCACTATTCTTCGCTTCCATCGAGGATGAAGCCCTGCACTCCGCTCCTGAATTTGGTCGATCAGTAAACACATCATCGCTGTTGGTATTTCCAACTTGAAAGGCAAGTGAGCTAGACAAACAAGTTTAGTATACAGCATGAGAAATCAAGGGCACAAGCCTGAGGCATGAATACCTTTCATGTTCAGCACACTTGGCACTCTGGGCAATTAAGTTGCCGGACGGGGCAGGTCGCTTAGGACTTTGACACTGTTAGAACCCGAGGAATTCTTTTCTCTGAAGACAATACAGGCTTGGGAATGACTGACGTGTTATCCTGTTTTGGCAAGCTACGTAGGCCTTTGCAATTTTAGCGACTGAGAAGAAGGAAGCGAGAAGATATAGCATGCTACTTACCAGGGTTGAAAACATTCTCTTGATCAGACGAGAGCTGGCGGAGGATGTCGAAGGACGATGCCTTCATGAGTGTCTTCTTCGGATGGCGAAGAGAAGAATGCGCTGGCATCTTTGCTTTTCTGAAAACATGTGTCAATATTTGTGATCAAGAGAAAGAGATAGAAGTTGGCAGTGAAGGGAGAAGAAATAATATAATGTTAAAAGATGAAAGAACAGCAGTAGAGAGATGGAAGGGAGGTGGAAGCAAAGTAAATTGTGGGAAAAGAGAGGAAAGTCAAGCGAGAGCGCAAAGAAGAAAAGGGAAAAGAAGATAGAAGTAGAAAAAGAGAAGATGGATAGAGGTCGCGTGTATGTACGCGTGTTCAACCCACCTGCTTTCACAAAGAAGGCCTAGTAAAAAGGAACTCTGCCTAATGCAATGAAAACTGACCCAAAATCGGCCTTGATGGAGTTCAATAGACAAAACGCGACTAGGGTTCCCTCCAAGAAAGAGAGAAGAGTAAATGTAGAGTAACGACTAAGCAACAGATAATTCTGAGAGCAGTTTTGAACTGCTTTGTGGTGGTGGAAGACTTGCAAATCCGGATGAGGTTTGGCCTTAGGGATGGCGGTTGATGGTGGACGATTTGAAGGTTGAGAATTGGAAGTGAAGTGGAGAGGGGGGTAAACATCAAATGGATTGGAGATGGATTGATTGGTTGCCCGGAAACCCAATCACAGCAGTGCCAGTAGATGGCAAGAAATTGACAGTAAAAGAGCCTACAGTTGGCACCACTTTTGGTAGCAGCCGTCAACTCCCTGAGATTAGGGGAAAGGCCAAGTAAAGGTCAATAGCATTAGTGATATTTGTCCAAAGCAATATGCGTCAAGATTGACTTGAAACTTCTGGAGTTGTTATCGTATAATTCAAAACTCATCTAATGGAGATTGGAGATATAATCATGAACGGACTCCAGCGTGCGCAATCTTTCAAAGAATCTTGGGAGGCTATCTCAGCTTGTTACCGACGTTAGGGCATGTGAGAATCCTCATATCAAGAAGACAGCTGTTGAAACAGCTTTACCCATGGTTTATGAATACAAGAGTTTCAAGATTACTTTTATGAAATTTCACATTGATTAGAATAGTAATCATACCACAATGAGTTGCGTCGGCTACCATTTAAAACACTCTACCGAAACCCCCACAATTGAGTCCATTCAAGCTTCCCGTCAATCAGCAAATCGTGCTCAAACTAATCAATTTGTATACTTCTTCATCAAGATATTCTAATACATTCCATTCTCCTACTGTAATTCTTTCGTACTACTAATACATTAACCGGCCCAGTTCCCTTGTACTTTACATTTTCAAGTCTTTCTGCGTCAGCATCGTTACACGTCAAATGCCTGTGATACAGCATATAGTATCACATCCGTTGATAGCATGGATTTCCCTCGTTTGTTCTACCACCCAGAAACCGAAAAACCTAAGCGGCTACTTGGACGCTGGCTTCCATCCGGCTCGTCTTGCTTGCTCCTTGTCGATAGCTTCCTTCTCCTCTAGATATGCTTCCAAAGTTGTAGGAGATGTTGTGCCCCAAACTCTCCATGCGTCCGATTCGAATGTGACCGCGTTGACCTGTCTGGAGAGCACCACATATTCCACCTTGTCTTGAATCTTAACGCTGCCAGGAATCGTCTCTCCTGTAGACGCATCATACCGAGACACCTGCTGGGTGGATGAAATGGCAACAACGGCTTGTTCGGTCATGAGGTTCTTGTCGTACATGTTGATCTGGTGGATCTGATGTGCTATTCGCTTGGGGTAGAAGAGCGAGCTGTTGTACTTGGTAACCTCGAAGTGAACTCGCTCTCGAGGATTCCGGCGGTCTATCGCCGCAATGAGCTTCTTTGCAAAGTCATTGACGCAAATTCTTTCGAGTGTCGCTTTGTCCCCCGCAGCAAAAGCCTCTAGCACTTCTTGATATAAAGCCTTGGCCGTAGGCGCAATCTTGCCACGGCGGGCTTTCCACTGGGGTCGAGTCGTCCAGTTTGGCATGGATTTCAGCTTGAAATTGAGCATAGAAACGGTCTCAATCACCCAGTGCCTTAGCCTGCTCCATTGATATTGCGCAAAATCCGCAGGGTTTAGTGGCAGACGAGATAACGGGAGGGTTACAAATGTGCCTAACGAGAGAGAGCTTTGTGTCAGCCAGAGCGCATTCAACTCCATCGCCTGTTATGGTAGAAATATGAAATTGCACTGTTCAATCTCATCATGAGACATCATGAAAGAATTTAGACAGATGGTTAGAGAATCAAGGACATGTGCGAACCTGGAAACAGCGGACCCCCTCCATCTTTAAAATACTCTGCGTTTGCCATTTTCTGCAGCTGTGAGATGCTCTGTTCTTTTGTCATCCTGCTTGAGCCGGCACGAGCCGCACGATCCATCTCTCTCATTGTCCTGCTCCTTGATGGCTGTGTCGCATATTGTCGAAGCATCTGCGCGGCCAATGGCCTTGCGGCGCATTTTGGAAGATTATTCGCAGTGCCATGGCGAAGTGCCGGTGCCGCGATTGAGCGCATTGCGGAGGAGGGAGACATGATCTTGAGTCGAGTCGTACAAATGAGACAGTGGGGGAGACTTCTTCTGCCCTTTTTCAGAGGAATTATGCCCGATTCTCAGCATCCGAGCATCGTCATCATCCCACCAAGACAACCTCTAAAAAGCCGGCCTAGGTGTTGAACTTCTGCGGTTGGATGAAATTGGTGGATTAATGATAATCCAGATGCCGACACACCCTGTGCGGGGTGTTAGAATGGTCAGGCTTCTCGCTAAGGGCCAAGATTCACACCATCTGCCACGTGCGAATTTCTAGCCTCTTCATGTTTGGTCTTTCTCTCAACACCAAAAGGCTGCACATCGTCTCCCGCGATCAGATGTAAGGCTGAGAGATTTGTCTGCTGTGTGATTCACGACGGAGAGTCTCTCATGTTACTCAACTTCAGGTGAGCCGATTGGCTCGTCCGCTGTTACTGTCGTCAATACGCTTGTTTGCCCATCATGAGAGCCACGCAGCCTCTTCTTGCAAAGAGCTTCCTTGCGCGGAGCTTTGACGAGCTCAAGAGGCGCTCCAGTATAGGTAACCAGCATCACACCCTCTGATCGCATATACATGCTTTCGGATTCTTCATACGGTCTCGAAATCGCTAACATTCGCATCATCAGCCTGGAACCTCGACGCCGTCAAGGGTCCCTCAGGCCCCCGCGAGCTCTACGACTTCCACAGCGCCGATTCCGTGAGCAATTGCATTGTCATGTCCGACAAATTGATCGGCGGCTCCTCCACCAGCAGCCTCGACTTCATCCATTCTTCGACTTCCTCCTCCTCACCGTCTCACGCACGCTTCTACGGCCACATCTCGACGTCACTCCCACCAGATCGCTTGGCAATTCAGCGGACAGGCTATGCCGCGTTTCGGACACCAGATCAGCCGCCCACAGTCTTCGGTCGCTCTGTTTGGGATATAGACCCTTACACATATCTCGCATTGCGGATCAAATCCGATGGCAGGGCATATTACGTCAACGTACAGACAGAGAGTGTGGAGCCGACAGACCTACATCAGCATCGGCTATTCGCGAAGCGCCCTGGGCAATGGGAAACGATTCTAATTCGGTGGAATGACTTTGTGCGCACAAACCACGGCTTCGTCGTTGAGCCACAAACAGAGCTTTTAAGACAAAGAGTCCATAGTGTAGGCATCGGGCTGACGGATCGCGTGGAAGGGCCCTTTGAGCTCTGCATCGAGAGAGTGTGGGCAACAAATGGAGCTGAAGAGACACGCACGACGAAAGAAACACAGGAAGGGGAACTGAAGAACAGGAAGGGCGAAAAGATTCAGTGGTGAAATCGCAGCAGTAGCATGTTGGCCTAATTCCATGCGAACGATTGATCGACCATGTATGAGCGAGAAAATTATCCGCTTCGTTGGCATTTGAAACTACGAAGCTAGATGATATGATTGAACAAGGCGATATTGTTCAAGGTCGCCCACAATATATCTAGTTAACTGTAATCAATCTGAATGGCCTTATTCAAACAAGGTGGTCCAAGCTAAACAAGCTATTGTGGACCAAAACCTATTCGCTTTTGGCAGATTCTCTTGTTTATAGGAGACTTGCTTATTCCCTTTCAAATACAGGATTCCCAATCTTGCTCCAGCAACGGTTTTTCAAGCAAGCAGATGTCCATGTTTCAACGGGATATTCTCGATCGAGCAAGTTGTAATATACTTGTTTAGACAATGTTATCTTAGTCAGTCAATGTAGTCTCAGCTAAATGATCTCGTTGTCCAAAGGCAACGATCCAACTTCGCTGAAGTACTCACGACCACCGCCTGTGAACTTCCACTATAGCTGACTGCAATCAACGGGCACGCGAACACTTTCGTAGAAATCAGACTCATAGTCTCATATGCATTCGACTATATGACGCATCCATCAAAAGTGTTTGAGTTGCGTTAGGTATCATTACATGCAATATCATATCGAAACCAGTCCCAGGGCTTGCTACCTTCACTCTCCTCCAAGGACGCCTGCTTGCCATTCCCAAATCATATCAGCTTCTTGTTTTCTCCGAAACCACAGTACAACCTTACGGCAGTGATGTCAAATAAACGTGGCCAATGCTCCCCCTTCTTCGAATACCTAACGTAATGGAATGTGGGCATGATATAACTTGGTCACTTAACTCAAAAGGTGCAATAGAACTCGTTGTGTGGGTTATATTGGTTCTTAGGGGGTAAGCCCGCATATTCTAAATGTAAGCAAGATGTCGGAACATAAATTGCATGCGGCAATATACCTTTCTCGCCTTCGTTCTCCTGGTAGTCCAGCATCTTATCAATATCCCAAGGATTGCCGACATCGATCGTGTCGCTTTCAGTCATCCCAAAATATCACATTTGCGGCATCTCAATCTGATATTGTTGTGCGGCAGTAGAAGATGCGTAAGTGTAATTGTAAAGCTGCGGTGTGGCTGGACATGCGAACTGCAATGGGAGGTGATTCATAACGTTGAGATCGTCGACTAAATGAGACTTGACGCCTAGGACTGGCACTCCTTTCTCTTCGTAGTGTGTGCCTAGAAGCTCCTTGGCTGCCTGAAAGGAGTCTGCTTCTATTACTTTAATGAAGTTTGGCCTTTTCGTTATTGATAAGATAAAAAGAGAGCCAGGCGAGTTCTGATGCCATTGCCACTGCTACCAGCTTCATTTTATTTTTTCATGCTATTCTACTACTATACTAGTAATCGTGTGACCATTTGCCCAAGAAATTGGTTCAGCGAAAATATGAGGTTACAGCAAAATAATTATGAATGCTGCGAGAAAAAAGTATCCCAGTCTCCGTCAGAGCCCTGTGTAGTGTTGGGAGTTACATGAGCCCAGTTCTGCTGCCAAGCACTCAGAAACATTGGAGTGTCTTGAGGTAATCCGAATTCAGTGTTAGGTATGGAAATCGAGGCGTTGCCTACAGCCGTGGGAAATAGTTCATTGCTCAAAGGCCACTCAGTAGTTTCAGGAGCAAAACTATTTTGTGAAAGTTGTTGGTGATTAGGCATATTCCATCTTTGGCCGTGTTGGTAAAAATGAGATTGAGGAGCAAGTGTCGTTTCTTCGAATTGAACATTGGCTTGAGCTTGCGATTCAGATGGTGAAACAATGGTTGCTTCAGTGTTAAAGAGAAGATGCTCTTGGAGCGGTTGCTGGATTTGACCCGTCGGGTATTGTCGTAATGCGCTCTCCTCTTGTGATTGGTAGAGTATGGATGCTGCTCCTTGTGCATCTCTAAACTCTGTGGGAACTTCGTGCACGTTTTGGTGGTGATATTCGAGATCAGAAACTAAAAACTGTCAGATCCGGTTACTAAACTTGGAAGAGGAGCCATACCGTTGTCATTATATTCGTAGACAAAAGATGCGCAATGTTTCCGGATGTCATCCTCCGTATGGCAGTGGCGCAAAGTGTAGGTGATAGCCTCGGTACCCTGATCCATCACATATGACATCGAAGTGCTCTCTCCATCATGCTCATTGATGGCCCATTGGCCATTGGGCCGTGGCTCTAGAGCTGTCAAAGCGGAAATTGGTGGAATTTTTGGAGATCCCATGATGGTATCAGTCGACTTGATATGGTAATTGGCAATGCTAGTTGTGAAAGAAGGTTTTCAGGTAGTGGGATCGGAAATCCTTCAGTGTTTATTTAAAGATCTAGTAGGATGTAAGAAGCGGGAGTATCAACTCAGGAGAGCGGGCAGCTGAAGTATTTCTCCTCAAGAGTGTTTGCCTTGCCTAAAATGTGTTTGTCTAGTAGTAAAAGTGAAAAGAAAGATCGAGAGCAGAAACTGAAGTCCATGGTTTCGCCTCACTTTTCACTCACTTGCATCTCAAGTACTGTGCAAGTACTGTGAAGCTTTTCCTGGGGGGGGAGGCCCACGCCACCATTTATATACGTATTCCATGCGGATATCCGCTAAGCACGTCCGTTGTTTGTGTTGGTTCCTTACCGGATTCGCCATTAGAATCTCCCAATGTTTGAATTCATGTGCATATATTATGAAATGTAGCGTAGAGAAAATTCATCTTTCTGATTGAGGGCATCTACCTATGCTTTAGATTGCAGTCTCAGTAAAATTCTGGAAATAAGCTCAGAAGTCCAATATAAAGGGGAAAGCCATCGTCCGCTGTTGGAATTTTTATTCTGGGCTATTATTTCTTGCCTCAGAAGTATTCGCAACCGTCTGCCGATCTGCGTGAGTATTATGGTTAATCCATATGTCCAGTATAGTAAAGAAAAATGCCAGCATAGAGTTTCGTCATTTTGCCATAGAATTAAATCGTTCTCCTCCTGCCGAGCGTGGTTGACACTGCTTTCACAACTTGTATACAAGGGGCAAACCATACAGGGAGGATGCCATATAAATCTACGGCTGGGGTACTGGTAAAATTTGGAGAAAAACGAGAAGTGGGACGGCTGAAGTTTAGCTCCAACACCTTTGTTTGTTAGCATATTGTTGGTCAAGGAAAAGCCAATTCCTTCCGCCACAGAAATTGGAGAATGGTCCCAGAGGGAGTGAAAACTGAAGTGGAGGGCGCACTGACCTAGCACTAAATAAGGGGGGGCTGGTGGGTATTCAGATTAACTCACTTGGCAGCTCTCAATAGCCACTAATAAGTGAACTACCATGCAGATTCCAGGCTCACTTGTAGCTCACCATCACCCATAGCTTTTCAATTCTTCGTGGTACTGAACTTTGGAAATGTTTTATTTCTTCAATATTTCCCAATTCTCACATCAAATCTATCAACTCTGAATCTACGACTACTCTTTTTTTCACGATACCTCTTCAAGCGCCTTTCGGATTTAGAGATTGGCACCCCATCATCACCCGCGAATAATCATTCTGAGCCTGCCATTTCTACGTCATCATGGATATGTCACAGCAAATATCTTCTCCGAATCATGAAATTGCAGTTTATCTAGCCGCCATCTGGGATGGACTGAGAGACCAGATAACTCCCTTCCTCAGTGTCCTTTACATCGATGACACTATCTACCGAATGCTGGACAGCCATGGGAGGCGCTATATCGCCAGGAAATTCATGTGAGTCCAATAACAACAGCGAAGATGTTCGCAAGTATTAACCTTGCTGCAGGGAGCATACGAGAGAAGCCGTAATGTATTGTCATGATGGTAGCAGAGGAGACCGTCATTATCTTGGCCCACCGCGTTATTTTATTGCCAATGGCGGCGTGATACATTCTCCCGATGGCCTTGAGCCAATCTGGGCGATGAACGATGGCTTGAATTCTCGCCTTGAAAGCGTCGCAGCTTGCCAACCTACGGTGCCACTTAAGCCAACCAAGATTCCACGCCCTCCCAATGCATACATTTTGTACCGCAAGGATCGGCACAATCTGGTTAAAGCGGCCAATCCTGGTATTACCAACAACGAAATCTGTAAGCTTTCCTCCATCTTTAGTGAGACTCTCAGCTAATGACTTGTTACTACAGCTCAAATCTTAGGACGAGCTTGGAATCAAGAATCGAGAGACGTACGTCAAAAATATAAGCAGATGTCAGAAGAAATCAAAATCGCGCTACTGGAAAAGCATCCAGATTATCAGTACAAGCCTCGGAAATCGTCAGAGAAACGCCGCCGCACTCGCCGCAGCCAACAAGCGCATGCTATATTAGTCGATGCTAATCTTGCTGCCCCCGACAATGACGCAGTTGAAGGCCATTCCGTTACCTCGGTTTAGTGCCTCACACGATTAGATGCTGAGAAGATTATATGCGACCGCCTTCAGCTATGGGCTATCATTCTTGCCCTATGGTACGCGTGCAATAACTATAAACCACAAGGCTTGCAATCTGACGAGTTTCAGGATAAATCTGCAACTAGGTCGGATATCCTAGGCGATGATGAGCGCGAAGCAAGTCGTTTCCCTCGTTCTCACAATAGCTGGACTTTGTACTGCCAGGTTTGGTTGAGAGAATTTGCCAAATATTAGCCAGCAATACGTGCATCAGTGCTTTGTAAGTGTGCATTTACATCAAATTACATTAGTATCTCCGCGTGCTAATGTATTGTTACATACAGCAACTATCATCTTAACGAAGCAGAAGAGCGAGATACCCCATGAGAAGAAATCTTTGTTATAATTTGGTTGAATGGGAAAGGCCCAATCACAAACGGAAATATCTAGTCTACAAGTGGAAGGTTAGGACACTCTAAGCGAACAAAAGGCAAGGGAGGCAAACTACGGGCATCACTGCATTTGAGACAGATTGATCACCACAAAGTCACGCATCCAGCTGGAGTACTTAGTAGTCTTAGCTCTACTTGAGCTTCATTGCTGTTAATTTGCCGTATGAGCTATTAGGTAGCAGGACAACAGACAGTCAGATTCCGCGATTCCTTCATCTCAATTCTACAGAATCACATACAGCAGTCTCCCAAAGCATCGCGTTCCAAATGTACTTCTTCAGGCATCGACATTAGATCTCCCAAGCCTATTCCTTCAGCAAATGCCAATACCAGATCTATTAGTTGCCTTCTTCTGACATAGACATCTAATCTATATACCTCTACTCTCTTCACATGAACGCCGCCGAACATCCCGTAGATTTTCGTAGAGGAATATTACGGATGCCACTCGGCATTTCAGGACACCATGAATACGAGCCCAATGCCGCCAAAACAGTTACAGTAGCAAGCAGACCTGTGTGCTCTCATTGGAAAGAAAAATGCCGCGGACTCTGCAGCCCAGTACGCAGATGCATCCAAGCTCAAATGCAACCAGCGCTCTGCTACGATGGTGATCCGTTCCAGTCGCTACTCCAAATGAAAGTACCGCAACGCCACTCAGAGCCTCGTTCTTTTTCGCCAGAGGGGCCTAGTGGCCGGGCGCAGATATAGAATGACCGTCCTGGAGCAAGCGTCAGCCACAAGCCTGTCTGAGCACGTGGTGAATATGATGGCATCCAGGCAAACAAGGAGGGTGAGGGCGTGTCTCCATCATTGGATCTAGCAACCAACAACATCCGCTAAGAGAAGAGGTGTGGTGCTGAGAGCGAACGTGCCAACAACTGAAAGTCGCAAAAGCAAAAAGCAAAAGCATAAAGCATAAAAATAACTCGCCAAATGCTAGAGCCATGTTCGGAATAGTCATTGGACTCGGCTGAAAACATGGAGGTGGAGGAGGGGGAGAAGGAAAAAGGAAAAAGGAAAGGGAAAGGGAAAAGGGAAAGAAAAAAGGGAAAGGACGTACCACAATTCACACCTGGTCTCTTCGTGGTGAGGCTGATACAGGGCTCATTATGCTCGCATCGGGGAAGCATCCGTCTTCCCAGAAGTTTCGACCAGGATTCCTTTGCTTGAATCGGATCAAACACTCTGGCAGCAGCTTCCATCGACTGGGTGGAGGCTTCAGGAGCTGACTTCGCTGGAAACGCTGAATCCGGCAACCCTTCCGGCCAATTACCGCCGCTTGTCTCTAGTGGCAGATTGGCAACCGGGGAAGCTAGCTGGGCCTGGTGTGACGACAGGGGCTCAGAGGGCTGCGTTGTTGTTTGCTCGCCAGAAGATGGAGCGTTGGCATTGGCGCTGGCGCTGGCGCTGGTACTTGTGGTCGTGTCGCTGCCCTTTCTCCCTGGCATCCGGTTAGCGGGCGAGGGCTGAAAAAAGCCCTGTAGAGTTTTTTGGCCTTTGATGCCAGCGCGAGAGCTTCTGGCATTCTTCCTTTCCGTGGCGCCCAGATTAGTGTTAGCACCAGTGTCAACCACTTTGTTGCGCTTCGGAGAGGGTGGTTGAACACGATCGACGGACCCCGCAGCACGTTTTGTGGATTGCGCCTCTGGCCCCGACCCAGTTGGCGATTTCGAATCTGCGGAGTGGCTAGCGCCGCTCAGTCCGAGCCTGTGATGAGTGTGGCTCGTCGTCGTCTTCGTCTGGCTGCCAGTCTGCTCCAAGCGTGCCAAGTCGGCCACTGGCTCTCCTTCTGGGGTAGACTCTGTGGCGCTGGAAGGCGCCAGTGACGAAGAATAGCTCGACGGCTTAGCGCCAGCTTTCTTCGTAAACATGTCCCGGATGCTCTGTCGCCGGTCGAACTCAGGAATCAGCTTGGCTGATAAAGGCAAGACGTCCTTCAGATGCCATTCACGGAGGCGTCGACCGTCCCTGTCAACCATGCCAGCCGGGTTGACAAGGTTCAGCAACGGCACCTTTTGGGTGCCAGTCGTAACGACATCAGCTAGCGTAGCAAAAACTGGGCAGTGATCAGATCCCATTAGGCCCTCCTGGATGTTGGCCTCTGTGAACCAGTCTTTCAGGCCATTGCTGCAAAGCACGTAGTCGATGCGGCTGCCGTTGTTGGCCGGCCGTGTGTTTCGTTTCGTATCCCAGCATGTGTTCATGCCCTCTCGTGCGGGGTGGAATTCTCTGCATAGATCCCACAGCGCAGGCTGCTCCCGCCCTTCATCCCGATCTCCTTGCACCGTGCCTCCGTAGACCAGATGGTTGAAGAGGCGGCGTGAAGGTAGGTTCATCCACTCCTCTATGCTCAGACCTTCTTTTCGAAGGTTCTCGACAACGTTGGTGGAGTCGGGCACGGAGCGACTCACGTTCAAGTCCCCCACCAAAACCACCTCCTTGCCCTCAGCGACCAAGTTTCGCACCCTAGCATCGAGGGCCTGCAGAAACTCCATGCGAAATTCCACCCTTGACTCATCGCGGTTAGCCGGGCTGTAAACACCCAAGAGCACAAAGGCAGGAAATTCGAGAATGACGCATCTTCCTTCGGAGTCCAGTAGCAGTTCGTCAATGTTTCCTGGGAGCTGCCCTGGTTTTGGGTAGCCCCCAATCTGTTGGTCTTTGGGGAGATTCCGGAACTGTGTCGATGATTTAGGAGGACAGAGCACACCCAATATGCCTTCTTCAGCCCTAATAGGTGCACAGGTGGCATTTCGCGTGTATATGGCAACGCCAGAGTAGCCTTTGAAGTATCATGTTAACTGCTGCCTGCTGCTCCTGTGGACATCACGACGGTGGTGAGCTAAATGCACCTAC
The DNA here is from genome assembly GCA_002022785.1 of Trichoderma guizhouense. Classification (NCBI taxonomy): domain Eukaryota; kingdom Fungi; phylum Ascomycota; class Sordariomycetes; order Hypocreales; family Hypocreaceae; genus Trichoderma; species Trichoderma guizhouense. The sequence continues at coordinate 2,133,941 of LVVK01000020.1, forward strand.
CTTTCTTGTGTCTTGGTAGACTGAAGTATACGTCCCACCCAGGAACCAGAACCATATCATCCGTCAAGTCTTTCCGCTGAATCTTGGTCTCTTGCATCACAACAATGTCGGCTTCGAGAATATCGAACATCGCCTAGGTGGGAGATGACGTATTAGTAGCGGACCGACTTTGGCCAGGATACCTTACGAACCTGAAAAGTACGCTTTTCTCTCCATGGCTGATACCCAAATGGATTTCTGCAATTGTATAAGTTTATAGATTCGCTGCAGGCGTGCAAGAAATGGCGAGACAGACCTTATGCCGTTGACTTGAAATTTGTCAGCGTCGTGGTTATTGTCAACGGATATTTTTGAAGTTCTTACCGTTCCACGTCGTAATACGAAAGCCCATCTTGCCTAGAACTATTCCTTCACTCTTGAACACTGTCGCAATCTGGCCACTCTTCCACCGCGTGTCGCAACGAGAACATCCCGCTTCACTGGGCCGAATGGGATGAGGAGAATCGATGACGGGGGAATGCGGTTGAGCGGGATGAGATGCGTGCGCATTAAACGACTGATGGCGCTCAGAAACAATCACATTGAGAGGACTGGCAATTGTAAAACAGTCGCAGAGGCTCACATACGCCGCCAAGGCACTACATAGCAATTCATAGAGAACACAAGCGGATGAAGCTGCCCCACGCATCGCGAGAGCTTACCAGCTTCTGCGCGCGAATACGTCACGAGATCACGTGATGGCATCAAATTGGCTGCGGCCTGGAGATTGAGGCATCCATGGCCTGGTCTAGCCGAGCTCCATCGAATATGACCTGATCTCACAATCTGCACTTTATAGACTCAAACATCGACGAATTCGAATCGCCCACGATGTTTGCCGCCCGACAGGTTACCCGCAACGCCCCGCGCTTCGCTGCGCAGCTGCGCACTCCCATGCAGCGCCGCTTTGCCAGCACCGCCGAGAACGAGTTCATCGCTGAGCGCCAGCACATCAAGGAACACGCCAAGGGCACCACTGGTGAGTGTTCAAGGTCCCGGTCGCACCAATTGGGTTTGAGGGAAGCTTCTAACTGTGTGTCTAGAGCTCTGGAAGAAGATTTCCATCTAGTACGTTCACCGCCGGCTCTCGATTGAGCGAATTTCTACGCCGCCCAGCGATGGATGAGGGGAAAAGCTCTTTGAATGCGCCGGATACGTTTGGATCAAGACAAAGAAGGCTGACAAGGTCAAAGCGCCGTCGTTCCTGCGCTGGCTATCGCCGGTGCCAATGCCTACTGGCTGTGGACTGAGCACTGGGAGCACTGGAGCCATCTTCCTCCTCTGCCCGAGCGCACCGAGTACCCCTACCAGAACATCCGCACCAAGAACTACCAGTGGGGTGATGGTGACAAGGTGAGTCGTCGTCCTGCCGTAAATTCTGTGAGCTGAATGCTAACTAGTATCATAGACTATCTTGTAAGTTCTTTTGCTGCTCGTCCTCAAGAGCAAGATTTTACTGCGATCGCCGTCCAACCTTTGGCAAAATACTATGACGAAATGCGTGTGCTAACCATTTTGGAAAAAAAGCTGGAACGAGAACGTCAACTACCACAACAAGGACAAGACCAAATAAGCTGGAATAATGGCTCCCGGAGGAAAACTGCTAGTATTTGTAGATTACCCTTTTTGGGACCGCTCTGTATATTTCCCTTGGAGCTTCAATCGATTACACTGTGGCTGAGGAGAGAGAGTTCCATGTTGTGTTTGTGACATAACGACTGAGCTTGAACCTTTTTTCAATGTACATTACTCCCCTGTGTCCCTACCTTAGTAGTATTAACCTACTGTGTACGTCCAGCGCTTCTAAATGGCCTCCATTTATACCCCAGCCCCGTAGCAGAAAGCCAGCTCCCACCTGCTATTGCTACATTGTTCTACTGATCACATACTTTTACCGCCGCTAGGTATATTTATAACTGAGATTCTATAATAAAGAAGGAGTTGTACAATAGTTGGCCATGATTCTCCGAGAAACTCCCGGCATCATGCACGAAATGCTGCTTCCTCCCGATCTGGTATGTACTGCCACCCACGATCTGAGGAAGGTTATACCTGGATTAGGTAAGCTGTTTTTGAACCTCCAAGATACCTCAGTAGCGCTTTACTCCCTCCAACGCGTCCAGCTACCTTATTCAAGGTACAACTAATCCTTCATATCACGTCAAGTATACTTGGCTTCCCAAACATGAAAGCGTCAATAATAAATTGACCAGAGGCGCTGTTTGATCTATTCTTCTCTGATTTGCTCTCTTGCATCGTTCACGCAAAGTCACACGCTAAGCTGCCAGCTAGCTGTAATATGGAGAAGCATTGAGCTTTCCGGGCTGGGCTTTACAATCACGATTCCACCTACTGGTAGTCGCAGGATTGCCAGTATTCTGTTCCAGACCGGGTGTCTCAAGATTCACCATGTCGCGATATCTCACGCCGGCCAAGGTTGGCCTTCTTGTCCTCGTTGAGCTCTACGTTGAAGAGGCGATCCCCAGCGATGCAGTCGTGCCTGTCCTGTCATTCATTGCGTCTCATATGATAGGCTACGATCCCAACGGTCCTTCTACAAGCCAAGCGACGAGATGGACAAAGGCTGAACGCGCCGTCAGTCTGGTGGTCTCGATTAAAGACTTTGAAAAGCTTCTCAGCAGCTATCCATTGTTGATGGGCTTACCCGGGAAGAGACTATGGGACCAATTTCTCAATAATCTGTGGGGGATCGATTCGCTTCACGCACTCGAAGATTTCTTCACAAATCTTTCGTCAATGTTTCCCAAATCAAAGGAGGAGCTTCGAAAAGAAGGCCTGGATCCTGACGCACCCGAGCTGGGCGTCAAGCTCTCTCACAACTCTCCTCTTGGTGCTTTCATCCGCAGAGCTCGCCTTGAATACCAACGTCTTCAGTTCCATGACTGTGCCGAGCTATGGAAGGATTTTGTCCGCTATCGACAGCCGACATCTCACTACCAGAAACGGAAGAACCCGGACTTTAGCAGATACAGCTTCGACAATGTGTTGCTGCGTGGCGAGCTGGAGGATTGGGATGTCGACAAGGTTGCGGGCTTGGCATCAGTAGCATATGGCGACATGTTGGCGGGTGATCACACCGGGACACTTCCCGTCAGCTTAGAAGACGTTGAAAATCTACTAGACTTTCAAATTGAGCAGATGCAGAGTAAGGCTGCCAACAACATGGAGACCAATTCTCCTGATCCATCGCCATATGTTTTTTGCTGACGGTTTAATACGCAGAGTACGGTAACAGGATACCTTTGGAGATTCGGCACCAGTTTCACGACCTCCTTAACGATACCTTCCTGATCCCAAGTCTTACACACTATATCACGTAAGTCTGCGCTTTGTCTATTTGCTCTTTGTCTGCTGATGGCGTGCTAAAAATACGTCTTCAGCTTCCTTGATGCTTGGAGAGCTGGAGATTATCCAACTGCATTCGAGTTTCTACACCGGTATTTCGACTACACAATGCAGCATCGTGATCGTCTCTTTTACCAGTACGCTCTGATGAATTTGGCTGTTTTGCAAGCCGACTTTGGCTGTTATAAAGAAGCCATGACGGCGATGCTTGAGACAGTAACCGTGGCGAGGGAAAACCGCGATATGACTTGCCTCAACTTCTCCCTGAATTGGCTATTCCACTTTGGACAGGCACATCCAGAGCTCATTCGTGGTCTACAATCAGATAATCTGCTCGGTACGGGAAAAGAAACGCTGGCATTCCTCCGGGTCAAGGCCAGAGAATCTGGGATGTGGACTCTCTGGAGTTCTGTGCTGCTAAGCGAGGCAAAACTCTGCCTTATCAACGGCGACAGCATCGCGACCGCCCTTGAACACATGGTAAGAAGCTCGCAGATTATCGTGGAAAAGAATATGAAAGGCATGTTTGGGGCGCACCTCAGCTTGTACTCGTCGCTCTGGGGTAGGCTCGGCCTGGGTCATCTATCCGCCGTCTCGTGTGAGATCTTTTTACGTTGTCACACCTACCATTCCATGTTCGATGACGAGCTCAAGATACTCAGCCGGTTTTGTCTAGCGCTTCTCGACCAGGGGAAATATCGCGAGGCCATGGAAGTTCTCGACAACGTCGACGAAAACTCGTTGCGCTCATGGAAGCCTAGCCAGTATTGGTATAAATACAGAGGGATTATACGACTCAAAAGGGACTTGCATCACGATAACCTAGATGGAGCAGAGCAGCTCTTGGACCAGTTTCTCCAATCCAAGGGCGACGACTTCGAACCCGACCTGGCCTTTGTGATTGACACCGCGCATATAGACTACTTGACCCGCCGTGGAGACCTATCGTCAGCCTCTGAAAAAATAGACAGGATGCTATCCGAGCTTCAAGATGAGAATAGGGACATATGCCTGCGTGTCAAGGCACTTCTTATCAAAGTTTCACTTTTGGATCGATGTGGACGGCCACAGCGTGCGTTTTCAATTGCGCTCCGAGCCGCAAACTTGTGTTTACGGGCGCGGCTCATGTCTCTGCTCTGGGCATCAATCGGCGCAATAGCCAATATACTAGTATCCATGGGCGAGTTCGAAGCCGCCGCACAACTTCTTACCGCTATATTGCCGCGGAGTCTGGAATGCGAATCTCCAGCCCTCACAGCGAAACTATATGCATACTTCGCTGATGCTAATATGGGACTAGCAGGCCAGTCCCAAGTCGAAACCAGAGCTGGTGAAGATGGAGAGGCCCCAAAACGTGATCGAGAAAGCAAGAGAAGTGAGGCAACGAAAGCAGCTATCCAACGACGCGATGAGTATCTAAATAGAGCGGCGATGGCGGTCCAGAGGGCATTTGACGAGTACTCCAGCATTGAAGATATCAACAGCCAATGTGAGATGATGGCAAAGAAGGCTGTAATCATGAAAGTATTGGGGGATATGGCCTTGGCTGCAGATTACGCCGCAGCATATGTTGGGCTGAAGAAGAAGGCTGAGTCACTGAGTTTACAGAGGGGAGAAACTGGATAACATCCTGAGGAGCGGAACGGAGGTCAACTAGCCATGCGCGAGGGAAACTGTAGCATGTGCATCAAGACACCTTGTCACCAAATAATCTTACCCTGAGGATACAATCTGAGTATGGGAAAAGTAAACCATTAATAGGACGCATCTTCTATGGATAAAAACATGACGAAATACACAGTAATATCACCAAAATGACTAGGCCGTGAAAGCAACGATCAGGATATCAGGACTACATTGGTAAATGTTGTTATGTTCGAGAAGCTCGCAGACAGAGAGAAGAAAAGAGGAAACAGCCTTCTATTCCTCTTGGTAGGAAATCTTCCGCATTTCGCCGAGACGGTGTCTTGCTGAAGCAAGCGCGTTTTCCAGTTGCAAAATCTCAACCTGTGATGGTAAAAGTGGAAAGTCGCTCCGGTTAGCTCATGTTCATCAATGTTTAGGGATAGAAACAATTGTCGGCTTACCTGTTGCTCCATCTCGCGAACCTTGAACTCATGTGCTCCAAGCTTGGAGTAGTCTACCTGGTCCTCCTCTTGGCTTCGCTCACGAATCATGCTCTGGACTTGGCGCACCAGCGATCGGCATGCTGCTCCAACAGCCTTGCTAGCTTGCTCCAGATGATCCTGGCTCTTGGACATGAAGCCAGCCTTGACTCGGCTAGCTGCCACCAACTGCGCCGTAGACGCTGCGACGTCGTTGGATGCGACAATCAGCTGCTCTGGGCTGTTGCGGTTGGACAGAACTCCGTCTGCCGTCTCAATGAGCGTATTGGTTGACGAAGCCACTGCCTTCGCTGCCGAAATGAGACCCTCGGTCCATCTGTTGTTCTTCTTGTAAAAGGCTGTTCGCGATGATGATCCTCGTCCAGCCTGCACAATCTCCTGCTGTGTCGCCGTTGCCGCGCGAATGAGCTCCGCGATGGCCGTTGTGATGGCTGTAGCAGCATCCAAGATTGAGTCGTGCACCTTGACCTCGTACGAAGTGTATCCATCACGAGGCTTGTTCTTCAGCTTAGCAAGGCGAGCCGCCGCCGCCGCAATGGCGTCAGCCGCTTTGCTCAACTCGGAGTCGACCAGGTCTCCCAAGTCTCCCTTGTTGTTCATCAACTTGCCAAAGCCAGGAGCGAGGCCCTCGACCAGCTTGTTGAGCTTCTGCAGCTTCATCTGCACATCGTTGTTGCTGTTGATGACAACGTCTGTCTTTTGCAGTGGCTCCATTCCTTCCAGGCGGAAGCTCTGCAAGCCCCTGAAAAACTGCACGGTAGATTGGGCCGACTGCCTTGCGCCTTGCATCAGCGCGTCAGTCTTTTTGTCATCCGTCGCCAGGCGCACCACACCCTTTGTATTGCTGCACACATCGGCAACAGCTCCGGAGAAGACATTGATGGCCTTAATCAGCTCTGAGTGTGTGCTGTTAGGTCCATCGGCGATGAAGTTGTTGAAGGCAGTGGCAAACTCCATTGCGCTTCCAGACGCCTTCTCAATCTGAGAGAGGACATATGTTGGCGACGCATTCTGGTTACCCGCCTGCATGGACGAATCCAACTCGTAAAGAGCGTCGTCCACTCGCGCGACACCAGCCTGCAGCACCGAATCGATAATGTCGTTAATCTTATCCAAGTTGGATAAGATCAGTGCGTCGATTTGTCCGTCCAAAGCATGGTCTGTCTCTCCCTGGTTCTGCTTCAGCTCGTTCAACTCAATGAGTGTCTGATCCATTCCTGCTTTGTACACCTCAAGCTCTTCTTCTTTGTCGCGCAGGAGCTGTTCGAGATCGGAATCGCCATCTCGGATTTTGCTCTGAGCCTCCTCCAAGGCCCGGGACTTAATCCGCAGTGCCTCTTCCAAGTCACTCATCTCACGGTTGTACTTGGAGAGCATTGTGGATAGCTCGTTGCCCTTGCTACGCTCAAGATTGTCGGCCCGGTCTTGCGCCAAGCGGAGCTCTCGTTTGAGCTTCTCTACCTCATCCTTGCTGCTTCCGCTGGCCCGATCTTTGTCGTGAAGAGCTCGGTCACGCTCTCGGATCATATCAGCCAGCTCAAGATTCTTCGTCTTGATCTCTCGCTCCAACTTTTCACGCTTCTCAATGGCTTCCTGGGCGCTTGCGGCCTTGAGCTGTACTGCCTTGAACTTTTGCAGGAGATCCAGGTGCTCGTGTCGAAGCTGAGAGTATAGCTTCGCGAGGGACTCATACTTTGATCTCCAAGTGTTGACTTGCTCTTGCAGCGCTTTGATCTGGTCATCCTTGCTACTCATCTGGTGACCATAGCTGTTTTGAATTTGCATCAGCTCGCCTTCCAGAGCCTTGACACGTTGATCGTATTGCTGTAGCATCAGCTGGTCACGCTCGTATTGCGCCCGTGCGTTAAGGTTCTCCCGCTCGAGTTCGGCCAGGCGACCTTGCGTCTGCCATTGCGCTTGTTGCGCAAGAAGTGCCTCCTGTTCTCGCTGCTGCTGTTCCATCAAACGCCGCTGTTGCTCTTCGAACTCGCGCTGGGCCTGCTGCTGGGCCTGTTGTTGCGCCAAAAGAGCAGCCCTCTGTCGCTCTTCAAGAACTCGCTGTTGCTCTTCGTATTCACGGTTTTGACGATCCAGTTCACCCTTCCAAAATTCGGAAATCTCATCTGGCTCCTCCGACTTGGGGGCTGGCGCAGGAGATGGCTGGCGCTCGATTTCTTGCTTTGGTCTAGCGGGCAAGGCCGGGGCATCATCATCGGTAGCAAGGAGGTTCGGCGGATCTTGCGGCAGTTTGGGGATTGTGATGAGACTTGTCAGGTATCGAAGGTTGGAACATTCGTAGTAGAATTTGACCAAGCGATAATGCTGAGCGTCGTATCGCTGACGAAGGGGCTGCAGTGCATCATCGTCGCCAGTGACTATTACGGCTCAGGTCAGTACTCATTCTCTGCAGGTGGGAGTCTTGACTCACTGGAGTGCATGGCGCGCAGCATGCTAGTAATGAACTTGTAAATGCCGTAGCTCTCCTGAACCAGGGGCACCAGAGCTGCAATTCGACACTCATTGTTTCCAACATTTCTAAAATGCGAAAAGATCAATTTCTGAAACTGCTCTATCTTGTCTTGCAGCACCATCAAGTCAGAAATGGTCTCATATCCCTCGTTCGGGTCGTTGATGGCCTTAAGACTGAGGTACTCCTCATACTCAAAAGTGCCGTTAAACTCTGGGTGCTGTTGGTGAAAAGACAGCTTCGCAAGGAGATAGTATACGTATTCGCGAATCAATGGTCCGTATCCTCGAACTCCTTCTCCGCTCATTCCGCGGTTCAGGGAATCAATCCACGAACGGTTAGCCATTGCTTCCTTCAAAGCCGAAGGATGGCCTTCCTGCAGAACCTTGTGAACAGTGATCAGAGCTTTGAATGTCTGGACTTCGTCGGCAAGAATGGGTTGGCTGCGTGGAGATGGGGCGTCGTAATCAGCACAAGCTACTGCAAACAAACCAAGAGCATCCCAAGGCAACTTACACCTTCATGGCTGCCCAGAAGGGCTGCGAGGTCCGGTGATCCCATGTATAGACGATACATGCTCGCACATGTTTGCGCTTGGGAGAGATTTCATCGGGGTTGGTAGCCTTCTTGATGCTAACGGCAAGCTCCTGGTCGGTCCTAGTTGGTGCAACAGACAGAGATAAGCAAGTGTCGTCTTGAACAGGTAAATGCAAATCTAGGGGAACGGGCTTGACAAACTTGGTATGCTCGGTGGTGCGTATGGAGGCCATGGTGGGCGTAATACAGCTCAAAGAGCTCGGCGGCGGAGCTTGGATAGGAGGCACACGATGGAGCAGTCGCAAGAGCTCGCACCCAAGGCGCTGGAGGTTAAAGAACAGGGACCGGCGAGGCTGTAATTTGCAGTGCTTCCGGAGAGCCGAACTGCCCCTGATCAAAAAGATTATGGCCCAATCTGCAGCACACAGAAAGGCAGAACTATGGCCAGTTCGGAATGGAGGGAAGACGAATGCGATTGAAGCTGCGGACAGGCGAGCATCGTCACCATGTGGGGCTTAGCGGGCCATTAATTACCTGGGCGACGCGGTCTTAATATTAATCCGATTTCTTTCAAGAAGCATCAGGAGGTTGAGCCTTTGTGCTGCAAAATTACATAATCTTATCATAAGATTCTATTTACTTTATTCCTCCAGGGTAATTAATTACCTGGATACCCAGTAGTATCATAGATCAAATCAGGATGTGAGCTGATCATCAGAGGAGGGGGATCTGTAGGTTGGACGGAGGCAACAGATTTATAGTTCAATGCGGGACTAAAGTGCGTTTGACAAACGTTGTGGAATTTAAAGTCCCGTATATAGAACGGCGATGGTGGTAAGGGATTACATAGTATCAAATATATATCCTTCAGCTCACTTATGACAACACTGGAACAATACAGCCCCAATTGGCATACCTCATGAAAGGTTACGATGTGTTTGAACAAGCTTGCATTGCAAACTCGCTGATCCAGCTGTTGGCCCAGGGAACAAAGCAAGATACCCATAATTGAGTCGACAAAGAGTGACTACTTGGATGAGTGGATGACATGCTTCGCTCACACAACCAGGATAAAGCCCAATGATATCCTAAGTTCATAATTCGAGCGTGGGAGACATTAAATTGCCATATGATCACCAAGTCTATTAGGTTGTGTCTTCAAAATCAGTCCCCAATGCATCCAAAAACCAGCCAGTCACCACGACATCAACGGGGGACACTGCACAATTTGTACAAGGTATTTGGATTTGGATACTCGACTCTTCCAAGAGGAGTATTCACGGAGAATGAATGCACTCTTTGTCGATGTCATATTGTCTCATTTGCTATGAACATCAAATAAAAAAAATGCAGACCTTGGTCACATGCTGAGTTCTTTTTCCATCCGAACGCAACACCCTAAGAAAAACCGAAGCAAGCACCACGCCGACCCTTCCTTTAAATAGTGGTTTCGTATGCCAGAGGGACAACAGTCTCAGGAGGGTTGTCAGTCAGAGAGACTGTGACGGCATCCCGGGGGAGAGCAGGCTGTCGCTTAACCTGGACAGTAACGCCATCGGCTCTGGCCTGCTTCTTGGCGGCCGCGTTCGCCTTGACTCGCTTGATGAAGTCCTCACGGGATCGAGAGGGTTGGATGTGCTCGATTCGGACGTTGATGCGCTTCTCGATGTAGCGGTGCTTGACCTTCTTGTAGATGATGATGCCGACGGCGCTCTTGGTGACGTTGTAGATAACGCCAGTCTTGCCGTGGTAGACCTTGTAGGGCATACTGCCAAGTGTGTTAGTTTCCTCTTGAATTTCGCAATGTCCAGACTCCCAAATTGCAAAGGTTTCCTTACCCCTTCTGGACAGCACCGTTGGCCTTGATGTCGACAATGTCACCGACGCTGGGCAATTGTTAGTTGGCTTGATTTCGAGCGCCAGAGATTTCTCGGACTGCACTCACTGGTACACCTTCAGGTAGGTGTTCAGGGCGATCATGCCCTTTTGGCGGAAGTCCCTGCTGAAGGCATACTGCAAACCCGTTAGCAACAATGTCCTCTTTCACATCACCACTCCGTCACAGATGGGATAGACCAACTCGGGTGCCCGCTCGCTTTCCGTAAGAGTGACCCATCGCGCCTGATTGCCGTCGATATTTCGTTCGAGGATTGACGAGGATGGAGTTGAAGCTTTGCTAATTTGGCGTGGTGAAATTACGCACGGCGTGTGGAAGCGAATATGCTTAGATAATCCACTTAATTTTTTTTTTCCGCCGTGGTGATAGGGCAGGCTTGTGGGATTTGGTGGAAATGGCACATGTAGCCCGGCTTAGGGCTCGCTGCGGGCGGTCACGTGGGTGAATTTCGGCGCCAAATTTCCTATCCACACAACCTTGATGATTTTCGAGACCACCTGCGCAAAAGTTCACCAGCAGCCACCAACTCCAGGAAGCAAGTCAAGTGAGTCTTGAGAAATCTCAATTCTGACGATCCAAGTCATAATCTCTGACTGTTAATACAGAATGGCCCCTCGTGCGCATTCCAAGACCTCGCGTGTCCCTCGTCGACCCTTCGAGTCTGCTCGTCTGTCAGTATTCACCGGCCACTGAACTTAGAGCATGGCTCTGTTCAAGTCGATTGTGACAAGGAAACTGACATGTTTTCATCAGGGACTCGGAGCTGAAGCTCGTCGGTGAATATGGCCTGCGCAACAAGCGTGAGGTCTGGCGAGTCGGTTTGACTCTGTCCAAGATCCGTCGTGCTGCCCGGTAAGTTTTTTGTTGCCTTAGCCACCTCGAAGCGTTTTTCAAACTAATGGTCAATTCCTTGCAGTCAGCTTCTTACCCTCGACGAGAAGGACCCCAAGCGACTTTTCGAAGGCAATGCCCTGATTCGCCGTCTCGTCCGTGTCGGTGTCCTCGACGAGTCCCGCATGAAGCTCGATTACGTGCTCGCCCTGAAGATTGAGGATTTCTTGGAGCGCCGCCTCCAGACCTGCGTCTACAAGCTCGGCCTTGCCAAGTCCATCCACCACGCCCGTGTTCTGATCCGCCAGCGCCACATCCGCGTCGGCAAGCAGATCGTCAATGTTCCCTCTTTCATTGTCCGTCTCGACTCCCAGAAGCACATTGACTTCGCCTTGACCTCACCATTCGGCAGCGGCCGTGCTGGTCGTGTCCGCAGAAAGAAGGCCAAGGCCGCCGAGAAGGGCGAGGATGGCGAGGAGGAGGAGGATGACGAGTAAATGCATCACATATTGTGCTAATGACTCTCCTGCATAAGAAGCTGGTGGTGACTGAAGGATATCACAAGCAGGGAAAAAAAGGTTTCTCTTCCTAGCTTTCGGCGTTGGCCAAAGGATACAATGGAATGATTTAAAAAAAAAAACATGAAAACGTAATTACCACAGGGATTTGACATGCCGTTTGTGAAAATGGAATCCCACGTTTGCTGTGAATGAACCGCATATTGATGTCCGTAAAATGTCTGGCAATGGTATTGGTTTTGTGAAGAAATATGTATATGCAAAAAGATCGCTAACACTGATGATTAGGTTTATGTACAAAGTGATATCCTTCAGCTTAAGAGCTCGTCCGTGCCTAGCAATTTTGCCATCGGATCCTGGGCAACGGTTCTCTTTCGGCGGTACTCATCCATTTCGGCTTCCGAGACCCCATTCATCATCTCTGCCTGAGTACGCTTCTTGGTCTTGGCACTTTCTGTCGTTGATTCTGGTTCAGGCTCTTCTTTCTCCGTAGACACCGGTTCAGCCTCCTGATCCAATGCAGGCGCACCAAATCGCTGACGCTCGGCAGCCTCCCATGCTTCTTTGCCTTCTTCGCCAGTACAATAACTGTTCTTGATGAACGAGTGACAGCATGCATAGCCCCATTTGAAATTTGACCACCAGCTGCCCCAGACAGATGTATGGTTGTTGATCAGGGTATCCTCCACGTATTTTGATTTTGCGCTCCTGAGAGGGGCTCCCTTGATAAGACCTGCCTCATCGTACTCAACAAACGTTTCAGATTCCGCAATAGCCATATTGCGCAGTGCGGCCGGCATTGCTTTATGCCCATCGCTCCCGTACTTGTCCAAGAGTTTTTGTTCCCGCTCCATGCGCTTCTGCTCTGCCTCTTCCGCTTGCTTCTTACGGTAGAAGGCACCGGCCGTTGGATTGGCTTGCAAGTGCTGTGATGTATCACCGCTTTTCTCTTGTGCTTCCCACGCATACCTTTGCGCCTTTTCGAAGTCACCAGCATCGCCGGAGGATCTCATGAAGCCTTCTTCTGCAAACAAATCGGCTGCCTTGTCTGCCGTTGCGCCAGAATTGACGAGTGCTCTGGTTTTGGGGTCATATTTTGCAGACTCCAAGTCAAGATTCAGGAGATACTTGGCAGTGTCTTCTCGTATTCTAAGTTGTCTGGTTGCCGTGCTTTGATGCTTGCTCATGTCGTTTTCTTCAGCGTATTTATCGCCGTCATCCTTCTCATCGTCGTCGTCGCCATCGGTAGTCTTTTTGGCTTGTTTTCGCAAGTCCTCCATTTGGTTATAATCGTCGATTACTTTGCGATATTCTCTCGCATCGTACCCATTCCAGCGATCTCGTTTTGCATCCCATCCAAGATTGACATCCTGGACAATCTCGTCTGCCTGAATATCCTTGCCCGTCCACTTGGCACCCTTTGCTCGTGGTCGGCTCAGACAGTCTTTGGCTTTATGTGTCATCGAACCGCAGTTTTCGCAGGCACCTTTTCGGTACTTTGTCGCGGCTGGTCCAGCCTTCTTCCCACGATCGTACCATTGCGACTTTTCGTTCTTCTCTTCGCGACGCTGATGCTTGAGGTAGTCATTGTCATCCCCTTCTTCGCCGGCATAGAATGGCCGTTTGCTAATGAAAGATGGGATGTAAATGTTTTCCTCCTTGGAGGCGGCACCCGTTTCCGATTTTCGAGGCGGCGGCGGCGGCATGGTTCTTGAGAGAGCGGTGATGTGGAAGCAAGGCCGATTCTCTTTTGCAAGGTCCAACGGAAGGGAGCGGGATGATATGTGTGATGTATCGAGTTTGTGAAGAAACGGGACAAGCTCAGAAAGGTTGAGATCTTGGTCGCGAAACAAGCATCTAGAATGTCAGTAAAGCAGATTGATAGGCCGTTATCGACACGTGATCACGCGCTTGAGAACCCCCACCAATGACGCGAGTTGACACGCCTCTTTTCATGAGCTTGTGATAATCGCGAAGCAATGCAATCGTCCACTCTCCGGCTGTTCTCGAGTCGAGCGTAGTAGTCCTATGGATCTGTTCGCTCAGAAGAATGGGCTTGTTCCGCCTCCGTCTGAATTGTATTGATCATTACCAAGCGCTACCAAGTAGGCATGATCCGCCACTTCGCAATGACACCCAGGAAGCCCCGCCCTTGAATGCCACCAGAGTGCCCGTTATTCGGATATTTGGTTCAACTGAGTTCGGCCAGAAGGTTTGCGCTCATGTACACGGAGTATTCCCTTATCTATATGTGGAATATGATGGCGACTTGAATCAAGATGCAGGTGAGCTATGCGGTGCGATGCCCACCTAACTTATGCTAAATGATGTCGTCTATAGTTGGGGCATTTATATATCGCCTCCATCTCTCCATAGATCATGCGCTGGGTATAAGTTACCGCCGAGATCAATATGGAGACAAGGTGAAGTATGTTGCGCGAATCACACTGGTGAAAGGAATACCATTCTATGGGTACTCTGTCGGCTATAAGACCTTCCTCAAGATCTACATGTTCAATCCCCTTGTGATGACAAGGTTAGCGGATCTATTGCAGCAAGGCGTTATCTTGAAACGAAAGTTTCAGCCCTACGAGGCACATCTCCAGTATCTCCTCCAGTTCATGGTCGACTACAACCTATATGGATGTGACTACATCGAATCGTCCCAAACATATTTCAGATTTCCAGTTCCTGCACACGATGCGAATAGTCCCACGTCTTCACATTCCTGGAATGAGCACACTGTTCCAGCTGCGTTCATTACAAATGAACTCACACTCCCGCGAGAAAGTTATTGTTCGATTGAAGTCGATATCGCTGCCCAAAGTATCGTCAACAGAGGAAAGGTCGAGGAGCGACGACTTCACCATGACTTTACCGAGTTTATAAATCCCCCAGCCGGGGATTTAAAGCTTGTCTCTAGTATGGCTGGACTTTGGAAGGCCGAGGCTCGAAGGCGCCAACGTCAAATTCCATCCGGCCAGACGCTTACCCAGCATTTCGCATCTTCTTTTCCACGAGAGGCCCTAGTGTCGATGTCGGTGGCGGACTCTCGATTATCCCAACTGCAGGCTTGGATGCATGAAGAAGAGTATCGCCAAAAGGTAGAATTCTTGATTTCTAAAGAAAGAGAGCAATGCCACGAGTCAGAGTTAAGCCTAGATACCTTTTTGAAACCGTTACTCCAGGAAAGCTCCATTAAAACAGCATTACAGTCTGTTGAAGATCTCTACCCTTCTAATATATTGCCTATACTTGGGCTCTCTCCCAGTGCAGCACAGCCAAACAAGGATCCTAGTATCAGTATCGAGGTCGATGAAGCGAAACTTCAGCTATCCCAGCTAGATGAAGATGACCTTTTTGCAGCGGATTCGGATGCATCCGATTTAGAACAATTAGAACAAGAGATTGGAAAGGAGTATGGGGATGAACCAATGAAAAATATCGATCACTTGTCGCTTAACCCCAGGAGGGTGGATTTCAGCAAACCCCCCGGAACTGTGGGATTCAACATGCGGATCCTAGGGGTTGTTGAAAGCGGTTTTTCAACTGCCCAGATCCCACGAATCCCCGTACCAGCTAGGCTTGTTGAAGCAGCGCAGCGCAGCCAGCTTACCTATAAACGTGGCGGGAAAGCTATAACTAGCCAAGAGATCAAAACAGTGAACAAACGGACAGCATCGTGGCCGCCAAACGGCAACTTTGCCAAAAAGGCTAAACATGGTGCTGCATCTCTGGAGAAATCTTCGTCACTTAAAGGCGCGGATGAACCAATCTTTCATTACCAACCACAACCTTTGTCTCAATCTACCAGCAATCCCCGGTCATCGCAGCGCAATTTCAAGGAAGAGGGATCCAAAGCTTTTGGCCACGTTGTGACTTACGCTATCCCTCCGCCCTCTGCTGCCGATGTTACCTGGAATAGCGAACATGACCTACCAGAAGTCATATACCAGGATGCCTTCTATAGCAATGAGAAAGATCTTTCATTACGACGACGGGAATATGCCGGCAAGGAGTTTCAGCTCATCAGCGATACCCTACCATTCCTACCCGAGTTTGACCCAACCGGCAATTCTTCACAAGTCTGGAGCCAAAATGCCGAGACAGGGCTCTCCCAGAAAGTTCGCATGAGGCACGCAGACCAGCGACTGAAGAAGCTCTGCTCGTGGAGAAGCTGGGAGATTGCGCAGCCCCCTCCTTCATACGAAGAAGTTGCCGGGTGGTTGGTTCGGAACGATGCTGCCGCCGTTACAACACCCAAACCAAAATTGAGCCGCCCATGGCTCTCTCAAATAGACGGGCCAACGCCAAAGTCCAAGTATGACTTCAAGTATGGCCCAAAACAACCTTCATCGGCTGTACCGCATGAGGCTCAATACATGAGCACGATGAGCCTCGAAATTCATGTAAACACAAGAGGGAATTTCGTCCCCAATCCTGAGGAGGACGAGATTCAGTGTATTTTTTGGCACTGGAAAGACGACGAGGCAATGGGTAACGCCGCACGTGAATTGCCAGGATCATCCAAGTCTGGGATCCTTGTTCTCTCCCACGACGATGTTCTAGCTAGCCAAGTGAGAAACGTGGTTCCCGACGAAGTCTTTCAAGAGTCATCAGAGTTGGATCTACTTAATCGAATGGTTGAGATTGTCAGATTTTATGACCCAGATATACTAACTGGTTACGAAGTCCACGGGGGCTCATGGGGCTACCTCATTGAACGGGGAAGGCTAAAGTATGATTACGACCTTTGCAATGAATTTTCCAGGATGAAGGCACAATCAAAAGGCCGTTTTGGAAAGGATAGCGATCAATGGGGCTTCAATACGACCTCGACGATTCGGGTAACGGGAAGGCACATGATCAATATATGGAGAGCCATGCGTGGTGAAGTAAATCTTCTCCAGTATACCATGGAAAATGTGGTGTGGCATCTTTTGCAGCGTCGAATACCGCATTATTCGTGGAAGTCTCTCACGTCCTGGTATCGCAGCGGCAAAGTGCAGGACTTGAACAGGCTTCTGAAATACTATCGGACACGGACTAGACTGGACCTGGAGATTCTTGAATCCAACGAACTAATCTCGAGGACTAGCGAGCAGGCAAGGCTTCTTGGCGTCGACTTCTTCTCCGTGTTCTCCCGTGGCTCGCAGTTCAAGGTTGAATCTATCATGTTTAGGATTGCAAAGCCGGAGAATTTCATACTGGTCTCTCCGAGTCGAAAGCAAGTTGGCCAACAGAATGCTCTTGAGTGCCTGCCATTGGTAATGGAGCCTCAGAGTGCGTTTTATAGCAGCCCTCTGCTTGTGCTTGATTTCCAAAGTCTGTACCCTAGCGTTATGATTGCGTATAATTATTGCTACTCGACCTTCTTGGGGCGCATCACGGATTGGCGCGGTAAGAGTAAGATGGGTTTTGCCGAGTATAAAAGACAAGATGGCCTATTGAGCTTGTTGGAAGATCACATCAATATCGCTCCAAATGGGATGATGTTTGTGAAACCCGAGGTTCGGAGATCTCTGCTCGCCAAGATGTTAACGGAAATCTTGGAGACGAGAATAATGGTCAAGAGCGGGATGAAGCAAGACAAAGATGATAAAGCTCTACAGCAGCTGTTGAACAACAGGCAGCTTGCCTTGAAGTTGCTCGCTAATGTCACTTATGGCTACACGTCGGCCTCGTTCTCGGGTCGGATGCCATGCTCGGAAATTGCGGATAGCATTGTGCAAACCGGCCGTGAGACGTTGGAAAGAGCTACTGCTTATATTCATTCAGTGGAGCGATGGGGCGCCGAGGTGGTGTATGGAGATACTGATAGTCTTTTCATCTACCTCAAAGGGCGATCAAGAGACGAGGCATTCGTCATCGGACAAGAGATTGCCCAGGCCATCACAGAAAGGAACCCGAAACCAATCAAGCTCAAGTTCGAAAAAGTCTACCATCCTTGCGTCCTGCTTGCCAAAAAACGCTATGTTGGGTACAAGTACGAGAGCAAGGATCAGGCAAAGCCCGAGTTTGATGCCAAAGGCATAGAAACTGTTCGCCGCGACGGGACTCCCGCGGAGCAGAAAATTGAAGAGAAAGCTTTGAGGCTCCTCTTTGAGACGGCGGACCTGAGCCAAGTCAAGGACTACTTTCAGAAGCAATGTGAAAAGATGATGCGTGGCAAAGTCTCGATTCAAGACTTTTGCTTTGCCAAAGAAGTCCGTCTCGGTTCCTACGCTGAGAACGGCCTACCACCTGCAGGAGCAATGATCAGTGCAAGGAAGATGTTGCAAGATGCCAGAGCAGAGCCGCAGTATGGCGAACGGGTCCCGTATGTGGTCATCACTGGAGCGCCAGGTGCTCGGCTCATCGATCGATGTGTCTCGCCGGAGGAGCTTCTCCGCAACCCTCACTGGCAGCTGGATGCAGACTATTACATCTCCAAGAACCTGATACCACCGCTAGAGCGCATATTCAACCTCGTTGGCGCCAACGTGAGACAGTGGTACGACACGATGCCAAAGATACGGCGCATTCACCAGACCCAAAGGGTAGGACATAAGAAGTGGACGTTGGAGGCATATATGCAGTCGGTAAACTGCATGGTCTGCGGAAGGAAAATCGCCAGCACTACGGAGACGTCGCTGTGCCGCTTCTGCCTTGCCAGTATACCTGCCTCGCTGCTGATGCTGCAATCGAGACTCACAGAGGCGGAGCGCAAATACGACGAGACACTACGTGTATGCCAGAGCTGTGAGGGGATCAGCCCCTTGCAAGATGTTACGTGCGATAGCCATGACTGCCCCGTGTTTTGGACTCGCACGAAGCTGAAGACCAAGATGCTTCACGAGCAAGCTGTGACGAGACCCATGATTCACGAGTTGAATGCCAAGATGGGAGGCATTTCGCTGAATTGGTAGCATAGATACCCAAGAACTCGAGGATTAATGCACATATACTGGCTCACCAACAGAAGCTAGCATGCTACTAGATCAATGGGCAATTTGTCTATACTATTGATGCTTCCCCTGCCTAAACGCCAGCGCTAATTACAAAAAACTAAATCATCCTACTTAGGTAGCCTAAGATTTGCTCTGCGCGCTTTCAACCTATGTAGTTCCCTTTCCGTTCTATCCGTCTTGTACAAGTAAATCTATAATAATAATAAGAAGAGAGGAAGATGAAAATGCTCGGCATTAAAACCTTGAGTGCTTAAGACAACCAGGAGTTTAGACTCAGCGTGTCGGGTGTTAGTCGTCCACCATCCATGCGGAATAGTCATCGTCGTCATTCGGCTCTGGCAAAGCTGATGGACTTGGTGGAATAGGCCGGCTCGCGGTATGAGAATTCCCTGCTTCCAGGCCGTTAACTGCGTCGCCCGCGGAAACGAGAGGTGTAGATCTAATGCCACTGGTATCGGTATCGTCCTGTTGCTCCATGTCTGGGAAGTCTCTATTCCAAAGGGCAGTTTGGTGTGCCTCGTCGTCGACCGCGGGAGTGTTAGGCTGTGAGTCGTCTGGCGCAGCAACAATGAGGATATTTGGGCTATCTTCCTCTTCCTCTTGATGGCTATCCTGTCTCCTTCTCCGCGGCGGGGAAGGGCGTCTCCCCGGTGAAGGCATAGCACCATGGTCATCTTCAGCCACAAGGGCAAGCGGATCCTCTAAGATGATGGGAGGGGATCTTCGCTTTGACGTGGGAACGGGCCCTATCTTGGTGCCTCCATTTGTTGGCATCGGAAGTGGTGTCCCTGGTGGCGGAAGGGGCTGCCCTCGGCCCATGGGCTGGCTCAAGTCGACAGGCGTATTCTTGTCATTGTTCCTCATGGCTTCTCGTTGCCTCTGGAGAGCATTCCACCCCCATTGCCTTGCTTGCGCGGCTGCATTTGTGACTGCTGCCAAGGTATTCCTCTTTTGTGCTGTCACCTCACCATCGAGAGAGGTTGCTGCATGGGGAGGTTCCCGCTTTTGGAACAGGTTACGGCTAAATGAGCCTGCCTGGGATTTCAGGGAACTGGCGGTAGATGTCCGAGAGAGATCTGGCTCAGAACCCATTGTTGGTCCAGAGATTGACGCAGCATATTGTTGCAGTGGTTGGGGCGCAATCTTGTGGTCGGTATTCATATCATCGTCCGTGCTAGAGTTGAGGTGCAGTTCTTTTGAAGAAGAGGATGACCGCCTAGAGACTAGAGTGGACTGTGACGTCTTTTTGGTTATCGGTAGCGGTCCTGATGAGGCATCTTGGGATCTGGAGCGCAATGCCGCCATATGGTTCATGGCATAGTCTGGTGGAGATGTCGAGGGTTTGAACAGATCAGCATGGGTTATTTCTGTTCCGACAATGGGCTCAGTAGAGTTTTTAACGATCCTAGGAGAATGGACCGGGGCTGGGGGTGCGAGATCCACGCTGGTTGATGACGCCAGACCCGACAAAGGAGTCCCTAGTCTGTCTGCCTTCTTCTCAAGAGGGCTGGGCGCTGGCTCTAGAGGGTCAATCACTGTCATTCCTTGGCTCTTCTCTATGGATTGAGCATCGTCAGAGGCTTGGACAACGCCGGCGTCGACAACATCTGGTATTTCACCATCGCCAACTTGGGCCAAGGGTTCGGTAGGCTGTGGAGAGGAGGACTTGACTGCGTCGTCCCCTTCAAATATTCCACCTCTCAATTGCTTGTGTTCCGTGTTAAAGAAGGGAACGTCATCCCAGAAAGGCTGAACTAACGTCTCAGCAAAGACTTCCTTGATGCGATTCTCTATCTGACGCGTGATGACGGTATAGGTGATTTGTCTCGAGCTGACAATGGGCTCGATGGTCATTTCCAACTTTGGCATCGTCTGGAAGGAGAACCATATTCTGTTGCTGGGAGGCGGTTTGATTTTAAACAGAACATGGCCTTCTAGCCTGCGAAGAACCACGGCCAGAATCAGGTTTACTTCTCGAACTTTGAACCTCGCTCCCAGATCGATCCTCGCTGTAGCAGCAACCTCAATCCGAAAGCTTCCAGTGTACCTCAGGTCAGCCTCTACAACACATTCGCCCTCGACGTTGAGATCTTTGAGTTTCAGATTGGCGAGGTATGGCGCAGCATCTCCGGTGTCTATTTGCTGGATCTTGATGTTGGTGAGGAACGAGGGTGTTTTGACACGCGAAATCTTCTTGGTAATCTTTTCGTGGATAAACGATTCCAGGTCTCGGGTCTTGTACACGCCCAGGAAAATCCTACCAATGAGTGCGTTAATCCAGCGATAATGCGACTGGTCTTCCGACGAATGTAGCTTCTGTACGAGCGCAATGATAGATTTGAGGTCAAAGTGTTTGGGGATTGGCGCAATTTGTTCGACACCGAATGTATGCTGCTGGTTTTTCAGCATGGCAAAGTAGAAATCCTCCTTGGCCGAGCAATTTTCGGAAAACAAGTAGAACGGCTTAGATCCCTGATTGTCCGGCGTATGATCGGGTTCGTTGGCTTTTCGCGTCAAGGAGATTGCGTTTCGTTTGATGAACAGTTCGCCTTCGGGTGTAACATCGCCTCCTGAATATATTCCTATTCTGTGGTGTGCTAGAGAAATCACATGTCGCACTTCGAGCTGCTCTTCGTCGTCGAACAACATTAGATGCCCGTGTCTGCGGTTGGTCAATATGAGGGAGCTGTTTGGTGTAGAATATGTGTGAAGAAACCTACCTGAGCACCACGTAAAAGACATTGCCTGCCTTCTTGGGCCTTTGGCTAATGCTGCTGCTATTTTCCATGGAATTTGCGGCAGCCTTGCGATCGAAGATGCTCCTGTACATTGTCTGGTAGACGCTTGGGCTGGTTGGAGTCACGGTGGCCGAGCCGATGGGTGTTGAGCGCTCCACGGGCTTTGCGTTGATGCCCATGGGGATGTATTCACGGCAGACTGCAAAGTATCCGGCGGCGACATCGATATCGGTGTTTGCTCTCTTGGATTCGCTGTTGTTCCTCTCCCTCCTAGCTTCGTCAAGTGCAGTTGTGTCATCGCCGGGATGGACAATATCGCCCTCATCTTGGTCATCTTGGATGCCGAGGACGCGCTGGTAGGGTAGGTTATAGTATCCCAAGATGAAAATCGAAGCAACCACCAAAGGGACAAAGGTCACGCCGCCAACAAGGTAGGCTACTAGAATCGTGGTCCAGGCAGCCATGGCGAGAGAATGGACGGACAGGCAGCTATAGATCCCACAGGGGACGATAGCGGCCCGCTACAGACGATCAAGGCGAAAACAACGCGAGGTGGGAAGAAACGATCATTATGCTGCGCTGGAGAAGAAGTCGGTCAAACGATGATAATCAAGCTGTTGCATAGCTTGAAGGTGAGCTGGCCAGAATGATGCTTGACTTGAGGCTGACCTACGTCATGTGATGCTGGGAACCGGTTAGGTAATGCCGACCCGGGCCGTGTACCCTTCCGACTCATGTACCGAGGTGCTCAGCAGGATTATGCACTTGAAACAGGTAGTCTCATCAAAGTGGTACTTGTCTGTCGCACTTTGTACGGGTACTGCAGCTAGGAGGTTAGCAGCATTACCCGAAGGCTTAGCACTTGCCTGTACAGGTAGCAGCTGTCAACAAAGACCTTTGGATTCTTTGAATGAAGCCTCCGTGCTGTTCAAATACACCTTCAAAAGCAATCCTTTTACCTATAACACCGAGTAAAGCACTGTAGCTAGCCATCTAGTACTTGCTTCAAAGCACAGTCCAGACGCATGACGCAGACGCCGTGAGCCATTTATAATGAACGGGTATACTAGATGAAACTGCCCGTAACGCACATGTCATTGAAGATCCCGGCCATAGGCTGTTGTAGTCTAGTCTACCTACTAGGTAGGTAGTGAGTAGCTGCAATGAGCTACCAAAGTCAGTGGTGGCAACATCCATGGATAAAAAAAACTCACCGAAAATATACTCGTATTCGATTCACTTTATACCTGGGTAAACATTACCTTCCGTTTCGGTAGCATTTCCACTAAAATATGGGAAACGATCAAATTCGAAAGATTTGATCCAGGTCAGGATCTGTGATGCAGCCTTCTCCGTCTACATGTATGTCCAGTTCTACCTACCTTTGTTGTTACCCTGTAGTTCTTGGGAAGATTTCAGTGACTGAAAGCAAATGCATGAGTATTTACAATCCCAGGTATCAAATCAACAAATACCAACCTACTTAGTATGTAAAAACCATGACATGATTCTCTCACACCCGTGCCTAAACTATCTAGTCTATGTAGATAAGCGGTTACAGCCAAGAAGAGGCAACATCAATAATGATCCATGAACAATACATGCTAGCCTTGACTTCGTTCTGCTTATCTAGAAAGGCAACGGCGCTATTACAACTGCCGCCAAAAAGCGCGAGAAACCTGGCGATGGGCTCCCCCACTAAGCTAAAGATCCATGGATGGGCTGACTGGAACTAGACTGGCCTGTAAAAGCACGCAAAACTTTTCCTCGTGCTCTTATTCCCTGGCGCGGTCCTAGACTATTTAGTAGTATTTTCTTCTGTCGCTCAACAATTCCCACGTCCTTCTCAACTTTAATTCGACATAAACCAGCTGAATCGTTTTGTCTGGCAAATCGCGAGCGCTCTTTCAAGCAACCAAGTCGTGAAACAACCCTTTGCCGCTCAAAAACATGGGCCAACCATCTTTTGCGGCGTCAAACGCCATCATCTATGTGACTTATGGCTTCTTCCTGTGCGTACACTCAGTCTCACATTGCATGCGCGCTCTTCCTTCTTGTCTACCGTTTTGAAGCGGAGAGACAAAGAGAGAGAGATGAACAAAAAGAAAAAGAAGAAGAAACCCATTTATTTGAAGCTAACATGAATGGATATGCAGCGTCTTGGGCACGGGCATTGCCTGGAGAATGAGAAAGCAGCCCAATACGGAGTTCCTCTCCGGCAACAGGACACAGACTGGTCAGAACACGCAAGAATATGACGCCCTTTTTTCTCCGGCGCTCATCTTATTCACCTCTTTATTTTCCCATCTCCCCCAAGTCCTGAGGCTAATTTGTCCGTGTTAATTGCAGCTTGGCCTCTGGCCTTCAACTTCATCGCCTCTGGTGAGTCGCGAGCGAGTGCAATTTTCTTTGCTCCGTGAAATTTTTGTCGCAGACAGAGACATGTCTACGGAGCGGTAGCAGCAACGTCAACTACAGCGCCTTGATCGCACTCAATGAAATGTGAACGGAACTTCGCCTTCATTTTCTCGGAAACGAGTCGAAAACATCAGCAACTTGCGGAAAAGATGCCCTTATCTAGGAGGCTGAATAGGTTCGTAACCCACAAAAGCAATCTTCGTCTTCTCCCCTCTCTCCCCTGCGATGCGTCTCTCTCATTCTACTACTAATCAGAGGAAATTCTGGGGGCTTCACTTCCCTTGCCTTTATAGGCACTGGGAAGGAGGAGAAGATTAAGAGATCAAGATGTCCATCGTTGGGACAAAGAGGGGGGAGAGGATGCGGCTCACTACGGGCGCCGAGTTGAAGCAGCTTTGCGAGATCCAACCTCGGGCAGATGTAACATGATTTACTTTCTACCTGTGGGAGATGTTGCGGCTGCATCAACGAAGCTGAGATTGTACCGTGAATACTCGATCAAGTTAATGCTTGCGTGGGAAACGTGCTGCCGCTCCAGATCCCCTTCCTTGTACCCTTTCCCGTTATTTGTGTCATGCTGACTGTAGCAGCCTTGGGTTCCGGTATCCTGTTCTCGTACCCGGAACTCGCAACTATTGCCGGTGTTCAGGGTGTCGTCGTTTACGCATTGGCGTCGGCGCTGCCCCTACTTATTTTCGCCCTTCTTGGCCCCATGATCCGTCGCAAGTGTCCTGATGGATTTGTTTTGACGGAGTGGACGCGTAACCGATATGGTACGGTTGCTATGCTGTACTTGAGCTTCATGACGCTTGTTACCTTGTTCCTTTACATGGTTGCGGAGCTGTCCGCTGTCGGACAAGTCGTCAACGCTCTTACCGGTCTTGATGGGCTCCCGGTCATCATTGTGGAATGCGTGGTTACAACCATTTATACCTGTAAGTGCCCCCATATGAGTGGAGTATGATGCGATGATCTAGGCTAACATCTATACGCGTACAAGCTCTGGGTGGATTCAGAATCTCGTTCCTCACAGATGTCATTCAAGGAGCCATGGTGGTTGGGCTCATCATCATCGCCACTATCACCATTGGTGTCAAGGCCGAGATTGACCGCGATCTCATCGACTCCTCGGGCCTCACCAAACCCAGTCTTGTGGGATGGCAGCTGGTGTACATTCTCCCCGTTGCCGTGCTGACCAACGACTTCTTCCTCTCCAACTTTTGGCTGCGTACCTTTTCATCCAAGACAGACAAGGACTTGTGGGTTGGCATCTCTGTTGCGACGGTGGCAGTCTTGTGTATCCTCACCTTGGTTGGTGCTACCGGTCTTATTGCTGCCTGGACGGGTGCGTGGCCTGGAGATGACGACATTGACGGATCTCTTGCCTTCTTTGCTCTGCTAGAGCAGCTACCGAGCTGGGTCGTGGGCATTGTGCTGGTCATGGTTGTCAGTCTGAGTGTCTCTGCCTTTGACTCTCTGCAGTCGGCCATGATCTCGTCGGCGTCCAACGATTTGTTCCGCAACAAGCTGAACATCTGGATCATCCGAGTGCTTGTCGTGCTTGTCATCATCCCCACTGTGGTGATTGCGCTCAAGGCTCCGTCCATTTTGCAAATCTTCCTCATCAGCGATCTCGCGTCGGCGGCTACGATCCCTGTGCTCTGCATTGGATTGATCGACTCGTTTTACTGGTGGCGCGGATTTGAGGTCGTCGTGGGAGGACTGGGTGGCATCTTGACTGTCTTCATCTACGGCGCCATCTACTACGGCGACGCAAAGAGCGGCGGCGAGCTGATTCTGCTCGAGCAGGGCCTCTATGCAGGCGACTGGGGTGCTTTTGGAGCTTTCGTGGCTGCCCCCGTGGGTGGCATCATCTGGGGCTTCATTGCTTTGGCGCTGAGGCTGGCGGTCCAGTTCGCTCTTGCCAAGAGTCGAGGCGAGCGTTTCGATGCTCTTGATCGCCCAGTGGCTACGAGTGAGGAGGAGGAGGATGACACCCAGCTTGTGACTGAGATTTCGACCAGTGTTGCCGGCAAATTCTTTTGAGCTGTTGGCTAGACGGATGAAGTCTTGATGCTAGGAGTTGGTAGTGTTCTTCTTTTCTTGGATACTACGAAGAAGAATATTACCTATGATGTGATTAGTGGTAGGATTGGAAAAGAAAGTTGGATGGTGACGGTGATGGTAGTTGCAGCAGTGTTGCATTAGTGAGTGGTAGTAGTATCACTTACAGCGCAATCTGGGGGCCAGCACAGTAATATCGTGGTTGTAGAAGGTAATAGTAATCCATGGATGTTATACTCGAAGTGGTCATAATGGAGATTGTACCTTGCATCGAATTATTCCCCTTTTGACGGCACATGACCTCGTCTCCATGTCGCCCTGCCCACGTTGTGCTGCAAACTTGGAAGGAATGAGGTTCAGCGTGATGTAACCTGGATTCGATTGGCTGTTCCAGTGTCAAAGTGAGGAGTAAGATGGAAGGGAAGGCGGAAGCAGCCGCACCGGCCTAACCCAAACTCAAAGCCCGCTAAAGAGCCCCTCCAAGCAGCACCCAATTGGGGAGGCTAGCTCCCTAACCCGTGAAAATCTACAGGCGATGCTGACGCTACAGCCTTCCCCTAATCGATCAAACGGATGGATCTGTGAGAGCTGCCACCTCTTCATAACAAACCAGATATGCTGCCTTAGCCGCACTTGCATCATCGAGCCTCGCCTCGCGCAGAACCCAAACCCGCACAGCAACAACACACACTCCACATCACTTCAGCTTTTGATCTTGATCTTAATCTTAACACTTTTAAGCTACTTTTCTTTGCTGAATACTCTGCTCAACTAGACTCAACTCAACTCGACTCACCAAGCTTCCATCTCCTCGCTACTCAAAAAAGCAGCTCAGCCTTACCACTTCCTCCTCCTCCAAGCTCATGGCATAAACGACGCACTTCTCTCTCTCCGATTGGTGATGGCAAAGGCGACAACGCCGCCTCCAAGCTACGAGGCCGTGTCCGCCGCTCCTCCTCACCCTCCTCATCCTTCACATCCTCCTCACCCTCCTCCGCCTCCCATCTCCGTCGCGACGCCGGGCCTCTCCAATCGCCGTCCTGCCTCTTCTCCCTCGTCCCCGACCTCCGCCAGATCCTGGCCATCGTCGTCCAACCCCTGGTCCTCGCCCACCAAGTCTTGGTCATCGTCATCATGCCCGCCTCCGCCCGCGCCTGTCCTGCGACGTAACGTCTCGTCTTCTAGCCTCTCGTCCGGACGGCCTTCCGAACTGACGCCTCTGACCACCAATGGTCCCCTAACCTCGACCCCATCCTCCTCTACTGCTCGCATGCGCTCCGCTTCCCTCTCCGTCGCCAGAACCGAAAAGCCTCCTATACCGTCCATGCTGCAGCCCCGCGTCGCCGTCGTGCTCAACGTGCCTCAGCCATGGCATCCCTGGCTCTTCGCCTTGCGCCTTTGCTCGATCCTGCCGGCTCTGTGGTGGGGGCTACCCTCGCTACTACGCCTGCTGCTTCACTTCTTGCCAGGCCCGCCTGATCAGTTTATGCTCGTCAAACAAATTGCCATCTCGGGCAGCAATATGGATGCTCTCCAGACATCTCTCTTGTCCTCGTGCTCGCCCGAGGAAGGTAAAGCGGCGGCGGCGGCGGCGGCGGCTGTCTTGGCGGCACCCTACCCCATTACCGAGACAGCCTTGGCTACAATATGGGTGCGTGCTACATGATTTTGTTGTGATACTCTCCAGCTACGAGCCGTCAGAAACTAACTAGACATCTGGGGGTTCCAGTGCTTTGCCTGCGGCTACCTCGCTTTTTTCTTCACCGACTGCCTCATGTCTCGATGGTACGCTCTCTCTCTCTCCCCGTCCAATTTCTTTCCAAAACTGACACTCAGCTTCCTTGCTCTAGGCTCATCAATTATACCCCTCATGCCACCTTGGTTCGCCTTTTATCTATCAACGCCGTCAATGCCTACCTTACCCTCACCGTGTTATCCCTTACGGGGGGATTCCAAGACCCACGACTGCTCCTCCCCGGCTGGGTGAGCATAGCAACTGTACGGATTAGTCCCGCCTCCTTATACCTCGAAAAAATGGCTAACAAGCTCCCGTCTGCATAGTCCCTCACCATTTGCTACCACGTCACGCATTCCAAAATCAACATTCGAAAAGAAACAATCACCTCGGTCAACGTCTTCTCCATAGCTAGCTACATCACTATGGTTGTGTTGTTAGCTCACATGCAGTGGTACAAGCCCGACTACCCCACCATGCCCATTGTATCGAAGGGCAGCCGCCTCTGGCAAAACGGCAAACGCCTCTTGGCCAACGTCAAGGCGCTGATTAACGAACACGCCCAACAGTAAACGAAACCGACAAACGCATCATATGAAGAGAAGCGGGGTGGGAGCAAGGGTGTTGCAATTCAACAAACAAAAGAGCGGGAGAAAGAAGAAAGAAAGGAGAGCATGAGGAGGAAAGAGACGAGGAAAGAAAAAAAGCGAAAGTGTTTGTGTTTGGACAGAGTCGGATATACCAGCGTCTTTCCATGTTTCTCTTTGCGACGACTTCAAAGTTTGAGGGTATTGTTTGGGGGTTTCCTTTTTTTCCTCTTTGATTTTGTTACCGTCTACCCAGTTTTGGTTCATTCTGGCAATACAGGCGTTGGTGTGTTGGACAAGGGCAGCTTTCTTATTCAGTTTTGATTATTTCTCTTTGCCTTCACAATATTTACAGTTTGGTTCTACCTGGCGTTGGTTAGAGACATTCACGCACAATCACACTGAATCAGGTCACAAACAATGTACATATCGCGGCATTCGTCGCACCACACTTTCTTGGCATTATTTCTATTTGCCCTAGACTACGGCTATGCCTGTCCGACACTTAGACTCGAATGCATAGGGAATGATGAAATGGCCAGTTTGCAGAAGAGTGACCGACTGACAGGACCAGTTTCCTTGGCCCGTAGCCTAGACCCTTTGGTCAAAACGTAAAAAAAAGAAAAAATGTTGCCAACTTGACCTACTGTGCTGCAGCACAGCATGAGCAGGTTCGTAGTTAAGCAAATGATATAGCTGCCTCTCGATCCCGTCCTCTGTATGGCGTCCGGCCGGCCACACCTTCAAACAACGCTATTACGCGCACGCCGGTGGATTGTACCGGAGAGGGCCTCTCATCGCACGCGACTGCTTGCAGCCCCCAGCAGAGGAAGGATAGGCATACAGCAGTTTCGACTAGACGACGGAGGTTGCGGTAGGCGTCTGTGTGAGGTTCACAGGCTGCTCGAGCAGCCCCATTCCGACACGCTCATCACCAGCATGCTGTGAAGCCAAGTCGCTGGAAGGGCGGGCCGGGGCGGCGGCGCGAAAAGAGGACGATTTAGGCACCGTGAACGGTGATGTTGTCGGGGTTGAGACCGAGACCGCTCTTCTTGTCAACGAGGAAATCCATGACCTTCTTGCGTTGGTCGCCCTGGAGCTGGATCACCTCGCCGGCCTTTTCATCATTGACCTTGTTGCCATTGCAAGCTGGGGCGGGTCAGTATGGAGATTGCCAGATTGGGGCGCGATGGAAGAGAAGTGACATACCGAATTCCTTCCTGAAGAAGGTGAGAATCTTGCCGGGGTCAAATTTAGCAGGAAGACCAGTAACCGTGGTCAGAGACTTGCGACCATTGCGCTCTGTGGCAAGATATTAGCAGTTGTTTTGGGGGAGGTGGTGGATAGATAGTAAGTTGGCCATCGACATCGCAGGCGCGACTAAACACAGACCATGCTCAATGGATAGGGCGAAGGGGGGCAGAACGTACGTTGAATGCGAATATGGATGTGGTTCTCGACCTTTTTGATATCACCGGTGTCGTCGTCGGCTTCGGCGAAGGGGTCTGTAGCAAGCGAGCGTCGGTCAGCAAGATGAACAAAGTAGATGGATGGATGTGATTGTGGCATCCAGAATCAGCGTCTAGGGAGGTGCAAGACTTGTCGATATGCATGAGTGCGTGTTGCGACACATCGCGCACATCGCACACGACAAACAACCAATGCAGCCCAACCCAAAAACAAGATGCGGGAGGGGGGCGAAAGAAGCCCAGAGGGAAAAGAAAGAGGGAAACAGCAAGGCAAACGTACCGAAGGACTTGAGATTTTCGATGGACATAAACTCGGATGTTCCGGGGTTTCTCGTGGGAAAAAGGAAAGTTGAGAGAGGCGAGGTTGATGAACCGGCGGCTGCGAAAGGCGACGGTCTCTGAGGTGTTTTGGTTTTTGGTGATGCGGGACAGAGAAAAAAAGGGTCGGCGGGGAGAGGGGCTGAGCGCCTTTTGTGTGTTTTTTATGCGGTGACTCGACGAGCTTTTTAAATGCGCTGGCGCAAATGTAGAGGTTGGGCTGGCGACTGGTGATGTGATGACAAGAAGTTTGTGTCAGGTGAGCAACAAATCGAGAAGAAGGTTGAAGAGGCAAAAGGGGGAGAAACGATGGGAAAAGATTGGTTGAGATTTGATGCACAAAGAAGGTGGGCGAAAGGTGGGGGAGAAGGGAGGGAAGGAGAAGCCAAGGGAGAATGTTCGAAGCTTGGGCAGGTGGGCGGTACCTGGCCGTTTGCGGGTTATCAGGGCATAGGGCGAGGTACCCGGTACCTTGGAGTCGTTACGTGGTGGTGACTCTTTAGGGCGGCAGGTGGCCAAGAGAGAGGAGAGAGAGGCTGCTTGGGCTGACCCTGGGCTCCACAGGCAGGCGGTGGGCGGAAAAGCCTTGGAAACGAGGCGAGGAGCGGGCTCCAGTGCGGAGAGTCTAGTGGACAGACAGGGTACGAAGTGGCTGAAGACGGCACTGGCGAGCCCTACGAGAAGCAGCATCAGCAGCAGCAACTCCATACAGTGCATCGGGAGTTGCATTGCGAATGATGCTGTTGCTGTTGTTGCTGCTGTTGGTGTTAATGTCGGCATTTCTATATTGATTGATGCGGAAGCAGAAACAGAGTCGAAACCACTATAATCACTGTTCTATACAACATAACTCCTTTTTACTGCCGGGCAGAATTCATGATAACTGTCACACACACTGTTGCACAGCGGAATCAGCACCCTAAAACGGCGCCACGCCACACAAACTCAGACTTGACACAAGCCCGCGCAAATGAGCACACCGCCATGTCGCACTGTCTTGTCTCAGCCATGTTACGCAGTATTACCGTGAGCATTGCCACCAAAGGTGAATTGGGCTCAACTTGGTTGGGTCGGGCTGGGCCTTGGCTGAGCCGTTGTCGGGCCTCCCGCGAGGTTGGCATGTCTCTCTGTCTGTCACCGGGCTGGGCCGATAGAAGTAAAAGAAAAAGGAGTAGCTGAAAGATGTGGTAATGCGTCCCAAAGTAAGCACTTCATTTGCCCTGCAGATAAATTAGTTTTGCATCTGCTCTGTACATACGGCTTTGTTGCGTCAACAGGAATGCAGACAGTACAAGACACAACTCCCGAGTGACTTCATTTCGCTGCTCCGATAAAACACATCCACACACACACACAAGTGCCGTTGCCCAGTCTCGGGACATGAATATTCCGACTGCTTATCGCTGCATTTGCGCGTTATGTAATAAACTGAGAGCACTGCGCACAAGCCAAGACGTCGTAGCTGCACGGACTCGGAGTGTGGGTAATAGCTGGCGGGACGACACTGGCAGTCAGTTCGTTCGTTTTTGTTAGTTTTGGCGCATGTTTTTAATTCTCACTCAGCAAACCAGCACAGCTTCGTCGTGTTGTTCGCCCAACCACACAGCACCGCTTATAATTGCTCCCGACTTATCGCTGCGCTTGCAATGACAAGTCACATATGCATGGCGACACCGCCTAGAAACCCGCATCGTTATTGGATAAATGCACCAATAAAGGAGAAAGAAAAAGGGGCCGTTTCAATGTAGTATGTTCGTACAGGGTAGCCAGCCTGAGACAACAAAGTGACATGGCGCTTGCTGGGCATTGCGGCAATGCACTTGGTAGCTTCCCCCTCTTGGGCTTGTAAAGGAAATTATCGTGTCCAAGCGTATTTATCGTGTTTGGGCGCATTTGGTAATGCGACAAGACGAGTTTCGCGGGCTCGATTATTGTCGGAATAAGTCGGTTCGATGGTTACACAAGGAGCATTGAGAGATAGGCATATCAATGATGCCATAACCGGTACCTAAGTTGTTCTCAGGTACCAGATACGGTACCTATCGTGGAGGATTTTTGGCAGCGGTTGAACCCGCAGAGTACCGTAGAGCAGCTTTGTCGCGCGCCACGAGGCTCTGTCTGGGTCAAACACGGCCAATACACGTGGCGTCTCGCCTTATCGGAGGGCATTTTGAGGTTCCTCGCAACCCCACAGCGGAAGCAACAGCGGAAGCCATCTCGAGGCTCCCGCAAGATGGAAGTTTGAGCCGCGCCAGTGGGAAGTTTGGAGAGTGTACAATTTCACAGCTTGAAAGTCGAGCGCGCGCCCTGGCTGCGAGCTTAATATATGTGGAATGGAACTCGTAGAACTGTCGTTTTAGACAGCGCCTCTCAACGGACACAATCTCAAACCGTAACTGGCTGGCTTACCTTTCTTCATTCCCCATTCTCACACACCATCTTCCATCTCTCATTCGTCTTCTTCACGTTACACAAAGCAACAGGCATCATGCTCCCAAACCCATTCTCATGCATTTTCTTCATACCGGCTTCTTCCCCGACTGGCAGATCATCTCGCCAAAGCGTTCCATTCGCATCGTCTTGCATGGCCAAGCGAGAAAAAACCACCACCGGCTTTGGATCCGACTGGTAAAAATGAATCAAACCCCGGCATGCAAATCGACTGGCATCACGCCGCGGAAGCAGATCCGGTTGGCAGTCGTTGACGAAATCCCTTCACCGGGGAAGCGTTCCAGAGGCATGGATATCGTCGAATCCTTGAAATTCTCATGCACCGGCTTTGGATCCGATAGGTAACTTTTGGGGAGGGGATCTCAGGTGTGGTTGTTCGGTTGCAGGTGTTGTGCATCCGCGATGCATCTTCACCTCCATCCGCGTATTTTCGGTTTTCTCATGCACCGGAAGCACTTCCGATTGGGAAAAATCGTTTGACGATGGAGCCATTATCAGGGATTCGATGCGGACGATCGTCACCGGGGAAGTTCACCCTTGTATCCGGAGCGTGACCAGTTGCCCTCGGTGTTCGTACGCAGTATGGCTGTCAAGGCTGTGTAGAGTCGCAGCGGCGTTGAAGGAGTGGGCTAAAGCGAAAGCCATTCAATAGCGCCGAACTCGTACGAGAACTGTAAGAGTCTGGCCCCAGCCCACCGGGACACTCTAACAAATCATCTTGATTGACCATCGATACAAGCACAGCGACGGTTGCGATAGTCTCAAGTCAAGAGCCTCCCAATGTTGAGCCTCGACTGTAGAAATAGGACAAGAAACTCCCGTAATAGCTGGGCTACGTCATTTCCCATTCTGGTGGGTTCAAGACACGCCCCAAGTTGCCAATTTTGGACCCCCGTTTTTTCTCTTGTTATCGATTAAGAAAAATCAACAAAGTCTACTCAAATGAGAAGCAGAACAAGCTCAAAGCCAATCTGGCAATCCACTAGATCTGCGACACCTCCTGTCCGGACACACAACTAAAAAAGGGGGAAACCAGATCGACTCCCGATCCAGTCTTGCCCAAACGAGGTGCAGTGCAGATTGAGGGGCTCACCAGACCTTTGGAGGGGTCGCTGAAGAAAAAAAAAACTCCCGAACCTTGACTGATCCATCCCATGCAGCCAACGGACATCAGCCCTAAACTTACCCTTGCCGTTCACAGTCACTCCTGATAATCCTTTCCGAGGTCCCGGCAAGCAAGTCATCTTCAGTCCCAATCGAGGTTAGATACACACATCCAGATACTGTACAGCTACAGAATAGACTCGTCATTTATCTGCCATGAAGTTTCAGCCGCGAGAGCTCCCGCTGGGGTCACCGCCCTTCTTTGAAGATGAGGCAAACCGCACGTGGGTGCCCCTGTACAGCCATGCCTGCTCCTTTGGGCCAGACATCTTTGTGGACAAGATGATGAATCTCATCAAGAATCCCAATCTCAACTCGAGCTGGCTGTTTCGAGCTGACATTCTGTACGACGAGGCCAAGACGAAAGGCAACACCAACAGCATTGGCAGCAGCAGTAGTGCCACAGATGCTGATAGTCTTACTGGCAACACTGCCGCTAGTAGTAATACTAAGCCTGCTCCTGTAGATGCCGGTGTCGGTGCCGTTGCCGATGCTAATGCTCATGCTAGCCCGGATGCTACCGTTGAGGATGAAGCACCCAAGCATCACGAGACCCAGTCGCCATCCCGGACGGACTCCGAGGTTCGCCCCGTCGCCGTTGATATACGCGGCATGACCCTTGAGCGCACCCTCGTCCGCAGACTCATCCCCAGGAACGAGCGGAGAGACAAGCCCCTGGAGCAGACATGCGCCTTTTTCACGACCACTAAACCGGCACAGGATGAACATGACATCAGTTCCACGGCACTTGCGTCTGGATCTGGATCTGGATCTGGATCGAGATCCGAATCTCCATCTCCATCCACACTCGTCATATATATGCCCCATTCGACCTCCGCAGACAGTCTCCCCTTTTATCACCCCAAAGTCCAGGGAATCGCACACCTGCACCAGTGGGACGAAGCAGGCAAAGGCACAATATCCATTCACTTCCTCCCCTATCCAGAACACCCTTTGAGCGACGCGAGGCTACAGCGGACAGCCTACCACCTTCTCGAGATCATCGACAAACACGGCCACGGTGCCGCCGAGGGCTATGTCAAGAGAGTCAATCACGATTTGGTCATCCCTCAGGACAGATTTCAGAACGGGTACGCACTTCTCAAGAGCAAGTATGCTCGTCAGCTGGTCGATTCGTGGGCCGAGAAGACGGATCCGTCAAAACACGTCTTTGAAGACTTGGGGATAGCTGCCTTTCTCATCGAGCTATGGGGCGACATGTATCCTAAGGAGACTGCTACATTCCCAGGCTTTGTCGACATAGGCTGCGGTAACGGGCTGCTGGTCTACCTGCTAACACAGGAAGGCTACTCTGGATGGGGCTTCGACGCGAGAGAGCGCAAGTCGTGGGCTCAGTACCGGACGGGGGGCCAGGATTCCCCCTCTGGCTCGTCTCTAGAGGAGCGGCTGCTGCTCCCAGCCATGGTCTCGAGAAGCGGTCAAGATCAGGCCAATGCCGACGCCAACAATGAGTCAAGTGACCTATCCGATGGCGTCGTACATGACGGCGTCTTTCCGCCGGGCACATTCATCATTTCCAACCACGCCGACGAACTGACCCCCTGGACGCCAATTCTTGCCGCCTGCTCGAGGTGTCCCTTTATCATGATCCCCTGTTGCAGCCACAACCTCACCGGGGACAAGTTCCGTGCACCCCCTCCCCAGGACAAGACCAAGGCCAAGTCGACGTATGCGTCGCTAGTCGACTGGGTTTCCAGGATTGCGGAAGATTGCGGCTGGAAGGTCGAGACCGAGATGCTGCGAATCCCCAGCACCAGGAACACTTGTTTGCTGGGGAGGACCCGCACACGAGAAGTGCCAGAGGCGGATATCGTCACTCTCATCGCAAAGTACGGCGGCACGGGGGGCTACTACGAAACCGTGGTCAAGCTGATCAAGTCTGGCCCGAGAGGTCACTAATGGTTTGATGGCAAATGGTGAATTTTTTTTTTGTTTCTCCCTGCGGTTGGTTTCGCTACGATCCAAGGGCGTTTTGCTGTTAAACTTGCCCATAAAGTCCATACAGTTTTTTGAATACAGGCGCTCCGTATGGGAGAGCAGAGCGAGAAGACAGACATGAACAAAATGGCTTGAGTGACAATGGCAAATTGGACTTTTTGCCAACTAATCCAAATCAGGCACCGGCAAGTGGTCGATGAGCTTCGTCTTCAGTCCCAGCCTCTCCATGGCTTCCATGGCGTTCTTGTCTCGCAGCTTCTCAGTCTCCTCTGTGCTCGCTAGCACAAACTTGTGCTTGAGCAGTAAGGCTCCCACGGGGACGCCGTACTTGGCCGCCGTCTCCTCATCAACCTTGCCCAAATCTATGATGAGACTCGACTTGACGCCAAAGACGACGTCGGATGTCTCATACTTGTCTCCGCGGATAAAGAGCGTCCTGTAATAACACGGCACGATATCAGTTCAGCCCTCGGTCAAAGTCCAGCCACTCACGCCTTGCTGCTATTCTTATGCGTTATGCTTAGATGGTGGGCAGGGGGAGGGGAGCCAGGGACAAGGGTAGGCTTGAGATGTGAACCCGGGGCGCGGATTCAAATTCAAGTACAGGTACAAGGACATGTATCCGGAGGGGGTGGGAGTACGAGCAATACGTACGTGATGAGAGGATCCAGTCCTTGCTTCTCAAACATGAAATGCATGTGAGATGGCCTCCAGCAGTGGCGGTTGAGCAGCTGCAGCAGCTTGCCCACCGGACCATCATCCGGGATGGGGTAACTGACGGGCTTGATGGCCTTGAACCAGAAGCCGCCGTCCACGTCGCTCGTCATGACGCACCGCTCGCTCGGCGACTCTCGACTTTCGTACTGCACGTCGTAGTGGCCTGAGGAATCCGTCTCCCAGATGTCCACCTTGACGCCAGAGATTGGCCGACCAGACGAGTCGGAGACGGTGCATAATGCGAGCATGGGCTCACCCGCAGCGTCAGTGCTCATGGACGAGCCTATGGGGAGGTGCGGCGCATCACCGGTGTGGAAAGGTCCGAGTACGGAGCCTTCCGTGCAATTTGGTGGCTTGGGATGGTCGATGGAGTCGACCAGCATCGAGAGGCCAAGGATATCGGAGAGAAGGATGAATTCCTGCCCGGAGATGTCAGTCCAGCAAGCCACAACTTAGGGAAAAAAAAAAACAAAGACAACGCTTATGAGACCCAATTACGTGTCACTCAAGGCAACGTGATAAGACTACTATTGTCATGGACCTGGTACATGGTATTTTGGGGGCCAAGAGCGGCTCAGAGCCAAGGGTGGCAGCGGGATGTAAGAGAAAGGCTCCCCGAAAGCAGGGAGAGGGAGTTTAGAATGGAAAAAGGAAACGAAACAAGACCAGGCTATGGAGGAGCGGCAACCAGAATAGATGCCGGCTGGCTCCGCGGCTAGCCGACCAGAGACGAAGGATGCACTTGTTTTAATTATATCAAATGAAAGAAAGAGATAACACACCTGGCGGACATCGGTGCACATCTGGCCAGTCTTAGTGAGGAACTCGATGGTGGCCATCCACTCATGCGTGCTGAGGCGTGTTTCCCGTGCAAAGTCGTGAACATGGGTCACTAGCCGCTCCATGAGGTAGTTGAGCCGTGCATTGCTGCTCTGCGAATTGATTCGCACCACGTTCTCGGTGATATTATCGATGGTGAGGTCGAGTAGAGGAGGGGTGTGGTTAGTTGTGGATGCCATGGCCGAGTTGGTTGTTGGGTGAATTGAATTGATTGAGATGGGGGGACGATTGAAAGTTGAAACCGGGGAAGATGCCAGAGTTACGAGGAGTGTGGTATCGCCGTCTTGTTGTCTCTCTCGTGCATGTGCAGAGCACAGTATAAGCCGTATTTCACTGGTCTCTACGACAAATGGTGTGATGGTGATGGTGCCCAAGGTGATGATTGCAGCTCCAGTCCGTCGTCCCTCAGCGCTGTTTAAATAACTCTGGAATTACTCGCGTGTTTCCCATCCCCAGACGTCCCGTACGTAGTTGCCGGCCTCGTCAACAGAGTTCTTAATAAGAGTTTCCTTACTCGTAAGCATTAGCCCAGAATTAAATAATAATGCTCACCACCAGCCAGAGGCAAATGGCCAGAGACCCCAAAAGCCAAAAGCCAAAAGCCCGCTGGTTTGTCAGTTCGGCGTCAGCAGCCCAACCCCCACTAATACAACCTCGCCTTCTCCTCACTGCCGTCCTCTGATCTCGCGGCCGAGACTCCAGGCTCAGCATCGCCCCATCTGGGGTATCAGTCCGCTAGCAAGGAGATCGGGGTCCGGCAAAAGGAGGAAGGAAAAAAAGAAGATCTCTCATCAGGGGTGTGTGGACCGAGAAGGATTGCCGCTATAACTGATGGGGTCTGAATTCGTGCAGCTCGCATATGCCATGGGTTGCTGCGCGGCGCTGCACTTTCCAAGCAGGAATCACATATTTTTCTTTCTTTTTCTTTCCTCCTCTCGCATGTCTCGCCTTTTGATTTGCTTTTGCCCATGCATCCCTGCCTGTCTCGCGACTTCGGGGCCACACCAGCTGGAGAAATCGCGTCGAAGGGGGGCAGGAAATCTGGATCAAGCTCGTGAGTCGAATCGCCGCTCTCTACCAAAAAAAGAGCTTTGATGACGGCCTCACTTTGCCATGGCTAGTACCTGCTGTAGCCCAGCATTAGTACGACCATATGCCCGTAATTGGAATCTCCCTTTCCCACCGAGTGGGCTCTTGACAGTAGCTCCCGGCAGATCGCCTGCTCCCAACTTTTCCGCTACCGCTTCGTGCCATGGGCCCCCCTGTCCGTGTGGCTGCAGCACACGAGCGTGATGGAAAGCTTCCCGGCCCCAAATCACATCGAGCCCACCCAAAAGTGAGGCGGACAGGTTCGCAAATCGGCGAATGAGACGTGTGCTTCCTCTCAGTTGTGGTGGGGTATCTGTGTTCACTCCCATGCGCCTTTGCAGTCACCGAGATGGGGCCATGCATTAAGAGAGCCTGTCTTTGGAAAAGAGGCGTTTGGAGGCTTGAAATCTCTCTTTTGATGGGCTCCAAAAGAGATGAGAGACACAGGCCAAGAGAAAGGTAATAAACAAGGAAAATCATGTGAGCGGCCGGCGGCATAGAGGCGGTATGTACTGCGTAAAGTGGTTTGAGGTGAGAAGAAAGACGGATGACAGACAGATTGGCACTCCCCAGAATTGTCGTCTCTGTTTCTGAACACGGATTCTCTTTCTCTCTCTCTCTCTCTTCTCTCTGTGCATGTATCTCACCATCTCTTTCGAGACACACACGTATAAAGAGTCGGTTTCCTCGTACAACAATACTGAGCAAAAGCCTCCATATTCAGCAGAACAGATCGTCGCTGTCTCTGTTCACATTGTTATCAGCAGCATCAGTACAAGTCCGACCTTTGTACCTACCTCTATCTTTCCAGTCGTACAGCCTTCTTCTCATCTGCCCTTTTGCATTTTATCTTTTTTTCAATTAAACGATGCGGATAAAGATAAACAGCCTGCTTGTCGATCCTCCTGAAGACACCATGTCTCCAGATCGTCCTAAAGACACCAAGCCTCCCAATCGTCCTTTAGCATTTTATGCACCTCGAGTTACCGGCGGCAATAGCAAACTACTCGCCGAATTCGAGCACATTTGTCGTGTCTGCAACAACTTCAAATACTATGAAGACTTCGAAAGAGTGCACGCCTTAGAGGCCCGTCGCACTCCGCGAACCCGAATCCGCGGCGACCCTGAATTCTACATCATCGAGATTTTCACGAACCACCTTCTCCGTGATGGCAAGGATGGTGATGACAACCTGGGTGGCGAGAAAATCGATGATGCCGACAGGCTCCGAGACTGCCCATACTGCCGATTGCTATTCGATTCTCTCAATGAATTCTTCAAAGATAGTACCGTGAATTGGAGAGAGGATGCCCGGGAGAACCCTACCCTCATTGTCCAAGTCAAGGTTCGGCCTGGTCAGCCCCTGATTCTGAACTGCGCTACGGCCTTTATTGTTCACCACGAATTCACTCTTGTTCGAGCCGATCTCGAAGTCTTCATCATGGATCGTGGTTCCTTGACCGATTCTGACTTTCCTCGCGCGGAGCTGACAACCCCGGAAGATGATGACTCGCACAAGCACCGTGCAAGTGAAGGCTTTTTTCGATACTGGTTCCGAGGCTGCTCGCGTTACAAGGATGCTACCGATCAATGCTATAACACCCCTAACCGATTGTTGTATATTGACTACGACAACGATGAAGTCGTATTGTGGGAGTGTCTCTCCAACCCGCCCGGGTTCCCAGACGTCCCGGATCCGATAGAGTATGCGACGTTGAGCCATACTTGGCTCAACACTGACCCAGAGGTTCCTAAACTCCTCACCTCCAATATGGACGAGTGGAAAGAGGGTCGGACGATTTCCGGTTTGCCAGCAGCCATTAGAGACGCTGCCAGAGTTGCCCACCTCAACGATATTCATTTCCTCTTCATAGACTCCATGTGCATCATCCAGGATAGCCATGAGGATCTGAGAGTGCAAAATCCTATGATAAGCAACTACTTTCGGGATTCCATCCTGACCATTGTCGCAGCATCCGCTGTTACACCAAATGACGGGTTTCTCCATCCTCCAAAGAAGGACTGGATCACCAAGAAGCTTCAATTTGTAGCTCCAAGCGGCGCCGAAGCTACCCTGACACTGCGCAGGAAGTACTCCCGTCCGGAGACTTCCTTCGATGCCCTAGACAAGGCATCACACATTGTCACTGTTGCTCCCGGATCGTTTCGACGAACCGGCCCGCTCTATGGGCGACATTGGTGCCTTACCGAAGGCCTCTTGGGCACTCGTGTGATTCACTTCACGTCGGGAGGCATCATGTGCCAGTGCAGACGCCATGACTGTACTCGCGAAGGAGTGGAGGAATATGACAGATCTGATTGGTCTCGAGGGATGCCCGAGCGATACGGGGCACGCGATGCGTCGGAACTGTGGTTTCATGCTGTCGAGTTCCATACCTCGTGCAAAAAGCTCCGCGGAGAAGATAGGCTCGCAAAGTTATCTACCTTGGCCTCCATGTCCGACATGGGCATTCAAGACCGGTATGTCGCAGGCCTTTGGTGGAAGAGCATGACCACGGGTCTGCTATGGGAAGTGAGCTTGCACCGATCACAAGCTAACACGAACGTGACCAAGATAACCCTGCCATTCACCACACAAAAAGCGCCATCCTTTTCCTGGGCCTCTGTTGACGCTCCGGTCGTGTGGCGAGACAATTACTGGACTTCCAGGGCTGAGGCAAGAGTAGTTGGATGTGGCAGCATCCCAAAGGATCCCGATGACCCCTGTGGCAGCGTTAATGGGGCTTGGATTCGTATGGAAGGTTTGATGTTCAAATGTGAAATCAGCCAGACGCTCGAGGGTGCTGGCGGAGATCGCTTCCAGTATGCCTACTTTCGTGGCAAGGACGATAACGACATCAAGGCATATCCTTTCGTTGGAGATGGTGCACTTGTCACGGTCAAGGCCAAAGGTGCCTTGGACCGGCTGCGCAAAAGACACGTTTCCAAGATTTCACGGCGCTTACGCAAAAAAGGATTTCTGAAAGAAAGAGAAATCAACCCTCTCCATACACGTGCATTCTTGACGCGGAACCAGAACGAGTTTAAGCGGAACATGCTGGGGCCCAAAACGACTAGGGGAGTGGCGTTTATACTCTGCATCAGGCAAAGAGGAGATTATGACGAGGATCGTGAAGGAATCGTGTTCGATAGGTGGGATGGGTTGGTATTGACCCGGTCGATGAGGTATCCTGGAGCCTTTGAGCGCATCGGCTGCATTAGAGATGTGCCGAGCACGTTGCTTGATTTCAAGGATCCGTTTTATGGCGCCACAATAGTGTAGAACTGTCAAGGTGCAAAGCTAGGCCTCAATTTTCCTAAGAGTTTGTTAGTGTCTTGATTGGCCAGCTTTGAATGAGAAATTCAGGTCAAGTCGGATTTCTTTAGTGCGTCTTGTCATTCTTTCACTTCATTGGGTGTTGATAGGTTTGTGAGGTATCGTGATAGAGGGAAAAAGACAAAGGAAAAGAAGGGGTGGGGCCGGAGATAGAGACAGGGACATCTGGGAATATGGAAGAGGTGTTGGGAGAATTGAATACGAAGAGCGAGCGAAGGGGAATGGGAGTGGAATATTTTTCATCTCCGTTCTGATTCATCTCTCTTTCTTCATCTTTGGAAGCGCAGGAGGAGGTTGAAGGAAGAAGCAGAGAGAAAAGACTCAACTGCCTCTTATTCTTTCGGAATGATGGACAGTTCGTTTGTTTCTTTCTGCTTTCCGTCTTTGCTCTCCTCTTGTGGTTTCAGTTTGTTCTTTTCATCCTCCATCTCTGAGAGAGAACGTGAGATGAGAGAGATGAGAGGGTGGGGGAAAACATGGGCCGGCTGTTGTCGCGTTGAGCAGTGACCGGCTCGTCTTTTTCTCTGGCTTGCATCCCTCTTATCTTACGTTTTCTCTTGCCAATTTCCCTTTTGTTGCCAGTTTCTCTTTGCCGCCATGACAGGTCATGGGTTCTTTTCTTTTTCTTTTTATTCCTTGTTACTAATGTTTAATACCCTCTTTTGGTTTAGATAGGTAGATAGTTTTGTCGAATTTGAGCGTCATCCCTGGACATTTGTTGCCTCTGTAAGCTGTAGGTGGCGCGGAATCTGAGTGTGAAGAGCGTAATGCCCGAGCGGTGGATGATGATCTGGAGAAGAAATCGGAACGGTCAGTACATTGACTTGAGATTCATTTCAGGCATCGTCAATACTCACTGGGTAGACGAAGAAGCCGATATATCGAATGAGGAGAGGAGAAAAGAGTAAAAGAGAAGGGAAAAAAAGGAGGAGTAGAAGAGATGGAGATTGTTGGGGTGAAGATTGTGAGAAGTTCCTTCCGATCGAGATGTTGCACGGCATTCTGCAAGACAACATGACGTCGTGTTCGCCCAATCGAGAAGGGACCTGGCCATCGGTACATGAGAAGGAAGGAACAGTGACCGTAGATTTGCAGAGATTTCGATCAATTATTTTTCATTCAAAGTATATATACAGTGAGATATACCTACAATGCTTTTGCGTAAATCACAAATCACATGCTGTCATGATACTATAAGTCATGAAGCAGAGGACACTTCTCTTCTTTCATCTCATGTACATTTCTTCGTCATTTTATATACACCCATGCCTCTTTCTTATACCTGGCAGTTATATAATCTCCCCAAATACCAACATCATCTTATTCTTCATCTTCGGTTCCAAAGTCTACGAATTTGACGTAGGAAGCACTCCAGTCAGGCCACCGCCAAGATACAGCGATCCAATGTCCGTCAGCCGTCCCGCATTGTTCAAAAACGTCGCATTGGGTCCGACATTGCTAACGTTGGACCGGAAGGCGCCGAAGTAGCTGTATCGCTCCAAATTGCTCAGGCCGTCCATGTAGCTGGCGCTGGTGTTGAAGAACTGCTGCGTCGCGGCCAGGGGCTGGTTGGCATAGGCATATTCCGTCACCCAGAGCTTCTTACCAGGGAATCTATATCATTTTAATCATGTTAGTTTCGTTTTCTCCCCATTACTGGTGTTTCAGAGCATCCGGGAAAACTTACGCTGCGGTGTAGTCGCTAATGTGGGCCTTCAACCCATCAAAGTTGTCATACCAATGCAACGACACAAAGTCATACGGGCAATCCCTGCCGATGAGCTGAGTGCAATTTCCAAAGAACTGATGAAGCCAATCAAGCCCTGAAGGTGCCCCAGTTGTGGCAGGAGCTCCTATCTTGATTCCACGTTGTTGTAAAGGAATGAAGTTGGCGATCCAAGCAAGAGCAGCGTTGTGTGGTGTCACATCGCTGCCACCCCAAGAAGACGGAGCATCGGGCTCATTGAAGCTCATGACGTGAGTAATATTGGTACCACTGTTGATAAGATTGATAACACTGTCATGGAAAGCAAAGTCCTGCGAAGGGTTCGGTCCAACCCCCCACATCATGGGCACAAACTCGAACCTCGACTGCGGGATGGAGGCATAGTCGGAGCTGGGCAGGTTGCCATAGTTGTAGTACCACGTCAGGTCGGAGCCCGTCTGCACCCAGATGGAGTTGTCTTGCAGGGTCGTCGAGTTGGGAATAAAGATGAGACCGCGCTTTGCAGACGGAGCGG
Source organism: Trichoderma guizhouense (assembly GCA_002022785.1). Taxonomy (NCBI): domain Eukaryota; kingdom Fungi; phylum Ascomycota; class Sordariomycetes; order Hypocreales; family Hypocreaceae; genus Trichoderma; species Trichoderma guizhouense. Next base: position 2,177,798 of record LVVK01000020.1, read on the forward strand.
CGGCCGCAAGGAGAGGCGAGAGCAGCACGCCGGCGGTGGCGAGGAAGCGCATAGCCATTGTTGCGAGAGACTCGAAGATCCTAGCAGCGGGATAAGGGATGAGTAGAGGAAGGGACTGAAGAGAATAAGAATAAGACTGTAAGTCACGATGTAAGTAAAGAAGAAGAAGAAGACTCTGCTGACTTGAAAGGGAGAAACCTCAGAGGATGCAGTCTCTCTGGATCCTCTCTATCCTGGGCATTCTAACCGTCTCCATGTCCAGGTTTATATACTCGAAATGTCATCGAGCACTATTGAGATTGCTGACCAAGAAGAACAAGAATAGCCCTAGTTGTCTTTGCTGAACCCAGTTCCAATCCCCTGTCCATCTTGCGTGGACTCCTTCCGGGTTCATGAGCAAGTGAGCATGCCATCGTGCCAGGGGCTCTCTGTGGCCATAGCAAAAGAACTCGAAACATCTCAACAAACTCCTATGTCAACGCGAACTAGCCAACAGCTTACCCGCAGAACCCCGTTCATGGGACACGGCACATCTCGCACTATCGGACCGAGTAATCGGGAATTGACTCCTCTCTCATCCTAATATAATACGACTACTCAATACGCCTTTCTCTCTCTTTCCCGCCTCTGCTTCTTCTTGTTTTTGAAGTATGGCGCCCGAGACTCCCCGAGAGAGTTCGTGTGTCTCCCTCATCGTGATCTGCTTCTCACAATGGAGGGGGGCTGTTAGGGCCGAAAGAAAAAAGGAGAGGACGGAAGACAAAATAGAAACCAACTGTGCATATGGATTCGGCCCTTAACCGCGCAATTAGACCCGATGGGCCTCACCAGCGTGTTTTCAAGCTTCCTGCTCAAGGTTAGCATGGCTTCAATGACACGGCCGGGGTGTGAACGACCCATGTGGGTGTGATGGGTGTACTGTAATGATCCGTTGGATCTTACTCCGGAACTAACAGCGACCAAGGAGAGGAATGAATGATATGATGCTCGACGCATAACAAATTACAGCAAATAACCACGATGCCTCCTATTCATGACATGACATTCCATCCAATACCAGGCAGGGTCACCAACACTCGCAGAACACGACACCGCCAAATGAATGCTACTCTTACTCTACCCCGTTACCTACTTGATCCTGCTCGGTTCGATCCACGGCGCAATAACGCACTACCGGTTACCTCCCCCGCATTCTCCGGCACATGTGCCTTGGCCAAAGCCGCAAGACGAGCCCGGGGTGCGTCAAAAGGATGCACCAACGCTCCTCTTTTTAGGGTCTTTTAGGGTCTATTCCAACACACGTCGTGCATCTGTTGGAGCGCTTCTTTTGCCTTTGATCGGGGAGATGCAAAACACGGAATCGCAAGACAAGCTTATGAGCGGCCGGCCCGATGCTAGAGAAAAAGAAAAAAAGAACGAGGCCAGGGCGGGTAGTATTAGTGCTTTGTTTGGACCGGGTAAGCACGCAACCTTACTTGAAACATGAATTTCTCTAAAAGGGTTCTACGGAGGTTCCCTGCCAAGCTCATTCCATCTTAGGTAGTTGCATGGTCAGGCTTTTTTCTCTTTTTTCTCTTTTTCTTTTTGCATTTTCAACTTAGAAATACAGTAGGGCCACCCAAGGAAATGAACATAAGAAATAAGAACAAGAGACAAAGGGAAAGAGCGAGGAAAAGATGGAAGAATATAATCGCGTCCAGAATTTGTTCATAAAAATAATCATTTGTCAAAAAAGCGTAAATAGCCAAAAAGCAGAGAAAGAAAAGTGATGATGGTGAATCAAAGTACAAGAATGAGACAATCGACGAATGAGAAGAAGAAAACAACAAAGAGAAAAAAAAGAAAACAAGACAGAATAAAAGAGAAGGAAAAAAGACCACCTGGAACCGCATGACTGGGAGCATCATTTTCAAGTCTATCCAAGATTGCATGCTCTACATATCCTGGAGCCCAAAAACCAAGACAAGACAAGGTAAGGTAAGTAGTGGTAGTAGTAGTCGTAACTATCGGCCTCTAATGGCCGACTCGATCTCTCCTGCGAGATCCTATGTACATACATGAGAAAAAATAATTTGAGCAAGCAGGCAGCAGTAATAAAATGCTTTCTAGAGGTGCTCGCTCTTTCAAACAGGTACTCCCTTTCAAGCAGCCAAGACAACGATCAAAGGTTCAGCCCTTCTTATATAAACGCCCTTTACACGCATCGCATCGCATCCATCGCCGTAACAGAGTCAACCCGTCCGCTCCTTTTCTGCCACACATTGACGAATTGCTCTCCAAAATATCGACGGCAGCTGGCACACATATACACACTTGGCTGCTGCTGTGATATACACGCGCATCAGGTTGACCATCAATCTCCCTCGTGAGATTCGCGCGATCAATTATAAATAGACAAATCAAATTCAACAATAAAAGAAAAAATGTTGCGTCACTGTAGGTAAATGAGACAGCCAGGATGGAGCTTATTTAGTCGTAACCAGCACCACGCTGCCAGGGGCTATAGACACACGTAAGTTAGTTTAGAACCACAAAACCATCGATAATCATGTCAAGACATACCTTGCGTTGTTTTGTGATCGGTAGCCGCCAGGGCTCGTGTTGCTGCCGTACGAGGGAGTACGTCCGATTGGCGACGGTGATTGGTTGTGGCCCAACGATGAGTGAGAAAGCTGATCGTTGGCTGGGAAGAGCGGCACAGATGGGTTGACTGGAGATACTGATCGAGCCGGCTGGTAAAAGGGCTGGCTCGTCATGGACTGGGGAGCATAAGTCATGGCTGTCGTGTCCGTGGGGTGGCGCACTTCGTTGGACGTAATGGAAGCTTCCTCGTCATCGAGCTTGTAGCCAGCCTTGTCGCCTCTGGCAGTGACTGCCAGGGCATCCAGCTCGGTGGCGGCGCCGCTGTTCAGCTGCGTCTGCGACTTCATAAAGGATGCTCGGTCATCTGCCATGAACTGGTACCGGGCGTCGGGGTTCTTGCGGATGATGGAATAGACGGTTGAGGCAATGACCATGAGCAAGAGGACCAGTGAGAAGATGGCGTTGAGAACAAACAGGATGACGCCAACTACACCAATGGCCAACAGGGGCGCACCGAAAACGTTGGTGAAGATGAGTAGGAAGATGGAGTTGAGGAAGTTGATGACGTAGATGGCAATGTTGAACGAGTTTGTCTTCTTGTCCATCCATGGGCGCAGAACCGACGTGGTAATAAGCATGCCGACCTCGAGGATAATGAAGCCAATGGCCTGGGCAACGTTTGTCTTTTGCGCAAAAGCCACAAACATGGCCTTGATAAGGGTGTAGACCAAGATGGGTCCGATGAAATAGTACGCGGAAGCACGGAATTGCACATAGAGGAAACCCCATTTGTTGAGAGCCTGGGGATCGGAGAAGAGGATATAGGCTGGGTTTCCGTGCATGTTAATGGACCGGCGCGCGATCTGAATCACCTTGCTAGCACCCCAGCAGAGGGCAATGAGTGGGCAAAAGAAATAGAAGACGGCAAGGACGACCTCGGCCGCGGAATCGACCTGGGTAAACTCCCAGAAGCACAGGATGGAAAGCTGGGGGAGACCAATGAGGGCAATACGGTACAAGATGCCCTTGAGAACGGTGCGCCAGCCATTTCGGAACTCGAGGAACTTATCCGCCTTCATCACGCCCTGCTTGGCGAGGAGTTCGCAGAGACCCTTGAACAGAGTAACGCTAAGCATGGTGAAGATGGCAAAGAGCCAGAAAAAGGTCAGACCCGTAATGAAGAGGTTGGTCGTTTCGATCTTGGCCTGGAATGCCACACGCTGGATTCCGTATACGACATAGCCTCCGGATGGAGACAAAATGTTACCACTTCGCTTCATGACGTTGACAGCGGCCTCGGGCATCATGGCAACACCACGTCTGACGAGGTCCTTGCCCATTTCGATGCCAGCATCCAGACCACGCTTCTCGACAGCGACGGAAACAGAGCCCAGGGAGCTGAAGAGGGTAGCGGGCGTGCCGCCGGTGGCTCGCTGATACCAGGTGAAGATGGTTTGCATGAAGTTTACGTGAATGATACCCATAGACCACTGGAAGTTCTGGGTCCACGCTTGGACAATGGGGGGCAGGCTAACGCCGGTCAAGCCGATCATGGCTTGAGCTTGGAAGTAACCAAACAGAGATAGCGAGAGGGCGGCGACGTGAGCAGCCGTGTTGGAGTGACCGAGCCCATTGAAGATGGCGGAAGAAACCAAAGCAATACCAGCAATGATAGCGGTAGCCCACTTGACACCGGTTAAGTTGACCGTCTTACCGTTGGAAATGGCGGCCTCGACACAAGCAATACTCTCTCCGGTGCTAGTAAGATTGATACGCACTCTAACGTTGGCATCGAGATCGGGGACGGAATAGGCGATGGAAGGGATGTTGGCGGCCGCGGAGGCGCTGACGGGGATGTTGAAGGGGATGTTGAACTTGGCAGCGGCCGTCATCGGGCACATACCAGCGAGCTTGATATCACAGGGGTCGAGGGTGGTCTTGAGAAAGGTGTAGCCATAGGCAGAGGCCTCAATGTCGAACTTGACGTAGCCTTGAACGGAGGATGTGGCCACCAGGTGGATCGTGGCGGAATTGTTGTTCGGAGTGTAGACGACGTTGAAGAAACTGGCCTGGAGACCCGAGTTGTCTTGACAGGTATTGAGAGAGGTGGACACGAGCATGTTTTCGGCAAGGACTGGCGATAGCAAGGTTGCCATTGCGCCCAAGAGGAGCGAGCCGCTCCTTGAGAACCACATTGTGCCGGTTGACTTTGACTATTGCTCGTGGATTATTGTACGGTTGTTTGTTGCTCTGGGCGAGAGCAGAGAGTTGACCTAGGATGAGGTTGAGTTTGTCGGAGATTGAAGAATAGATGCGCAATCAAAGAGCCGTTTTCGTCCCGCGGAACGTCTCGTGTGGTTTAGAAGGTCAACGGAGGAGGGCGAAAGGGGTGTTTGCGCCAACGAGGATTTGAAGACGATGGTCCGGCCAAAAGGAGTCTTTTTTTTTTTCGAAACTGTATCGAGAGGAGTCAAATGTCGCAACGCAGCGACTGACGAAGCTTTGGCTTTTCGATTGAGTTGTTTTCGCGAATCAAGTCGTCGTTTGTCGAGGGTTATCGGAGCGGTTGTGGTTGTGGTTGTTGGGAGCGATTGGAAGCGCCGTGCCAGCGAAAAGGTTACACGGCGGCAAGAAAGGAGAAACGAAGGGCGAAAAAGAAGAAATCTAAGATGTTTAAAACGAGAGAAGGAAGCGAGCGACCATGTTTATCGTGAAGGTAAACGGATGGATGGATTTGTCGCCAAATACTCCATCCACACAAGATGGAAAAATCTGGGGGAAGAGAAGAAGAACAAGAAAAGCGACAGAGTTCCAGCAGTTGTGGGAAACGAGTGAATGAATGGATGGAGACTGAGAGCGGTACGAAGAGGGAAAACGAGCGAGAGTGTGCGTGTGGTTGCAGATTGTTACGAGTACGCGTCCATGGGTGGTGGCTGAGTCCCCCGAAGGCGCCGTTTCAGGGCCGTATGAAAGTAGGATCCGCTTGTAGATCGTGCAAAGCAGGTGAAGGCGAAGCGCTTCGTATGGGTATGGCTGGCAGCCCTGATGGTTGATACGAGCGGCCGTGTTATTACTCGTTACTCCGTGCTCCGTACTCCGTACTAGCAGATTAAAATAAAATACGGGGCCCTGGGCGTCTCCTGAAAAGAGTAGCGAATTGCACGCTCATTCGACGAGGCGAAACGAGAACTGGGGGGACCCCTGGCCGGGCCATTTTTTTTGGTCTGCTTTCTTGTTCTTGATGTCAGCAAGCGTTGTTTTCACTAGTTTGCGGGCTGCTCAGGGGTCCATACTCCATACTGTGCGTGTGTGCCGCAGCCCGTCTCGCATTTAAAATCGCGGATCGTCCACCACTTCTTGGCCCTCTTGGCTCTTTTTTGCGGGAGGGATTTTGGGCGTTTGTGGTTGACACAGAGAGAGGCTGTGTTTGGTTGAAAGAGATGAAGAAGAGATGAAGAGGAGATGGCGAAAAAAAAAATGGTGAAAGATTTTTACCCTGAGCTCTTTCCAATTGCTCTGCTTCTGGCTGATGCACACACGCACACACACGGCAGTCGAACCTGGAAGACAAAATAACGAGGCAATTTGCAATGCGCCTGCCCTCTTTGCATTGTGCAGCATTTTGCTTGCCCTTGCTAAGAGGTACCGGTAGAGGTACAAGTTGCAGGCTCTGGGCCAATCACAGCCTCGCAGTCTGCTATTGGGCTCCACTTGCGCCATTCATGCATCGCCTCACGGCTCAAATTTTAGTGACGTGACATGCCAAAATGCATCGCCTCTTCAAATACGGGAGTGAGAATGTTCGTATCTGCACGTGTTTGTCTGCACTGCACAGGTGCCGCATCGTATTGCAATAGTACTGTACTCGTACATGGAAAACTCGTACATACAATGTCACGATGGACTTTGAGCGGCATTAATGTCCCAAAATCGGGTAACAATTAGCATGCAAGTATTGCTGATGCGATAATTTTGGGTCATCTTACTGTAGATTGGAAATGTCTTTTATTTCTTTTCTTTTCTTTTCTTTTATTTAGGATCTTCTTCACCTGTTCTTTTCCGTCTCAGCCGCGTCCCCCAAATCCTCATCCTCATTTGGACTTTGGCGCAGGTAAAGTTCAACAGCCGCAAGCCCCAAAACCAGTGGCGCGCAGATCAAAAATAGAGCCAGATAGTACCTGTCTGACAGGCTTAAGAAGCTATTCCTTGACTAGAAATTAGGTGGACATTTAGCATTTGATCCGTAGATACATGTATCAGGGTAGGCAGCTCAGGAATCGGGGAAGTAAGTATACTGACACCGTAAACGTAGCTTGTGTAAGGCTCAAGCTGTGCCCTCGCATGGTGAAAGTGTTCTGAGACATTTGCCACGAGGACATTCTGAACATTGGGGACGGTTAGAGAGAAAATCATATTCCCCGAGGCCATTGCAGAGAAAATTGGAGGCGAAAATGTGTGAAAATGCAGATAAAAAGAGTGTTTGGTGTGGTGAACGTAAGTGGTAGTGGATGTTGACGATGGTTCGACGATTGAATGAAGATTAACAGGTAATGTTCTTTTTCTTCTTCTCCAAAAAGTACTGATGCGATCTGTCAATCACCACTCGGCTTAGACGAGTTCTTGGGATAGCATTCGCAACTTATTCTAACATCTAGTCATTGATACGTCGCCAAGAGAGGCCATTTCCCCCCAATATCAACCATACGTCTCCCAAGATGCCTGAAGGGCTATCTATCAATACCCGGGATGAGATTACTTAGTAGGTTAGGTAGCAGTAAGAAAACATGCGTGTTTACATGGAAAGCGGCATATCTGCCCAATCCGTGGTTACCCGGTCATACTGCATGATAAGCACACACGGATCGGAGCCCCGTGATTGATGGGGTAATTCTACTGCCCGAGTGTGACAAACTATCTATTTACTTACTAAAGCATTTGGCGATCCAATTCAAACTGAGAACTGTCAATTCTGGCGATGCTACTGCAACAGGTAGCACTGCGACATGCCAAGTGACCATGATTACTGTCATCCGGTAGCTCTACTTGGAGTCCAAAATACTACATGCAACCGCTCCGTAGACACGGAGTATCCTTTATTATTAATATCTATAGGACTACCTATTCGTTACTCAATTTAAATATTACAATACACAAATATTGATCCATGATGTAACCTCAGCCATCACACATGCCCGCAAATTTTCATTGTCTCGGCCTGAGAACGGCAAGTTATAGCCCCGAGTCCGTGAGTGAGTGACACGGACATTCATGAGATTCAGACGGTCTCAGGCCTTACACTTTGACACGCAAAAAACCAAGGGAAAAAAAGGCAGGGTGAGAGCCCGAAACTTTTCGGACTCTCAGCATTGCGAGGAAGAAAAGGAAGATGATGAAGATGGCACCCAACTATTGTCTGCCTTGGACTGAGACACGCGCTCAAGGCGTTCGAACATGAGAAACACGATGCTTCGCCACCGAGCCAAGCCTGGAGTTTGTGCTGCTTACCGCCGATCACACGAGACATATGCGGGCGATGTATTTCGTATTTTCTTACAATGACGACCGATTTCGCCCAATATTTGACGGGAACTGTACCCTTCCCGGCAGCTTGCCGCCGACCTTATGAGACATGGGGGGCCGACATTTTTCGGTGTTCCGGCCGGCCCATGGTGTCATTTCATCTAATGGCCTTTCAAAAGAAGCATCCTCATATTCGGTGAGACATGCTCAAGAGTCGATCCTTCTCATCACATCAATCACGTCAATTTGCACGGCTCACCGCTGACCTCACGAAATATGGGGGGCCGATATTCTTCGGATTTCTCGTCATGGCGAATGGCACAGCTTCATGTTACGGCTCCCAACTGAGACACGCATCTATCAAACTCGAATAAGCAAAGTGATCTTTGTCAGTAAAGAAATGTGGTGTTTACCGCCGACCTCATGAGACATTCGCGGCTAATGCTCTTCGGGATCGTCCTCTTGACCAGTCAAATCGCTTCGGGTTCGAACAAGAGTAGCCATTTGGTCTGTCCGAAATATTTCGGGGTGGAGGAGGTTGTCTCATGTTCATTTTTATTTGGTATCACGAGTTAAATAGTAGCAGGAGACTATTGCTTTGTGTACCTCCGAAAGTGACGGCATCTGTCTCACCGACCGATCACCGGGCAAGAATTCGCTGCTTCTTCTCCACCCCGAGAAAAGATCGGCCCCGCGTCTCGCTCCCCGAACTCACAAAGGCGAGAAACGAGACATGCCTCCACCCCGAGATATTTCGGACTGCGAATCATTCTACTGTTGCTCACGAGGGGAAGAGATGAGCCTCCCCACTCCGAAGAGTTTTGGCCTCGCATCTCACTTTGTGATATCAGACACATGGCTCCACCCCGAAAGCTCGGATCGCGAAAATATACTATTAGTCTAGATCTCTTGATTGCAAGACATTGTCACCCCACCCCGAAATATATCGGACGGCCCAGAATGCGCTCTTCCTTACAACGGAAACAAGAGATACCGAGACAATGCCTCTCCACCCCGAAGCATTTCGGCCTCCTCAAAATGGCTTTGCTGCCCAGAAAAGGCAACATGAGACAATGAGGTAATGAAGTAATGCAGCTCTACTCCGAAAAGACTTCGGACTGCGAAAATGGATCTGTTACAAGTCACAAGACATTGCTTTGCTTACCCACTCCGAAATATCGGACTTCAAAGATTCACGGAACCCAATAATGAGACATACATAGAATAAGACCGAACTTCTGTCCCGAAGTGGTTCGAGCCGTCTGAAAGCAGCCATATCTTGTTCACAAGACAATGGCTCCCCACCCCGAAATATTTCGGACTGCGTAAAGCGCTATAGTATGAGTAATATCATAGAAATGAGTATGAGACATCTAGTGATGTTCCGTCCTCAACTCCGAGATGTTTTGGGTTCCCAAAAATAATTGTCTCGGCACGCCGGCCCTCATGGTCCCTGTTCGGCCTGCCGCCGCCCATTAGGCAAAGAAAGATCCGCCCCGAATATCTTCGGACAGCGAGCTGAGGGAAACATTATCGATGACAAGAAAAGAAAAACAAGTCTCGGCATTTTGTTTCCCGTCCACTATGAAATTGTACAACATGCTCCGGAGCCATTCATCTAGATCGTGGGGAAGCCATTTGTTGCGGGGCGTTTGAAGCCGTAAACAGTCGCTGTTTTATGTGCGTTCCGTAAATGCAGCTCCGTATTCCCCGCTCCCCGCGCAAGAGCATGTGCTACGGAAATATATCAACTGTAATATATAATATATGAATGAAAGATGCTGTCAAATTCAAGTGATCTTGGTGGATACAATGAGCTCGATGTTCTTGATAGTGTAGTAGAAGAGAGCGGTGTGCTATTTGCCCGGTATGAAGGATTGCCTCGACATTTGAGATACCTTCGCTTGAATGAATGTTTAAATGCTAACCCCAGCTATTCGATGGCAAAGGGCGCGTCCCATTCCAACATGCTGAGCCTCATTATTTACCCATTGCTTTTCAAGAGTCCTCTTAATAATAATATTCTCTACCAGATTTTCACCATTGTAGACCTCACAGCCACTCAACTCCATCCCATCCCATCCTATTTTCGTAATGTCATCTTTTCTACCCTAGAACCTATTATTGATGCAATTTCTCATGCAAATGCACGCCCAGCATTTTCGGTAAACATCGTATAAAAGCCCAATCACGCCCAAACGCAAGGCAGCCTATCAAGACACTCATTTCCTCCTTATCACCTTGAAGCCGCAGTAAAGTCCGGTCTGGCCCCCTTCCAAATGCACCACCTGCATGCCTCGATATTGTGTAGCCCCCAATATGATGCATCACCATCACCGCTCGCAATATTGTTTCACACCTGAACCGCCAGGCAGGCAGCAGCCTCAAGCATCATCACAAACATCCTCTCTCGTGCCAATTTTTCTTTTGTTTTCTTTGCTTTTTCTTCCCCGAGCCTCATGCAATCCGGATAGATTGGTAAGCCGAGACAACGCAGAGGCAGCTCACATCTTATGCCGCCTCAATCCATGCAACCTTCTCCCTTACATATATTCCCCCACCTAGTATGCCTCACTGCGTCGCGTTCTTTCTTTCTTTTTCTTTCAGCTTCGCCTCCCAACGCGTCCCCTTAATATCTGGACGAGCGCTGATACGCTCGCCATCTGCCGCGTGAGGCTGGGATCCTGGCCGCGATACCGGGACTCTGGCCAATAGATCCGAGACCCGTCTCAGGTCTCCTATCTCGTACATAATTAGATCGTTTTTTCCGGGTCCGATGGTCCCCGGGATGAGTCTATCGCGGCGATCGAGCCTCCAGACTTACGATAGATTCTAGTCGTTCTCACGTACGGCAGAGCTCGATCGGCGTCAGCCGCCGGGTCTCGGCTGATCGGCTGGCAAGGTTCGCGGGGTTCGTCCAAGCAATGCCGTGGCTGCCCCTGGTCAGAGCTGAAGCCATCATGTAAGTGAGCCTGCAAGTGACCCTGTAGCCTAGAATGTACCTGTAAGAAAGTGTGTGCTTGTAGTAAGTCAATCGGCAGGCCAGTAAGAGAGTGCTCAGACGGATGGGCGTTGCATCTTGAATCTCAGAGCGAAAATCATCTATATAAACCCATCTTCCCCCCATCCTCAGAAAACCTTTTCTCTCTCTCACCACCACCACTTTTAGAAGCACTTCATCACACTCCTTCAACTTCCCCTCCCCCCCTCTCCCCCTGCCCCAAAGGGGCACCCTCATCCTCACTCTGGGCGTTGTCAGTAACACTTCTTCCTTGCGTCGGTCCGTCAGAAATGTCGTCTCCGTCTCGAGGGAGCAAGACGCTCGGAGAGTTCTAGAGATCTAGTCACTCCTTATACATCTCTAACTTTCTCTGGTCGAGGCACTGCAGGGTGCCCCTCTCTACCCCGGAACTTCGGTCTTGGTCAAGTATGTAATCGAGTAAGAACCTCATACCCCGATATTAATGAGATGGCTAACATTCTGTTCAAACCAGTCCCGCTCCTCTTCAGATACATGCCCAAGAAAATCCAATAAAACACAAAAAAGAACGCTCCAATAATTGGGTATGTTGGAAAAAGAAAAGAACAAAAAGATTCCACAGAAACAAAAATCCAAAAAAAGCATCTGCCGCCTAGAACATTGGAAGACATGCTCTGCTCAACAATGTCGGACCTGTTGGCCCAGTCATTGTGTCAACTTTAGCAAGCATGTAACATAGTTGCAAGTATTCGTTTGGACTTTGTCCGACGTAAAGCCCCTTTCAGGAGAATCCACGCCCTGTCAATCTTCATCTCGTGCTCCTGGAAGGGGCCAGAGCATATAACGAAAGCTTTGTCCCAAGGGTTGAGACATTACTCCCCCTGGTTTCGACGAGTTCTCGACATGCCTGACTTGCAACTTGGGGATTTCTCATTTGGACCTCATGGGTATTATAACGTCGTTGTTTCAGAACACTGCTGCCTGCATCGACCTGCGAGCGCAACTCTGTTAGGTTGGGCGTTATAAAGATGGACTGGTTCGTCATTTCGATGACTGAAACTTCTATCGACAACCCGCCGTGACTGGGTGAAGGAGTCCAGCACGATAGAATGGAGGAGAGAATTTGAGAATGGGAATGGGAAACTAGGGTATAGAGGGACTTGGGATTGGAGGAATGGGAACTGGGAAATACTGTGGAGGACTCAAGGCTGGGACGGGGACCTGTTATAGAGCGGAGGATCAAGGTAGGGACGTGTGGGGGAAATGGTGGAGGAGTTTTGATGGAAAAAATCCTTCTCACCTCGTGTGGGAAGAACTTTGGGGCCGCACACCATCAGATAAACCTGTCAAAAGGTTGGGCAAGATCATGGTATGCGGCCCCTCCCCAAAAAAATTGGCCCTCGGGGCCCTCCTGCGGGTGGAGGAATTACCATGGCACAAAGGATGGACTGGATGGTATCGGGTTTGGGACTGGGTTTGGGATTGGGATAGGACTGGGTAATGGGTTTGGCTGGGAATTGGTAATGGGCTTGGAATTGGGAGGAAGAAAGAGGTGGAATTTTGGGATATTGGGTGGGCGTGATGGATGGATGGACTGGAGGAGGAAATTGGGACGGATAGAGGTGGACTGGGATTTGTATATAGGGATGGAATTGGCTGGATATTGGGATGGGAACTGGGATGGATGGATGGGTTGGAAGGGTTATTAGAATCGCAGCCATGGTACAGGAGGGCCCTTTAGAGACTCTGAAATGGAAATTTCCATTTCAACAATCTTTCCGTGTGTCTGTGACAAGTGATGCGAGCAAGCGGTAATCTTCCTTTAATCCTCTTTCGTAATGAGGATATCGTAGCAGAAGATGGCGATACTTCTGGATGGTCTTGGACAGATGACGAAGATGATGAATGAAGAAAGCAAGAGTGATTTGAAAAGACGTATCTTGGAATGCGAGTGCGGAAGAAACGGACTGCCCTTTCATCGACCATGTTGCTGCTTGAAACGCCTTCTAATGCAGTAGACATGGAAAAGAAATACACCCGATTCCAACCGAAAAAAGCTAAGCAGCGCAGCGAATTCTAAGAAAGCAGAAGATGATGAACATGAAGAGGAGAAAATGAAGGAAGAATGAAAAAAATTGTCAATTACTTGAGACGTCACGATGGTTTAGGGATGTACAACAAACACAAGGAAGGAGCAGCTCCTTCTCAGTGATATCATGTGCCTCAGAGGAGGAACGAAAATCATCATTTTATTCTCATCATCAGTTTTTACGTGCTTGAAAAGAGATATTTACGAGTTAAAAAAAAGTAGAAGAATAGTATGTAGTGTTGTAGACTGTCCTAGGTACTCTACATGGAGACGTTTGTAGAAGTGCATCCGCATCAGCTGTCTCACGCAATCGTAATTCTACCAGAACTTAAGCTATGGCTGCTTTCTAATGCGGTGTCACTGGAGATCGAGTATCTGTGTTACTGGACATGATGAAACTTCTACCTAGGGACCATCATCATTTACAGATGGTCCCTTGCATCAAAGATTGATCACCATTTGGTGTAACCACCTCCTCCGTGCTCACAAGAGGAACACGGCCTAGTCCGGCGCGAGACACCAATCCTCTATTCTCTACTAGACTTCATCAGCCATCCACGCGGCAGATGCATCTCATCCAACCTTCACGACTCATGAAGCACACTCATCTTCGAGCTACCCGCATCAACGATCTGTCACTCTAAAACCTTGGCGCCGACATCTACATAGAAAATCATCGCAAATCACCAAAAATGCCACGTGGACAGCTTCTGCTCGAGCCTCCCTCCAAACAACAAAGCCCAGTTGCAGCAACCAAAAGGACACACGCAGCGACAGAGTTGAAGCTTTTCTGTAGTCTCGGCGCCACACACCAAACCAAATGGCGGATCGTGTCATCTCTCTCCGCATGAACCGCATCCAACAAGAGCTCAAAGTTGCGGTTTAACACCCCCTCCTCAAGAAAATGGCAAGCTGAAAAACGAGCTGGAGAGCGAGTCGTCAAAGGAAACTCAGATGCCATCGACTAGCAGCGTGTCCTTGCCATGTGGTTTTGGCCACCAACGCCCCCTCCAAAGCTTCGGGGGTTGCTCCCGCCCTGATCTTCAGCATCTTCACATCTCTAAGCGCTGATCAAACTGAGCTAGACAAGCCCAAACTCGAACCAGCCCAGCTTGATCTTCTCCGCACGCCAAGCCAGCCGCCAAAAAACTCACTAAAACTTCTCCAACTTTGATGTTCAGTAGGGGTGGGTGTGTCTTCATCTCTCAAGCCCCAGATGTCGCCAAAGACCCTGTAAATCGCCTCCAGCCACGCCGCCAAGTGGGGAGCAGAAGGTACTTCAGAGAGAAGTATCGTCGAGCATCAGCGTTGAAACAGGATGCCATCGCCAGACCCTCTAAATAAAGGGCAGTTTGTGTGCTGATAGCGCTTGCTCTAGCGTAGTGGAAATCTAGAGGCGCCCATCCGTCAAGCCCTCAACTGTCTGATGGCGTCTTGTCCCATCAGTGACATCTCAACTATTTTGGGTATCAACTCTGTTGGTTCTTCTTCATTCCTCGAGCCCATTAGCGAGCATGATACTGCGCCCAGGATACTGCGCCCAGCCACAGCTGAGTTGCGTGGCATCGTGGCATCGTGGCATGTCACTACAAGATATCACTTGACATCTTGTGGCAGAAACGCTGGTGATGCCCCCTCCTCCGTGGCTGGGTTTCTCGAACAATAGAATGTTCTTCTCGCTTGCCGCTTCTGGATAGTATATTCATCTACATTGATCTAGATTGTCGGCACGTCGGTTGCGTACGTATGCTGTATTTGCCTGTGTGTCGAAAGATGTAGTATCAGCGCCCAATGGCAATCCGTGATGCATACGAAGAGGCACCATGATCGGACAATCATCTCGTGAATTGTCTCGCAATCATCTTCCCCCACATAAACTCTCTTTGACCGAGTATAATGCCGGCAAGACGACGTTCCGAACCTCCCCGCCTTGGCACCCATCGTATCTCCAGGACGTGAATCCCTTCACTTCCGGACTGACAAGGCCCGAATCGGGTCAAAGACTGCCGGCATACTCGTACGCCTTAAACTTGACCAATTCATGAGGCTTGCAAAACTCCGAACCCCTGGTCGTTTTGGTGCCGCGCTTGTGCTTCATCTCACACAAGAAGATTGTTATTGTGGCGCAGATCTCCTCTATTGTCCAAGATGCAGGGAAACGCACTAGTTTCCACAGATCGAGAGAGATAAACTCAAAAGGCCTTTCAGCTTGGAGAGAAAGTGGCTGAACTTCACCACGTGGCATTGACGGCCCTCCCGAGGGCTGGTCTGTCGATAACAGCGAACCATCATCGCCCGGTCGAGGAGTGGGTGTGATGATCATGATTTGCGCCCTAAACGTCCCATCTCCAAAAGATCTCGTTGCCAAGGGTGCCCCCTAAGAGGTGAGGCGTGCAATCGACGAAAACGTGGTGGCTTGAAAGTTGAAAAGGCTAGATGATTCCCCAAGCTAATATAGCACAAAACGCTGCTCTCAGACCGACCAACAGCACACCACAAGCAGAGGGAGTGCCTCATCTGGTAATAACACGCCCTCCTGGCGTGGGCAGCAGCACGCAGCAATCTGAACGCCACGAAAGTCCAACCAAGGACCTATTTTAGAACGACGACAAGTAGTGGCATTTTCGAAGCTTAGACTCTGCCTCACGAGTGCCCGTCCAATCAGACAAGACTTGGCAAAAAGCATCACAATCATTCGTCCTATCGCAGACGAGCAAAGGAAAACACCCCCAGCCGTGGAGAGAAGACAACCTGGGGCTCTTCTCCAAAAGCTAACCACGAGCACTTGTCTATAGCTTCATGCAGCCACCATTCCTCGAGGACAGCCAGGCCGGCTCTCGTCGATGGAGGGCAAGAGGCGTGCAACTTATATTTCTAAAATAGGACAAATCACAGACCAACGTTGCATCCTCTAGCTTGCTGGGCTGAAACATTAGTGTTGTGGCAGGTAAGGGGAGCAGAAGATTGAGGCAAGATTATGCGATGTAGGATGCTGTAAACGAACTCGATACTCAAGTATGGTTGAGAAATAACATGATGGCGAGGCCGGATTCTCTGCCATGGCTCATGCTTACAGCAGAGAGAGGAGGTTTGCTGATATCAGCTGTTCCCACTTGATGTAAAGACGGTTAGAAACCTCTGTGTGCAGCGGATAGTGCTCTCTTCGCACAGTCTTAATCTATTTTGTCAAGAGCAGTCGCCCGGTTGGGGGCTCTGCACATCAAGTGCTATGGTATATGGTCATAAAGTAATCCATCTTATGGTGGATGTAAGAATCGTGTGGCTTGCAGAGATGGACAGTGCATGAAAGCAGCAATAATGCAAATCTTAGTCAAGCAGACTCTACCCATGACCTTCTCGCTTCATTGCAAATGCTTGACTGCGAGGTCTCTGTGCCCTTGCTTCCTGACAAGGACGAGTATCACCTCAGTCTCAGTCAGCTCTTCCCTATGAGCCCTTTATTCCAGTATTCGTCCCGCTCTCTCAAAAATCGGTAAACGTCAGTGTCGTGTTCCTGAATGGTATCAACGCTCCAATCACCGCCGGCACGTAATATGCAGACCGTTTGATCAAGTCCCCAGTCAACAGTCCGATAGATCCGGAATGCGCTCTCGAGTTCTCGCTTCCAAAGACCTGGTCTCCCGCTGGTCCCAATTCCATACCTCCGCGGACCAGTCTTGCTACCTCCTCGGGCTGGAAGAATGCAGCTGTTCGCGCTCTCCCCATGCGTTCGGTCTTGGTAGCACCTGTTGAAATGCTGGTCGACTCATTATGTGATGCTGATGAGTCTGATCCCGGTGTGTCTGCCCTGCCCAGCACAACGACCCAGGCAAAAGTCTCCATGGCATCCCCGCTGTCGTCGACGCCGCCCTCAATGCCAACCCAGTAATCGGCCTGGGGCTCTTCTTCGCGGGCGTTGCGAGCTCGGTTTCGTGCGCCCTGCAGGGTTTCTGCATCTGTCATGGGCTGGTCAGCAACGCCGGATGGCACGTTGAGACCGGTGAAGGAGAATTCTGCAGACGGGAACATGCCACCAAAGGCTTCCCTTGCGGCTGAGATCTTGACATTGTTGCGTGAGGCGACAATGACTCGGGTGACACGGGTAGCCGCCTGGTCTGTCATTTCAAAGCCTTGCCGAACCCTTGCTCTGCTGTGTTGCTTTTTTTGATGCTCGCACTCTAACTCTTTCTGCTCGCCTTGTTTGATGTGTGCAGGGGAAATAAACGTAATAAATCGTATATAAAAAACGTTTGTAAATCAAAACTTTGAGAGCTCTAGCCTTTGCGTGAATGCGCTCGTCAATTTCGTAGTGCTTTGAGTATCAGGGAATGAATTCGCGATGTCCTTGACGGGGTTTTAACTCGCAAAAAGGGCGTAGCGTCGCTCGGAAGCCGAGTGAGTCTTACGCCGCTGAAGATCCCTGCTAGTTCCGACCCGACAGCACCTGTAATGGACCGCCCCTTATAATGACCTGTAAATGCACATGCATTCACGTCTTGGCGGAAATGATATCCGGAGAAAGACAAGGTGATCCAGAGAACAGAAAAAATGTCGACCTCTTTGCTCTGAAACAAGCAATGGGTCTTCGGTGTGGTTTTGTCAAATTCTTTTGTTGAATATGAAGCATAAACTATGGCGGCGGTGCGGCATCATTGTCCGGATTCGCCAGCGACAGATAGTCCACACCCATCGCACCTTCATCGACGTTGTAGCTACCAGCATCGTTGTCTTCCTCTAGCAGGGGGATTTGCTGTCCCCAGACCAGCCCGTCCATGTCCATGTTCCATGGCCAGTCTTGGTCCAGCATGTTTACAATGTCCCCAGTGCTGTAGTTAGTCCCGGCGAGTGCATCGGCTCCCTGGTCTCCCCAGAATCCAGCCGCCTCATCGCTTGGTTCCCCCTTTTGCAGGCCGGGATCCTGAAGGCCGCTGCGTTGTCTTGCGTTTGAAATTTGGGAAGTGGCCTCTAATAGGCGGCTCACGACATCCCGGCTGCGGCGTGCCGTAAGGGACCAATCCTTCATGGCTGTAAACAGTTCCAGGGTCGTCTCGACCTGAGCCTGCCATTGGGCGACAGACGGACTATCAGGCTGCCACAAGATGCTCACCAGAGGGATCATGGCAGCCTGATACAAGAACCACACGGCATTCCATCCAGACATTTGCTGGCGCATCCATCCCTTGGAAACGCTGTCGACCGTCTCTCGAGCAGCGCCCTGGCAAATCTCTACAGAAGCAATGTCATGCTCTGATATGGGCAATTCAGCCTTGCTGGCAAGAGTAAGAAGGACTGGGCGGTGTAGCAGCATTCGTAGATTCCAATATCGCCATGTCATGATGCATCGTGAAAGATGCAGTGGCTCTACACAGGGCTCTGTAGAGCGTAGAAGCCAGGGGAGGTTATTGAACCAGTCGACAAGAAGGCCGTCCAAATGACTTCGATCCTCTGCACTTAAGAGAGGAGTGACTGCAAGCATGTCTTGGATCTTGGTGGCAATCTTGCAGAATTTGATGTTTTCGAGCAGAGGCATGATGCCCGCGTATTGTGCAGAGTCATGTTCCTCCTAGAATGAAGAGAAAGAATCAGAAGCTGCCGATTAAAGTATAGGGAAGTTGTGTCCATGACAATGCAGAGAAAGGAGGGAAAAATCAAAGGGTGTCTTTTGAAGGGAGCATACCTGCTCTGGAACAAGTTTAGGAGGTTGGATGTTGATTGCAGGTCCCCATCGGCCGAATGAAGGGCGCCCAAGAGTTGTGGTTCCCCAAGTGTCGAGACAGAATATCGTCCACCAGGTGCGTCGCCGCGACTCGAGGACTGCAGGGTCGGATTGCGGCTCCTCCGGTGACGGTTCTCGATGCAGCCCGAGGGCAGTGGCCATTCTGTGAATTGCACCGATAATGGCATTGGCCATGTTTGGGCGGTTGATATAATGGAGGTAGTAGCCTCCTAGCAACGCCAAGGCATGAATAGTTTCGATGTTGCTGCTCCCAAACGCACTGAGATGGATGTGCTCTATGGCCTGATTGTAATACTTGATGTGGCTTAGGTTACTAGACGGCGTGGACATAATACTGCTGGTGGCAAACACCATGTTGACGAGGGAGAGCCAAGGAGCATCGCATCTTCGGCCTTCGTTGTAATGTTTCCGAAACGACGTCTCATCCAGTATGGGCGTGAGAACGTGGACACGTTTGAAGTAGGCATCGACAAGAGCTTGTCCCTTGTATGTCCATGGAATTGGGGAGTGTACCTTGGATTTAGTAACTGCGCGGAAGAGAGGAACGCTGCTTCGTGCATTGTCATCGCTAGAAGCATCAGGGGATGACTGTGCTGCAAGCAACACTTGTAACTGAGGCTGGATCTGAAGCATAACCGTTAAAGCCACCTTGACCGATGAAGCGCCGAGATATGAAGCAGCCTGTTTATCCATGTTGAGAGACAGGGCGTTTACATCATCAGCTTCCGCCGGCAATGCCTCCTTTTCTCTCCGCTCCTCATCCCATTGTGAGTTCTGAGCGGGCATCTGCTCAAGCTCTTTTGGAAGATGTTGCTGCTGCTGTTGCTCCAAATCATCAGGAGAGGGAGGAGCCGGCGAGATTTCGGCGGTTTCTTGCTGGACCGGCTGATCTAGGAGGTCACGAAGCTCCTGGCGGGACAATGCCAGCAGATGGGAGACTTCATGGTTGGGATAAAGACGCCGCAGCACGGAGCGACACTCTTCAAGGCTCCGTGATAGCTCCTCTAGTGATCTAACGGCGAGAGAGTGAGGTTAGCCAAGTGAAAAGGGGGAGAAGAAGAAGAATAAGAAACATAGAGACATAGAGACATACTTTCTTGACGGAACAAGACGCTGGCGATGTTGCTCATACACACATCGCCTCCGGGAGCGACTAGACTGACAGCGGTTACACGGCTGCTTGCCGTCGCAACGAATCTTGCGGCGCTGGCACTCGAGACAGGCGTGGAGGCTCTTTGCGGCTCTGCTGCCGGCCGTGTCCTGAGAGCGATTGCCGTCCGAGGACGATTGGGGGGAACGATCCACGGCTTTTCCCTGGACCCCCTGGACTAATGAAGTCGTTGTCTCTAGTTAGCCAAGATGCTACAAGGCCGGAGAACAACTTGTGCGTGAGAAAGACTCGGGAAAGAGACTCGGGATAACGATAGGGGGGGTGATTGTGCATAGATAGACTCCACCCACAGGTGTAGAACATTCCGTCCAGATAGTTGATGCTAGTATTACCAATTCACCGTAGCAGTCGCAGTCGCAAGTGAGTTTGGGGAGTGAGGAGACTAAGGGCCAATAGGAAGGCCAAACGTATAGTAAGTACCTCTGTTGGCCAGAGTGAAAGGCGAGGTTTCGACGTGTATGTACGGAGTATCAGGGAGCAAAAGGAGGAACAGATGCCCCGATCACGGGAAACGACTGATGTGAGGTGAGATGAGATGAGGTGATGAAAGGGCAAGGTCCCACCAACACTGTGGTATTGGTATTACCTAAAGCTGAGGCCGGAGAAAGAAAGAGGGGGGCGATTCCTGCTTCGAGTTTACCGACAGTGTAAAAAAGAAATCAAAAGTATCATTAATTCATCCAGCGTAATTAACAAAACACTCAATGCCGCCCAGATATGTTTGAAAACAATGAATAAAAATGTAATAAAAATAAAAATAAAGTAGAATGGAATGAACAGAATCAATCAATCCATCGTGTGGTGAAACTCTCGGAGAAAAAGACTCGACTCGATTTGTCGTGCTGAAGGGAAAAAAGAGTGGAAACCGGGGTTTCTCTTCGTCCAAGCAAAAAGAAAAAGTAAAATAAAACAAAAATTAAAAAATAAACGAGAAAATAAAAAAGGCACCGAAAAATCCGGGGTAAAACCTAGCAAAGAACCGAGTGCTACTGTAGCCTCCAGAGTTCTCCCACCGTCAAATAATCCATACTAATTCCTCGGCTACTACTAGTAAAAGATTTTCGATGGTCGCAGTTGCATACATACATACATATGCAGCACACACCTTCTTCTTCACACGCTTCGCTTCCCCCCGAATCGAAATCGCAAATCGGCGCACCTGCCCACAAATATCCCCCCAAAATACCCCGTGGGCAGGTGCGGACTTCGGTGGCTAGTCCCTTTTCGGGAGGTTGGGCCGTAGCGGGAGGCGCTTCTCCGGGGGTCTGGAAAATGGGCCAAAGTATAGCAGTACTAGCAGCAGCAGTGGGTGGTGATACTGTAGGTAGTTCTGTGGGCTTAGCAGTATTGGGTTATTGGGGTTATTGGGACTATATTGGGTAGTAGCAGCAGTACGACTGTGGAGCAAGAAAATCGGTTAATGTCGTCTGGGGGAGGGGATTCTAACTGGCACGGAGTATTAATATTAATCTGGTTGGCTACCGGAGTAATACCTACTTGGACAGGTAATAGCTCCAAAAGCATTTTTACTCTTCCCGGGCAAAGGGGACCAACTAACATGAGGTTCATCCCACTAAGCTGTCACTAGCCCCCATCTCCAGGTATAAGTTGATGCCGCTAGACGTTGGCAAGGTTGGGTTGCAATACGGATGTCGTGAGGCCAGGGGCCTGGATTGTACTGTATGTGTGTGTGTATGGAACAAGGCATGGTGTTGACCGGCATCGAATGGCATTCGCTGACCTGGGGGGGACCACATGATGGCCAAGAAGTGTGTATGACCACCCGTACCAGTAATACTCCGTAAATTGCCGCTTTGCCAGATACCTAGACGGGCAAACACGTCCATATTAATTGCATTCCCACAGAGTAGCATCTTGTATACACACGCACGCACGAGACACCATTCGCCTACAGAGTTAGGTAGGTGGCAAAGTAGAATTCTGCCAAATATGGGATGGTAGGCAGAACTAGATGTTGGAGGTGTTAGATGGCGGCTACGAGTATAGCCTCAAGTTGAAGTATGGCACGTGAGAAAAAGAGGCAAAAGAGGCACATATGGATCCGTACAGTTTGTTTGGCAGTTGTCATTCCGAATGTTGCATTGTTGCGCTCTGGCCCCCCTCTCATAGCCTCATATCATTACGTGAAAACAAACAGTAAAATGGCAAAAAAAGCAATTCCCCTCCATCCCAAAAAAGACCGTCCCGTGAAAACGCAAGCAACCATCAACCAATTCAGCCTCAATTCCTGCGTACAACTGCCCTGGTATTAGTGTTTTTTTATGGTGGGTCGCAATGACAAGTAAATCCTCCACGCCTTATGCCTTCTCGATATTAACGATGCCACCGTGGCTGTCCACGGCAACGGATTTCTTGGCGGTCGACGCCTTGACCGGGTTCTTGGCCTCGAAGATTTCGTCAAGCTCTTCCAACTGTAGAGAAGACGATGGGTTAGCAAGATGTGCCATTGTAGACCAATGAGTGAATCAGGAATACTTACAGTGCGTCCCTTGGTCTCAGGGATGAAAAAGTAGACAACAGTCACCTGGATAAGATCCCAGATGGTGTAGATGATGTAGGTGTGCCAGCCAATCTTCTTCATGGACACGGGCCAGGCAAACTGGTTCAAGAGACCAGCGGCATTGGTGGCAAAGCTGGAGAAGGCCATACCCTTGGCACGCATCTCGAAGGAGAGCACCTCGACGGGGTACAGGGCCTGCAGGGGGGTGATTCCGACAGAGTAAACGGCACCAAAGATGAAGATCATGGCCAAAGCAGCCTTGGAAGCTGCAGGGTTGTTGTAGATGGCGTTACCGTCGGCATCGACGCCGGTTTGAGAAGCCGCAAAGCGCGCAGAGGCAATGGTCATGCCCATCCAGACGACGACACAGGCGGCAAAAGAGAAGAGCAGCAGGGGGCGACGACCCACACGGTCGACCAAAAAGGCACCGAGGATGGCCCAGGCAAACTGCTGGCAGTTGTTGATGAGGGTGATGTTGGCCTGCTGAATGGATCCAGTGTAACCGGCCGTGTCGAGAACCGAGCCGAGGAAGTAGGACAGCACGGCGTTGCCGGCCCATTGACCAAAGACGGTGATGGTGATGTTGCAAAGGAGACGGTAGACGGCAGAGCGGCTGCGGAACAGCGCCCGGTAATCCCACCAACGCTTGTCGGCACCGTCCATGTTGAGGAGCTGCTCGTACTCGAAGAGCTGCAGCTGGACCCAAGGAGAGTCAGGATTGCCGTTGCCGTGGTACTTGGTGAGGACAGCCTTGGCCTGCTCCTTCTTGTTGTTCACGTAGAGCCATCGGGGGGATTCGGGGAGGAACATGGCGAAGATGCAGATGAGACCGGCGAAGAGGGCCTGGAGCCAGGTGATGAGTCGCCACGAGTAGTCACCGCCGACGTTGAGACCGCCTCGGGCAGCACCGGCCGAGATGATGGCACCGGAGAACCACAGGGTGTTGTACATGGCTAGATATTGAGAATTAGTCCATCTCTTCTCACCACGTTTGCTAAATACACTCTCAATGTTCCAACCAAGGGGGACGAAACATTAGGAGATGGGTGAAGTCAAACAAAAGGAGTCACTTACCTCCAACACGTCCACGGTAGGCAGGGTGGTTAATCTCAACGACGTACATGGGGCCTGCAGCCGCCGCAATGGAAACACCGAAACCAAGCAAGAATCGGCCTCCCATGAACTGGCCCTGGGAGTTGGACACACCCTGGACAATGGTACCGACGACAATGAAGATGGCACCCAGGAGCATGCCCACGCGACGGCCGAATCCGTCAATGGCAGGGCCGACAAAGGGAAGCGCGACGACACCACCAATCTGGTACATGGACGAGACAATGCCGGCCCAGATGCCATCGTTACCGCTCTCGACGTACTTGTCCTGGAACCAGGGGTTCTGCAGCAGGTTGTTGATGAGCGAACCATCATAGCCGTTCATGGTACTGCAGAAAAATGCAACGATGGAGAAGGAGTAGATGAGCAGCTGAGCCGTGGTCCAGGCCCTTGGCGGCTCCTTCATCATGGCCTCCTGAAAGGCCGTGTGTCCGGTCACGACCTTGGTTTGGAGTTCTCCCTACATTGAGACAGAAAGTGTCAGTCACTCGCTCTTCCAAACGAGGTGGCAAAAAACACAAATCACAAAGGAGAAGAAAGAAAAAACTGCAATCGGGTGATTTGCCATACATGGTCGAGCTCCTCATGGGTGTGGATGTCGTCCTTTTCGCCCATTGTAACGGGGGGTATCTCTAGCCTCTCGGCCAGACCAGCTCTTCAAGTTGTGTGTGAGAGAGAGGTTGATGGGGAGGGGAAACTCTGCAATGCCCCCGTCTTTCGATGCGAGGGAGAGCCGAGTATTTGACTGCGAGTGAGATGAGGAGGTGAAGAGAGAGAAAAAGAAAGGTTGCAGTCCTGATGGCCAGGGGGCGCTGTCGCTTTTATGCTTCTTGTCTGCGTCCCTTGCCGCGTGCAATCCTTCCCCAGGCTCTTTCACAAGGTTGGATGGTTGGATGCTAATGCTACTTTTTTGGGATCAGGAAACAGCCCTGGTCAATAGGCCCGATCAAGCGAGCGTTTGTTTGTACGAATGAACGCCTTGCCAGCATCAGTTGCTTCAAGCCATCTCAGGATTGGGATTGAATTTCGCCGGTGCAAGTGATACGGGCGGATTATTTGAAAAGAAGCTCCCCCAGGAATTGGGCATGCCGTGCCGCTTATACGGCTTGTCTCCTTTCTCATACGATTGCGGTCAAGAGGCTATTGGACGGCGGCGTCGTGCCGTGGCGTCGACTTTCGGCCCTCGTAACAATGCGGGGGGAGAGACCCAAGCCTGATGCAGGTGCGGAGGATTCTGGTCCGCAATGGCTGGCGAGCAGTTTGGGAATAGCACAGCCTGAACCCCGGGTCGAGACGGCGCTTTGTTCTGGACAGACGGATCCAGTGAATAGACATTAGCCTAAGTGGTGCGGATCATCCGCCTCTGGGGTATCTGGGCCTCTCCAGACTGACGATTGGGCCGAAGGCCACGCGATGCACGGAGAAATCCTACATGCCTACTGAGTGTCTTGGCGGGGTGAAGCATGAGATGGCATGAGGTTGTGTGCTTTTTGCTGTTTGGGTTGTCACCATGGATGTCTGTCAAATATTGATTTGATCCAGGCCTCTGGTGGCGGTTGGCTGGCGGATGGCGGTTCGAGCCTAGCAGCATGTCAGACGGCAAATCGCGAAGCTGACTCGCGCAGCAGAAAAGAGCGAGGGATGAATTACAAAATCAAGAGAGGCGAATTTTGCTGCAAGCGAGAAGTGCGTTTGCATTGATGTTGTTTTGGGTGGTAAGATAGGGATGAAGCCTGCCATGGTCTGACACGAACATGAACTGGTGACTTTTTGGTGTGCATCTCGAGACAAGTAAACAAAAAAATTGGAGGTTGCAGGTACCTAGCCGAGCTGGGGCAGGACCCAGTGCTGTAACTTCCTGTTAGCTCTGCATCGGTTAGCAGGGCCGGATGATTAATCAATCGGCATAATTCCCCAGCAATTTCGATCACTTTTCACAAGCAGGCAAGCAGGGTGTCGAGCGGCTGAACAAATTGAATCAACCAGAGTCCAATGTGATGGCAGCTGAACTGAAGCAAGCACTAAAGCTATGTATCCACGGGCAACGTGATCAATGCCTTGGGATGTGTGTGCAGATCTAGTGCAGAGTTGATGAAATGCAACAGCATCGTATCGACCAGAGTCCTAGTCCTAGGCTAGCTTGTGATTGTGATGGCGGACAGGGAAGCAAGCATTCAACACCCACAGGGATCCCTCAGGGCGCTCTGGCTTAGCTTACCAAATCTCCTTGCAGCTTGCTGGGATTTGCCCAAATAGAGAGCAGAGCAAAAGCCCGGCGCCAACTTAGTTCTCAGTCGACGCTCAAAATGGGACCAAGAGCTGGGGAATTACTCCGAATTCTCGTAACGGTTTAGTGGGGGCTTATGTAATGAAAGCAAATTGATGCGATCCAGGGTAGGCAAACACATGTAAGTAGGAATATCCGAAGAGCTATATGAACATGAACGAGCATTGTGCAACTAGACGCCCAAGGACGGCTCTTGGGGAGCTTCCAGCTAATGACTTAATATTGACAGATACAGCTTTAATATAAGAAAACACGCTGCAGATACATCCGAGACAGGTCAGATAGATCTTGCTGCTGCCTGCCACTTCATTAAAACAGGAGGGTGTAGACTCGACAGGCACACAGCATGAACATCATAATCACAAAGTAGCATCGGCCAGCAATCATCCACGTGGCAGGTGCTCTTGGTGTCTACAGATGAGATACCCATCTGACAGAGAGCCCATTCCGCTGGGTGAACCAGTCGGTTTCGATACCCGCGGCAACCCTGTCGATGTCCCACGTTCTCCGGGGAATCACTCTCGTGGGCCCCCCCAAAGGAGAATTAGGGTTTCCACAGCATTTGCCGTTTCAAGTCTCGCTTTGGGTTGATCATTTTCTGACATGTGGCCATTGGATGGGGTTTCGCTACGACAGCCGGGGCTACTGCTGAGTTCGTCGTGTGAGAGTTTGAGCCTCCGCGAGGAAGGGTGTTGGGGAGCTGATAGCTGACCACATGGCTCTTACAAAGTTACCCTGTAACAAGGCCAAACACTGACGGATTTCTCTAAATTCCTAGAGAAGAGTCCTTGACGAAAGCAACCAGCAGCCAGGCAATGAGACAAGAAAGTACAAAGTATTCCCAGTCGCCGGACTTCCCAATCAACAGGTTGTTGGCGTATCCCCTGAGCATCTTGTGTGTACATCTCTGAACCGAGATTAGTCATCAACTCCAGTCTTTAATCACCAATCACAACAGTCCTCTTTGACCGTGCTGTCAAACATCCTTCAGAGCCCTTCGGTATATCTTGGTATATTGTTTTTTTCTTTTTATTCAAATGAACTTTTATTTCCATCTTAGATTCCTCAGTCATAAAATGATCTTTACAGTCCAACAGCCTTGACACTCAAGTCCCACAGCTTCTTGGCCTCGATATCGCTGATGGCATGGGGAGAAATGGCGTCGACATAGTAATCGGCCACTTGAGCCTTTTCCAGCAAATATGCGCCGTTGTGTTCTATCAAACGCAATTGAGGTTAGCTTACTGCTTTTAAGAAAAGACAATGCGGATGGGTGTGACGGGAAATAATTCCAAAAAAATGAAAGAAGAGAGGGACCAGCAGGAAAACATACCCTTGAGAACAGGATCAAAAGAAGCAAAGACGTGAGTAGCAATTCCTTGTTCATGTGTAAGCATCTCCTTCTGCTCCTCCCAACCAAACGGCGATCCAGTAAGTTTAGACACTCGCGCTATGTAAAAAAAAAAGGACAAAAGTTAGCGATCCGGGTATAAATATCGGTAAACGGCCAGAACCTACCCAAGACCTCCAAATCGCCTCCCGGTGCAAAGTCTAAATGGGCACCGAGGTTGGTAATGATGGCTCCGGGATTCAAGCTATAAGCCAAGACGCCACGGTCACCGAACCGCTTGGCTAGGCCAATGGAAAAGAGTATGTTGGCCGTCTTGGACTGGCCATATGCGTTCCACTTCTCGTAAGTCTTTCCGCCCTGTATTGTCCAAAGTAACATCATCTGTCAGCCATCCATAGAAGCAAGAATAAAAAAAACAAACGTATAGTTCATTACTCACATCATAGTTCAAATCCGCATAGCGAATACCGCTAAACCAATGTCCACCACTGCTGACATTGACAATGCGCTTGAGCTCACTCGCAAGAACCTTGTCCAGAATCAAGTTCGTAAAGAGAAAGTGGCTCAGATGATTACACGTCAACTGGCTCTCATACCCATCCTCGCAAATCTTGTACTCCACAGCCATGATGCCCGCGTTATTCATCAGCACGTCGATAGCAGGCACATCGTCCCAAGAGTTGACCTCGGCAGCGGCCTTTCGTGCGGAAGCAAACGAGCTAAGGTCCAGCTGCAGCACTTTGGTTTGAACATCTGGGTGTGCCTTTTTGATGGCCTCGGCTGTCTGGTTCACCTTGGCCAGGTCGCGGCCGGCGAGGATGAGCAGCTTGGGCTGTGCGGCGGCGAGAGTCTCGACGTAGCGTGCGCCGAGACTGTTTGGTGAGACGCCTGTGGTGAGGATGGTCTTGCCCTTGATGATGGGGGCATATTCGGCGACCAGCTCGCCGCCAGTAATGTCCTTCCTGTAGGGGAAAGGCATGATGTTGATGTTAGGGTTGATGTGAGTTCTTGTTGGTCTTGACAAGAACAAGAAAATGATAAAAGGAGTTTAACGATGAGGCTATGATGATGCTGAAGAAAGGAGAAAGCAAGGCTATGGCTATGAGTGTTGAATACCCAAGAATCAACAAATTCAAAGAAGCAGCAACCCCTTCTTTTATACACCACGTTGGCACTCCTCACTCATAGCGGATTTCCGCACCCCATCACCCTCTTCTCTTCCCTCCCCCACCTCTTTTTCTATTTTGTCGTTATATGTTGCCCCCAAATATCCGCCCACTTGCGTATTCGATTAGGTTCCCACTGGTTTTCCCTCCTTTCATTTTCTTACATCTCCGTTTTGGTGCGAAAATGATGATTAAACGTCAACCAACGTAAAATAGTAACCGGCGCCATCCGGTTGTCGCTGGTTGGCTGTCTACACTTGCCTAAAGCGGCAACCGCCCGGGGCCTCACCTATGAGCTTGCGGCCCTTGCGCCGGATTTCCGCACCTCTGCGAGCCCGCAGAACCGCAGCTGTGTCGGCATCTTAGCGCAGCCCTTTCCGCAGCCCCTTGCGGACGTCGTGCTTTTTGAAAATGCCGTTGGGGCTTTTTGTCAACCTGGAACGCCATATATACGCGTGTGAGTGGCGTCTGTTGGTGCTTATCTTTTGTGATTTTGATTCCTCAACAATGCTTCTTCAGCTTCATGAGGCCGGATTAGGAATATGTACAGTAGCATTGCTTCATTATTGGCTTCTTTCCGCGTAAAAATTACGGAATTAAACAGCGGCTTTAACTATTTGCGCTTCTCATACGCGTCCCATGATGCTTGCATCCTTCAGGTCCCCACGAAGCCCCTCCAAACGGTCAAGTTGCCCAGAGTCAGCTTCGTAAAAGCTCGTCAACGTTGTGTTGTCACAACTGCCACGCGGCAACTCAGTGGGGGTGATTGGCCAGCTGCTATTTATTGCAATAATGCATTCAACACCTCATTCGTATGTCGGTTGCTGTTTGCTGCAACAGTGCATTGAACATCTCATTCGTATTAAGCCATGTTCCCAACCCTACCTCGACTCTGCAAAACTTGATAGATACACGCGCGGCCTTTACCCTCCTGAAAAAGCAATCAACCTTGATGTTGGAGGTGACAAATGACAGTGATAAAGGTAGAATCACCAAGACAATCATTAGGCATAATAACATTGCACACAGAATAAACCCCCACTCTCTTCCCTCCCAGAAAAAGACAGGACGGAAAAACCTCAAGAGCAGGAAAAGGAAAACGGTAAAGGGAAAGCCTAATGCAACATCAAATCAGCTGCTCGCCAACAACCGCATCCAGACCAGTTAAACAGGAAAAAAAGACAACACAAGAATAGTAAACAAAGAATCCGTACAACAAATGGTATCCGACAAGGTACATTGTTCATATCAACTCCAAATATGCCCCGGCCTCGACATTTGCCTCCCTCGCCGGCAAAAACAGGCCATTTTTTCTGTTTTTTCCCCCGTCTCAGTGAAATGCTCTCTAAATTCCCGAATACCGCTCGCTCTCTTCGTCATCTTCAACAAGAAGCCTTCTCTCTCTTGTCATCTTTAACACGAAGCTTTCTCTCGCTCATCCACACGCAAAACCTTGATCCCATTCTTGATTCATGCAAAAATGTCATCACGCTTAGCTGACATGTGTCATGGTTTGCTTGCTTGATCGCTTGCTTGTCGAAGAAGGGTTGGGAAAAATAAAAAGTCAAACTCGAAATGCTGTCGTTATTCGTCATCAATTCGTTTATATTCTGAGCACATTTTCGTCTCTCAAAAACACTCTTCCTTCACACTTTGACATCATCCATGTAGCGTACTTCCGCATCACTGCTCCTCTTCCTCCTCAATGGGAGCTGGAGTGCGACGCTCAACGCGCCTCTTTGGTCGCCTGTGCCGGCTGCTGCTGATGTTACTGGCCGAGTCATCGGGGTATAGATCGTACTCTTCCATCTGCCAATCATCGTCACTGGCATTTTCAGCATCGCTTCCAGCCCACGAGGGTCGCTCGTAGCCCGAGTTTTGCGAGTTACCCGAGCCGGGAACCGAGAGCACGTCGATGCGCCGTCGGCTCTGGAGATTCTGCATGAGTCCAGCTCCACGCTGCCGCAGGGCAGTTCGGACCGTCTCCGCTTGGTGGTGGAGCTTCTCGAATGCATCCTCCAAGGCCTCCATACCCTGGTAAATCTCACGCTCAATCTCGGCAATGGCAGCCATCTCCATCTCTTCGTCGTTGGAAACCGGGGGTCGGCTCCCCCCACCTGTGGAGGAAAGGCTGATGAAAGATGCCGGCGTGGTGTTGCGGGAATAAGGGGAGAAGGGGGTATTGGTTCGCGATCCCATGGCCGAAGGGCCTCGGAATGGCGTGGGGCCTCTTGATTCTACCCCGTTGAAGTCATCATCGGCACCAGACCACAGGAATCCATCAAACCGGCCGGATGTCAAAATCTCCCATTCTTGACTGTTAATGTTGGACAGAGTAATGAGAAGGTCGTGGGTATGGTGATTCTTGATGAGGTATGTCGCGCTCTCCGCATCTCTAGGAACTTGCTGAAGGCGGTACAGCCGCTGCAGTGAGAGACCAGTCTTGACGATAAAGTCGTTGCGCGGCCGGTTGAGGGGAGTAGGGGCGCGGGTTGCTGGTCTCAGCTCTTTTGATCCGGCGAGGAGGGCGTTGAAGTAGGGGCGGTCTTCGGCGTCGAGGTTGGTCAGGATGGCGAAACTCAGCGTCTCGTCGTCGACATCTTGGGGCGGCGGCACAGGCGTTTCACCCGTGCTGGTGAGCCACCTGTCGACTGCAGACCTGACCTTTTTGGACTGGCGCAAATAGTGCTCCCTGAACTCTTCGGCGATGTCGGGATCCAGCTGGATGGGTGAGTCTGGCCTTGGCGGGGCTTCGCCCGATATCTCAGCTGCCTTGTGACCAATGTCTGCCAGGTCAAAGGGCGGCCATGAAGGGAGCTCAATGCGTCCGCTGACCCACTCTAGAACATCTCCCCAGTTGAGGCCGCGGTGAGGCTCGTTGGATTTCTCGCATATAATGCAGGAGCAGCCGTGAGGCGGCAGATCTCGGGAGAAGACGTTTTCGAGCCGGTCGAGCAAGCGGCGAGCGACTGACCGATGGCCAGTGGCCACTGCAACGGATCCCTGCTTGGAAAGGACTGTTTGATACTGATCCAGGAGGCTGACAAACGGGGTAAAGAGCGTCTCGGCGCCGCTGAGGAGGGAGTTTGCGGGCCTTAGTGTGCCGTTGACGAGAGGCATGACTGATAAGAAATGTCTCGTAACTGGCTGCGAGAGGCCACCATTTTGTAGCAGGTAGTCTACCCTGGGTATCTCGAGGACGTCGACGGCGGGAGGAGGAGGGGGCGGAGGCATAGGAGGCGGAGGCGGAGGATGAGTGGGCGCCTTCATGGCGGGCGTAGCGGTGCCCGAGTTAATGGTGGATGCATAGTCGTCGCCGTCAACGCCGGAGGCGGGCGTACGAGATCGCTTGGAGTCGCCGTAGAGGTGGTGAGGGAATTGGTGAGCTTGGGTGGGCGTCTTGGGAGATGAGTCCTGGGCGCTGGACGGAGAGGAGTCGACATGCAGCGGCTCGGGTTTGCTCTTCTTGACGCTGCGAGTGGAAGAAGACCGCTTGGATGTGTGGCGTGAGGCGGAGCTTGAGGAGCGTGAGAGCACAGAGGACCGGAGCTTGTCGTGAATCTTGTTGCTGGGTGAGCGTATCAGGGTTGCCGCGCTGGTGGATGAGCGGCGGCTAACT
Source organism: Trichoderma guizhouense (assembly GCA_002022785.1). Taxonomy (NCBI): domain Eukaryota; kingdom Fungi; phylum Ascomycota; class Sordariomycetes; order Hypocreales; family Hypocreaceae; genus Trichoderma; species Trichoderma guizhouense. The sequence goes on from LVVK01000020.1 coordinate 2,209,935, forward strand.
TTGGAGGAGGATCTCTCCTCGGTAGCGCGCGAGCCTGACCTGGAGACGGTCGACTTGTTGCCGCGGTCGTAGTCTTCAGCGCGCGAGCCTGATCTTGAGATGCTTGACTTGTTGCCGCGGTCCAAGTCCTCGGCACGCTTCTTTGCGGCGGAGACGTCTGTTTCGGGAGGCGTAGGCGGACGAGAAGCCTTCTTGGACGAGGATCGATGAAGAGCGTCTTCAGGCCTTAATCGACGATCATCTCCACCTCCTCCTCCTCCACCAGCTGCACCGTTGCCGTTGCCAACGTCGGTGGGTTCAGGCGTCAGGGGATTGGATGCCTTGGGCTGAGAAGACGTAGACGCAATGTCATCGCGGCTGACGATGGACTCTTTGCTATGAGCCTTGTCAAAGGACGGATAGGGCAGCGAGATGCGATCCTTGTCTATGGACAGTTTGGACATTCCATCGACGCCCAGGTCGGACATGGAGGCCGGGCGCTGAGGAAGGCGGTCCCTCTCCCGATCTCTGTCTCTATCTCTATCTCTATCTCGATCTCTATCTCGGTCCCTGTCTCTGTCGTCCCTCTTCCGGTGCCGCCTGACGGAGGATGTGAGGGAATGCGTATCGCTGGAGCTGCGAGCGGATTTCGAAGAGCGGTGGGGGCGGTCTCGATCAGGTTTGCGCTCCGACTTTGAGCGGCGGGCCTTGTCGCGCATGCGGTCGTCGACATTGACGTCGTCGTCACGTTCCTTTGACGGCATCTCGACTCACCATCGGGGGCTGGCGGGATGGGCTCTCTGTTGGCGATGCGGTTTGCGGTTTGCGGTTTTGCGGTTGCGGAGTTCTGCGAGGCAAGGCAAGGCAGAGGGATGGAGATTTCGAGCAGGGGTTTGTTTTTTCTTTGGTGCTTTGAGAGGACCCTTTGAGGTGGAGGGCGAGAGACTGGCCGACTGGGATAGGCCACAGGGGCAATGGGCAAACGAGAGTGGCGAGCTGCAGGCCCGGCGGGAAAAGCTGAGATTTGACGGTGATGTGATGCAAGTTTGACTGCAGTCAGAAAAAAAAAAAGAGTGAGGGGACGGTGAAGGGAAGGGGTTTGATCAAATCGAAATCGAAATCGATGCCGGAAGCTCACTCAGGCAGCGATGACCCCTACTAAAGAACGGGCCGGAAGTTGGGGATGGGTGGCTTTCGTGTACTGGTACGAGGGGAAGGAAGGCGATGCTGGTACTGGTCGGTCACCTGTCGGGTGGCACAGCGAGCGGCAATGGGCATCTGCAGTGGGACGCGCGTGCTGGAGCTGCGGTGCCTGATGGCGAGGTTTTAGGTTGAGGTACAGAGGCTGCAAGTACTGGTACTTTGGGAAGCAAGTGACAAGGAGTGGGTCGTTTGGAGCTTTTGATGTGGGCAGACGTTTTAGCGGGATTGTGGCCTGAAGGTGCTGTGCATTTTTGGACGCATCAAGTGAGATCAAATTGGATGAGTATGGAGATGATTCAATGCAGGTTTGTGTTATCTAGTAACACCTACGAATGTGGATTGTCTTGCATCAGAGATAATGGAAAAGAAGAGGCTGCACGGGCTTTGTTGGTAGTTCAAGGTAGAGCAAAGAGCAAGGCAGTGTGACTTTTGTGCGACGGCCGAGTTAAAGTGTGCACATCAGTTTCGGTGCCAAGATGGAAAGTGCGTGATGTCACAAGCTAGGCAGGGCGCTTAAATTGAAGAAAGAATAGAAACAAAGAATAATGGAAGGGCGGGGGAAGGAGAAGAAGGGAAGAAGAGATGGAGGATTACCTAACCGTGGGCCTTGAAGAATCAACAACCAAACCAGACTGGACGAATGCAATCCAACGCAGGTTGCAAAATGACGCCCAACCGTGGCCTGACGCCGCTGTGCAATTGGAGGTGCGGGCGACGGACACGATTGGTCAGGTTGCACTGCACTTGCACTGCACTGCTGCACTGCCCTTTGCTCTATTTCTGCTTCTGCTTCCGCTTCTGCTCTTGCGTGCGCCCCCTCTTTCCTGACGTGGCATTCGCTCTAGACTCTAGACTGTATCTTTCCATCCATTGGCTACATGTAATGTGCTCGTACTGTGGTGAGCTCTCTCAGTTGTGCTGCCTCGGTTCTCTGCCCTCTGCCTTCTAACAACAAGAAGAAGTACCATTGTACCTCACTACTCTCCCGTTGAATCCCACTATACCTCTTCTGGTGAAGGCTCCACCAATCGACAACTTTGGAGTGCTTCACTCTCATCGTGTGCCTCCTTCATCAAATATCCATGATCAAGTCCAATATGTGGCCCTCCAGATTGAGCGACGAATTGATTTGAGATTCTTGAACCAAAAAGCCAATGCTGAACCAGCTATATTACAGCCTGATTAACCCTCTTCTCTTGATGATACTTACTTTAGATATGAATATAACCCTTCACAACTCCAGCAATGATAGAGGATGCTTTCATGTTGGATGCCAGTCTCGATACGACTGCTCACACTCTCTGAAATGCAACAATGCGACGATGCTTGCAGCTTCAACCAATCATCTCAACCCGGAAAATGTGATATTCGACAAACAGTGGGGAATCATGGCAGCCTTTGTTTAAATACCACCTCTTGATATGCGCAAAGTCGTAAACGAGGCTGGCAGGATCACAACCCCTCCAATAACAAGACAGCCATTGGCACACCGGCAACACCTTTGTCGAATCAAACACGATCGGCTGCAAGCCGGTTGCATTATCACAACACCACAAATGCATATCAGCATTGCAATCATGATGTAAGTCTTCCCTTTCCCCTCTTTCGAGTCTCTCTCCCCCCCTCTCTCTGAATATATAAACCCCGTCCATCATCTGCTTCCCTGCTCCCTTTCTTCCTCTTTCTTCTCTTCTTCTCCAACACTGTCCGAACCAAGTCATTCACTCTTCATCTCTTGTTTTCTTTTTCTCGCAGATCCCTAAAAGGCACCAGCGTATTCCGTGAGGATTAATCCGCCTGCATTTCTTCTCCAATGTGTTAGTCCAATTCGTCTGTGACTTATCAACAAACAGGGAGACTCTACATAGAGCCATTCCGTTGATAACTCACAGCCCTGTCGGGCAAATGCATTTGAGCAGAAATGCGCGGAGTAATTCCGGATGCTCGCCGGCGTCTTTTAGGGATCGATTGCCGCCTGCAATCGTAATTCAGCTTCTCCTGACCGGTAGAAGCAGAAGTAAGTTGACTTTCCCCCCTCTCCTTTTGCTCTTCAACGGAGAATACCCTGTAGCTAACAACTCTGATTGTTAGTTGTGCTTGAAGCCAGCAAACCGAGAAACGGTGGAATCCACCCCCTGAGCGTAGCCCCAGGATCTCCGATGCTACCGTTAATCTGATCAACTCCAGAGTCCGCTCAGTCATATCGAGGCCACAGAAGTGTGAAAGCCTTTCCGGCTATTGTCTCAGTATGATGAGCGGCTCCAGAGTCGATTAGATTATCGGTAGTACTTTGTTATCCGGGGTGAGCTCATTTGGGAGCCACTTTCGGGATTCCGCTCCATCCACCCAAACCCACGATTCGACAGCTCAATCTTGACTTTCCATCTTTCCATCATTTCTGCGTCTCCTTGAGCACTCAAAGTCGCACCAACACTTTGGGACATGCAAACAAACCTCAAACAAACTATGGCTCGCAGCTCATCGTGCCACACCACATCATATATGCTCTTATTTTCTTTGTCTTCTGAGGACAGGGGCTTCGAGCTATGTCCAGTGTATGGGATGAACAGATGGAAACTGTATGATATAGGTCGATAGAGTGGAATCCACAAGCATGGCGTCAATACATCGTGGCACCTGTAGTTCCTTCAGTGACCTCTCCCACATGAAGAAGCAGTAGATTAAACTTACATGTAGTCACTGCAGCATAAGGCCTCCTCATAAGCACAGGCCTCCTCATAAGGCAGGGGTCGTAGTAGCAACTGTGAAGAAAAATGTAGGTAGCATCTTTTTTTGCAAGTAATGGATATCATGGAGCGCAATCCTCGCCCTGTACTAACTCAGAGACGTTGTAATCTATCGTATCCAACTCTTCTATGTTAAAAGCCATTTGACCAAATGCTTTTTGGACTTCTTTTCCATCAAGGTAAACATCATGTTCAATATCCAAACGCCAACTCTTTATCCCTTCCAACCCACGCAGAGTATATACATGTATACTTTAATTGGGAAAGGAGAACAAAGCCAAAATAACCAAAGGACAAAAAGAAAAGAAAAGTCGCTCGCTCACAGTCGGTCCAGGAGACCGTTGCTCTCAAGAAGCAGGATAATCTGGTGCACAATCGAGCGGACGTTCTGCTGCGTCAGATCCACAGTCAGGTCGGCCTTCTTGGGCGTCTCATAAGGGTCGTCGACACCGGTGAAGCCCTTGATCTCTCCGGCACGGGCCTTTTGGTAAACGCCCTTGCGGTCCGTCTTCTCGCAGTGCTCGAGCGGCGTGGCAACGTGGACAAGGAAGAAGGGACCGGACTTCTCAACCAGCTCGCGGGCGTGCTGACGGGCATCCTCGTAGGGGGCAATCGGGGCCGCAATGACGGCGGCACCAGCCTTGGTCAGCTCCGAGGCGACAAAGGCAATGCGGCCAATGTTGAGGCTTCGGTCCTGGCGGCTGAAGCCCAGCTCCGATGACAGCTCGGACCTGACCGTATCGCCCAGAAGCATAGACACGGACCGGCCACCGCCCTGGTTGAGCGTGGCCTGCAGAGCGCGCGCAATCTGGTCCTTTCCGCTGTTCTGGTAGCCCGTCAGGAAGACGGTAAATCCCTTTTCGCGAGGCAGCGGGTTCTGCTCACGCAGCACCTTGACGACCTCGGGATACGAGAACCACTCGGGAATCTCCTTTCCGGTTCGCAGGCGGTTGCGCAGCTCCGTGCCCGAAATGTTCATGGTGCGAGTGCCCTCGGGGATCTCGTTGGCGGGCAGGTACTCGTCACGGTCCGGGATGTAAATCATCTCCTGGAACTCGACCATCTTGATGCCCAGCTCCTCCTGGTGCTGCTGCACGAGGATCTGCGCATCGTAGGGGCCGTAGTGGTCCTTGCCGTTCTTGTTCTTGCCGGGACCGGCGTGGTCACGGCCGACGATGAAGTGAGTGGCGCCGTGGTTCTTGCGGATCACGGCGTGCCACAGAGCCTCTCGAGGACCTCCCATGCGCATGGCAAGGGGCAGCAGAGCGAGGGCGGCCATGCCGTTGGGGTATCGCGGCAGTAGAGCACGGTAGACACGGACACGGGTGAAGTGATCGATATCGCCGGGCTTCGTCAGGCCAACGACAGGGTGGATGAGCACGTTTGCCTGCTGAGAACGAGCGGCTCGGACCGTCAGCTCACGGTGAGCGCGGTGCATCGGGTTTCGCGTCTGGAAAGCAACGACCTTTTGCCAGCCGAGCTTGTTAAAGTGCGATCGCAGCTCTGCGGGTGTGACTGTTGAATTACTGCTGTTAGAATCTCGTCTCTGGTCCGTTGCCAGACAGGTAAATGAAACGGCTTCAACTTACAGCGCAGGTCGAGGAAATCGTAGTGCTCAAGGCGGCTGATGGCCTCGAGCTTTCCACCGACGTAAAAGTCCTGCGCGACGCTGAAGAGATGCTTGACACCGGGGTGGGTGTCGTCGTCGCTGCCAAAGACCAACTTGGCCTCTTGAACCCTAGAGTTGCGCGCAATCTTGTTAGCACAAATCTCGTTGAACGGGCAGAATTGCGCTGAGAATGCGATCAGAAGAGCTTACTTGTCTGGCCTGTACACATCCTCGACCGTCAGGATGGCTAGATTTCGGTCATCTCGAAAGTCGCGCAGAGTGAGTCTTGCGCCGGGCTTGATGGACAACTCGTCGATCTGTGCCTGGTTCACGTCGAGGGTGATGGGCATGCTGAAGAGCAAGCCGCTTTCGAGGCGGTTCTCCTTGACCACTCTGACATCGCCGTGTTAGCTGAATCGAGTTCCCTGGATTTCAATGCCACCCTCTTCCTTCATGAGAATGCCAGACATACCGGTTGTAATCATTTTCGGTCATGAAGCCTACGCGCAAGAGTATGTTAGCTAATTGCAATTGCGACACCAAATGACAGCTTCATCCCGTCTCCCCTCTTCTCGATTTGATTTCCATGCGCCAACAGCCGCGCGGGGCAGTGGATTCATGCGCTCAATGCAAGGGACCAACAACCGTTGCGACAATGTACATACCTTCCAGAGGCGAAAATCCACCATTGAGAATCAGCTCCAAGTCGCAAAGGTGACGCTCAGAGAGCACGAGCGCCGGAAGAGTCTCTGACTCCTCCAGCAGCTCGGCCTGGCGAGGCAGATCGCGAGCAAAGAGGTCCTTGAGGACACCGCCGTGAGGAGAGTTGGCCATGGCTATGGTGGGGTAGTGAGAACGGTCTAAGTGCTTTTGCTCGAGATGGTGTCAACGACACGGCTAGTCACGCAACAAGCTCCGGCGGGAGGCACGCAAGCAAGCAACAGTAAGGATTCGAAAAAGAGCAGACAAGACGACACGAGGATGAAGACGGCGGAATGAGGAGGAAATCACGGAGAGGGAGAGAGGGAGAGGGAAGAAGAGTCTGGATGGGGGGTGGATGTCTCAGCACCAGACTATAAATACTGCAAGCTTTCTTGGGGTCACGCCGGAGATGCTAGAACGTAGCAATCCACATATTACACACACTTCCACGACAAGGCTTGCCGTCTGATGGACGGACCAAATGATGATCCCGTAAGCAGCCCTTGGTGGATGGACAGGAACCGCTTCTTTCTCTCTTCACCCCCACCAGATGGATGGGATGAACAGATAGAATGCTTGCATGCTCGCATCTTTGGTGACGGAACAGAGAACAGCTGCTCCACAAGGCCCAGAAGGACTGACAAAGCTCCACCAAAATCCATGGAATGGCGGCATTTGGCTCGAGATTTTGGCGATGACGTGCTCGAGGCGCGATGCTCCGGGTCCCGCATGGCTTGAGGCACAAGGCCAATCAACAGCGGGCAAATGCCCCCAAAGGCCAGATTAGCTGCGAGACACGGCGCAGAACGAAGGACGAGTAGCAGTAATTTTTTTTCCTCTCTCGCGGGCTTTCCAAGGGTGTGCCTGGAGCCGTTGTCCCTGGGTGGGTTAGCCGCAATTGCGAAATCTCGGGCCATCGGGGTTGGTGGAAGTCGCTGCTTTTGCGTGGAGAAGGAATTTTCTTCAACTCCATACTGCTTCCCTGCCATATTCCCCTTCTTTAGGTTTTGAAAGAAGGAACGGAAGAAGATGATGTTGCTGATGACGACGACTGTCTTCTCCTTTTCTCTGTATACGTAAACTCATTCGCTGATCATCATTGGTGCTTCGTGTCTGCTGTAAATTGAGAACACCAATGATCGTCAGGGTGAACTTCGAGATGACAAAACAGCCCAGAAGACGAAAGAAAAAGATACGCCTCCGACTAACGACGGCCTAAATCCCTAGTGTCTCCATCGTCCTTCATGGGGCCCCACGTCCCTCGGGCCATCGCTCTGCAACGTTGAAGGCAATGTGGGATTTCTCTCAATCTCACCACCGGGCGCCTCGATTTCGCCATTTTGGCTCCGGATGAGAACAGAGCGAAACAGCCTGTCGGGCCCTGGATTCTCCAATGAAGCCCGGATGCTCGCAGCTGACCCTTGCTTGCCGCAGCGGCTCTCGGGGGGCGTGTTTTGTCATTCGTTCCTTTGCCCCTCTCTCTGCTGTTTTTGGCATTTCGGAGCATCGGCGGCCTGGGTAGGGTTAGATTTCATACTGTACAGCATTAGTACGAGTACAGTAGAACATGGATTGTTCGTTCGAGCGGATTTGAACTGACCTATGGGAGGCGGACGAAAAGTAACACAAGAGTGAACGTAGAAGAAAATTGGATAAAAGTTCAGTTTGATAGAGATGAACGTATTTTGCTGTACCTGAGGCAAGAGCAGTGCAGAGTGGGGTCCTACCATCTGCCTAGCTGAACGAAGCGAACAATTCTAGAAGGTACAATAGACAAGCACTTGTACTCGGTAGAGTGTACAGTACCTGGTAAGGCAGTAGAACATTGGACTGGGCTAGAGACAAAGAAAAAGAGTTTGTTGAGGGTATCTACAGTAACCTGAACCTATCAAGGTACCTTGACTGGGAGGCAGTTTCATGGAAGCTGTAATGTATAGATTGAGTGCTCTTTACTGCAGCAAATACATATCTAGTACTTGGGCGAAAAAAAGAACAACAACAGGTGGACTTGACTTCACTTTGAACCAGAGGGCTGAAAGCAAAAATAAAAAGTACAATAAAAGTCAAGCACAAGGCTTTGGTATTAGGTTCAAAGTGAAGAGATACTGAGGATGATGGACCTAAACTTAGTATTCTGTTGCTACGCAACCTTGCCCTTTCTAATAATGACAATAGAATCCGACAGGTCCATCGTCCCTCTCATACTACTGTTCAATCGAATCGCCCTCCATTCGCAAACAGCATTAACTCAAGATGCCCCGTCTATTCAACGAGACAAAGGAGTCCAAAAGATATATATCACGGCCTCTCAACTCTCCAGAGATACGTGGTCCTCCTAAATGCAATACACCTTCTCAGAATCACTGTCACAACAAGCTTGCTCGATTGAAACGTCTCTATCACAACAAGCTTGCTCGATTGAAACATCTCCATCGCCACAATTGCAAGACAAATCTCAACCGCAGCAACAGTATGGAGCAGGGCTCTTCAAACACCGCCGAGCAGGCAGCTGTGGTACCCTGCCTTGGCTTTGATGTCTTTGACAGGGTTCTCACAAGGTACATGGACGATCCTCAAGATATTCTCAACTTTTGCCTTGCGAACAAAGAATACTATGGACATTACATCGGCACTCTATATCGACACAATGTCCGCTACGGTGGAAGCTCCGCCCTGGAATGGGCTGCCGAGAGAGGGGTTCTGAGCGTTGTTTCGAGTATTCTCGACGTTCCTCGGGTGGAAGTGTTTGCTCACAAAGACCAATGGGGCAAGGTTCTCAGCATCGCCCAGAAACAGGATAACATGCGTTTAGCTGAGTTACTGTTCGAGAGGCAACATGTGCAAGATTTCATCCAAATTGCGGCGGCAATCAAAGCTGGGATGGTAGTGAATCGCTCGCAAGAAATAATCACGACACTAGACGACGAAGAGTTCATGGAACTAGACGAGGAGTCCCTACTCGAGCCAATGTTTGAAGCTGCCAATAAGGACCAGCGGCGCCTCGTAGAGCTCTATCTTTCCCATGTCAGCGTGGATCTACAAAACGCCGATGGCTTGACCGCTTTGCACTGCGCCGCCGGCAAGGGACGTTATGATCTTGCGAAATTTCTCTTGGAGGTGCATGGAGCCAACACTGAGATTCGTCGTATTCCTGGTGGCTTCAGGCCCATTGAAGTGGCAGCCCGCGACGGCCAACTGAGGCTTGTGGAGTTGCTTCTTTCAAAGGGAGCTGAACCTCGTTGGGGGGATGGCGATGCCTTCACCTGGCCATTAACACTCGCAGCCGTACATAGACATGAGGGCATCGTCAGGCTCCTTCTGCAAGATCCCCGAATTGACCCTCGGGCACGGGACGGAAACGGCGAGTCGTGCCTGGAGCTTGCTGCTTATTTTGGTAATACGGGAGTAGTCAATATACTTCTTGAAGATGGCCGAGCTGATCCTAATGAGCGCAACGGCAGGGACGAAACCCCCTTGGGATTAGCTGCGCAGCGCTGCCAACAGGAAGTCGTTCGTCTGTTTCTTGATGATGACCGAGTGGACCCAAATGGACAAAACACCAACAGCATGACTCCATTATTGGTGGCCAGCTCCTCAATGGGAATACAGAGCATACACGTCATTAAAATGTTATTGGAGGACTCAAGGGTCGATGTTCACGCACAAGATGACGACGGATGTACCGCTTGCGTGCTGGCCGCGAAACACGGTATCCTCCGTAACGTCAAAGCATTACTTCGGAATCCCCATATTGACCCAAACCAGGGGGATAACAACAATAAAACGCCCGCCATGTATGCCGCCGCCGGCTATATAAGACAGACAGAGGCAACTCCCGTCTATCTTAAAAGGAACAAGCATCTCGTGCTGAAGGCTCTCATTCTGGATGAGAGAGTGGACCTGAACAAAGTAGACGACAACGGTTGGACGGCGATGCACTGGGCCTTGAGGAGATTCAGACGAGAAAATGTCCAGCTGTTGGCGGACTCGGGCCGAGTCAACTTGAACCAGGACTGCGGCCCTGGGCCCCGCACGCCGATGGAAGCCTGTATTCTGAAGCATAACTCGTGTACTGAGCTGCTGCTCGATTCTGGCCACCTAGACCTTTCCGAGACGAATCCACAAGGCGAAACCCCGCTGATGTTTGCCGTCCGGAACGCTGGGAGCGACAACTGGGATATTGAGAGGAGTGTATGGCTGATGCTAGAGAAGCAACTATGCGGCCGGCTGGACCTTAGATACGAAAATGGGCTTACACTACTCGAACAAGCGGTTCAAGTGGGCTCGCAAAAAATCGTATGCATGTTGCTCTTCACTGGCAAGGGGACTGTGACGCCGAGAGCGAAGGAACTTTGTGCGGATGCAGTTATCAGGGAGATGCTGGACCATCACCGTGGTAGACCCTCCAGGTGGTGGAAATATCAGAAGGGGTGGAAGTTTCTAGGAATATGGAAGTTTGTGGTTTTCATGAATTTGCGCTGAAAGTTTTGCATATTGACTGACTTAGGAGTGAAGGAAAGATTGATCTGGGAGTGAAGGAAAGGGTGATTTAGGAGTGAAGGAAAAGAGTGATTTAGGAATTAAAGAAAGAGTTATATAGAGAAGATTGAGTATGCGTTCTGGATATGCAGAATACACAATGATGAGACTTTAAAAGAGACAAAATACTGGGCAACGTGACAAGCAATGGGTATATATATAGCTGGCTTGTAGTCCGACTCTTTGCATACATCGCAATCCGTCATCAATCTGAAAATTCCCAATTTCAACAAACTCTCGCCAGCTACCCCCATCACCCTCCTCAATGATACATGATACTGTCCAAGAAGCACTGGCCAATATACTCCTTCTCGTACTTGGGCGGGAAAATAATGGTCAAGTAATCCGGCCAGTCCATCATGGGCTCAAGGTATTGAAACGCCTTCATGTATTCCCAATGCTCCGGATACCAGCCCGACTCTTCCCAGTCGATGAGGGCGGCAACCTTTTTGTCTTCGCCAATGATGACGTTGCGAGGAGCAATGTCGCCATGGGTGAAGACAATCTCGTGGTTGTGCGAGAGGGCGTGTCTCGCGTACCTTCGCAGCATGTTGGGCGTCGTACTGGTAATGTCCTCCATGATGTAGCTGTTAAACTCGCGCTCGGTCTCAAATGGGCCGCATTCGTGAGGCATTTTCTTTCCAATCAAAGCCTTGTTCCTATCAAGAGCCCCGATGTAGGTGCCCTTCAGGCTGCGCAGTTGAGCCATGTACCCCTTAAGCTCCTTGGCGATGGCAATCTTTTGCTCCTTCTTCAGATCGTCCCATATTTTATCGAGCGTCTTACCTGGTATGTATTCCATGTAAAAAGCCGTCATCCTACCGTCTTGCCAGTCGGTATCATACACCTTGGGAACTGGAATGGTCGTCTTTTCAGCAATAAACTTCAAGGTGTCTGCTTCATACCCACGGAGGGCCGGTCCGCTTTTCTTGACCTTGCTCTCACCCCATCTCTTTACCTCTCGTTGGTCGAAGACTCTGTGAAATACTTCCCCATCATTTGGGTCTTCCATGATCTACCGCGTTGAACGACGTTAGTGTCGTTCCTCTCCCAGCAAGGTGAGATGTAGTATTACTGTACTTCCATACCTTATTCTTTGTAGGGATGGTCACTTGATGGACCAGGGAAGTTTACAACCAGAAACTTCTAGTCGGAAAGCAGAGGATTGACTGCCGGAGAAGGGCTTCTATCTAAGCTGTTAGCTTCCCTGAGCGCCAGCAGATTGCAGAATTTAATACTCACTAACCTTTGCTCTTCTTCTCTCGACTCAGTTATCACGTCAAGTATAGTAGGAGCCTTGACTGCGAGAGTAGCGGTGTTGGGTATCTTGGTGAGGAGTAGCGCTGCCAAACCGCCTGCGGCTGAAGGATGAACTCGAGCAAGAAGAGGGGTTGGGAAAAGATATTTTCCGCTTCTACAAATCAGAGGAAGCAAGGACTCGAGCGAATCTGAGCGTGCTTCAGCTTCCAACCTGCATGATACATGGATACATGATATCAGGTACTCAAGTACTTTATGCAAGTGAGTGTTTTGGGCCATCACCACAAGTTGCAGCACAAGAAGCCCAATTGCCTCGGGCGCGATGCAGTACATACATGTGATATCCCAGCAGTGTCGATCACAGAATGATTGAGCATTGCTGGCAGCCTGTCTTTGATACATCACATGTAGGTACGGAGAATATAGTATTCTTTCTGCAACCTGCCTTTTGGATACAGGTCAAGTACCTCATATCGTTAGCATTAGTGTAGGATCTCAAGGTGGTATCGATAGAGCGGAGGTACTCTGTGTACAGGGCAAACGACGGGACTTATTGTCGGGCGTTTTCCCGCAGGCTTGCATTCGGAAAATACAACACCTACTAAACACATAGAGAGTTGGGTTGTTCACAGAGGTAAAGCATGTATTTTTACTTTATATCCCAATGTGAACGAAGAGATACCGATGGATGGTATTGAAAATTCGTTGGTGACCAAGGTCAATCATACATCTTCATGGGTGTGTCCTGAAACCGGGAAACATGGTTGATACTCGCACATCCATTTACACCATATGAACAACAACTGCTGCTTTGAAGTCAAGAAGAAACAAGAAGCGGGCTAGAATGGCTTCCATACCCACCAGAAGCGCAAAGGTTTCCACTTTACCGCATCTTTCTTTTCGCCAATTCGACCATCTTGCGATCGCTTCAATTTCCCGCCATGAAAAGGATTTAGCGCCAGGGCTCCCCCACGGGGCGGCCTGCCGGAGCCACTGTAGATACTACTCCGCACAAATTGGCGATTCGTCAAGGACTCTCTACAGCTGGAGAATCAAAATGGGGGCGAAAATGGTTAGGCACAAGCGGCTAGTTCTATCTTGTAACGTCTTCCGCGAGATTGTCCCAACTATATGTTCTGAGTTACCAAGAAATCACATCCACCCGATGCGCTTCCACAAGAAAGACGTGCCCCCAATCACGGCCGTGGCTCCTGTAAAAGCAATGACCGGGCCATAACCGCTTCCATAGCCGCCGGCAGCCTGTCCCTGCCACGCCATGCTCTTGACCAAAGCCTCACTCAATGGTCCGGATACAACATTGCCAATGCCTCGGCCGGCTGCGAGATACCCAAAGATCATGACTGGGTCAAAAGCAGATCCTGCATTCGCAGTGCCTGACTGGCTCGGCTTAGACGTAACCTGCTTGATAACACCGGTCCAAGTAGACGTATAAGATCCGGCGAAGAAGCCGTATATGACGCAAAAGATGTACAGGACGGCCATGTTGGTCGCAAATCCCCACAGCAAGAATGTTCCGATAACCGTACCCACCGTCGAAATCATGATGCACGTAGTAGGGTGAAATCGATCAACAAAGACTCCCATGGCGATGCATCCAAACACAGACGCCACGTTTACGGCCAGGATAGTCGACGCGGCGGGGAATGCCTGGGAGCCGAGGATCGAGCTGGCGTACGACGGCAGGTAGAGGCCAGGCATGAAGAATCCCAGCGCTTCGACAATGTTTGCTGCTTGATACATTAAGAACGAGCGGTCAAGCAAGAAGCCCAGCTTGAATGGCTTGTAGTTCGACTTGGTGGAGACTGGGAGTCGGGGCTTGATAAAGTACACCACAGGTATCGTCAGAACAAAAAGGGCAACGGCCCAGATGCGAAGCGTCGTCCGTAGTCCGTATCGTCCCAGCAAGAACTCGAGCAGCAATGGAATTGCGAATCCACCCAATCCGCTTCCAGCCCACATACACCCAAATGCCAATCCCTTGCGCTTGACAAACCACTCGTCCATGTACAGGATGCAGGGGCCGTAGCAGATCGAACCGCCGATGGCGAAGAGGACACCCTGGGTCAGGATCAGGTGCCAGACAGTCTGGGAGAAGGAGCTCAGTGCAAGAGCCACACACATGATGAGGAGGCCCGCAAGTGGACCATATCGATTCTGCTTGGGATAGAGCCTCATGAGAGGGAACACAAGGGGGGCGGACAGGTACATGGTTCCCTAGGATGATGATCAGCCAAGTATTGGTGGAAGAAAACCGAAAGGGCAAATCTTACCATTGCAGTTGTACCGATTGCGGCAATACTAGAAGAGCCTTTGAACGGCTCGTGAGTGCTGTAGTAGTTTTGGAAAATACCAAAGGCAAAGGGGAAACCTAGTCCAGCGAAAGACAATGTCATCGTTAGACATGCAGCACATGATGATACGCATAGCAATAACCGAAAAGGTCAGACAGTGCACTCACCCCAGACAAGACACTCAATGATGAAGCAAGCCGTCAAGAACAGCATCGCGTCTTTACCCGTGTCGACGGGAGGAAGCGAGACTCCTTCATGTTCGTGTTCCGAGGGGACATCTGGGGAGAGAGAAGAGGAATCCCCAGGTGTGGTCGTGTCGAGTTGGATCGACTCTAATTGAGGCTGGTCCTCGAAAGACGTTCGTCCCATTGTGATTCCTGGCTTGGAATTGATGTTGCAGAAGCCAATGCGATGAAGGGCGGTGCCCAATGGAGGATGACCGAATAAATAGATAAAGTCACGTTAAATCAGCAACTGCCGAGTCTCCAACACCCTCCGATACCGAGCTATGTCTGCGGATACGAGACATTGGTTTGCTCCACAAATCTCTCTCTTTCGGCGCGCCCTTGTTTTGAGGCGATGCAGATAACATAACGGCGTGAGATTATTAATCGCTCACACCCGTTTTTGGCGGTGACTTCTAGTTTGTAGGAGCCAACGCCAGTGGTTCTCCATAAAGGGGATCTTCTTGGTCAGCAGCATGGAGTCTCACCGCAAAGGGTGGAGGGAGGGACTCCATAGATAGCGGGCTGCGGAAAAGTCCGGGGAAGCGCAGATGGTATGAGTACAGAACGTGAGAAACCCGAGCGGACTCGTACACGCTGCTTTCCAAGACTCGTTTCCCCACACAGGCGATCAGCTCGTATTGTGGAAATTATCGCCTGCCTTGGGCAAAGCGGTTGCACAGAATGCACTGCCTCTTCGGAGCCAGCCTCGGTTGCAATTGGGAGCAAAAATGGTCGTACGGATACAGAATCTGGATATCTGCATCGAAGGATCATCGGTAACCATACGATAGTACTAATAGTTCTGAGTCAGTTCTCGCAAACCTGTGCCATCACCCTCCCTCCTCGTCGACGCCTTGCCAATGCTCTCAATGCGATTTTCGTATGGAAGAGTGGCAATGTTAAAAACTATCAGTGCAAATACTGAATAGGTATCAAGAAGATGAAGAAGAAGAAGAAGGGGAAGAGAAAAGGCCCTGTGTTGTAGCTTTTCTGTGTTTGGTCTGAAATTTTCGTCTTTCACCTTGGCGGAATGGTGGTGGAATGGTTTGGAGGGCGGTGCAACATTCATGAGGAAAGAGCCAAAGACGTAGAACCGTACATGTGCAGCAACAGATAAGGTACCTCGGTACGACATGATGCAAGAGATGTTGGCACATTTGCTAAGAGAAGTTACTCGATATTGTCATGAACAATATCTACATCCCCCTATTATTTACTAGTACTATGGCCATATTCCTCTAGTAGTTACCACCATGACTAGACTCCTCCAGTATTGAATACTATCACTACTATTGGCTTTGCGACAGAGGATGCGGAAGAACAGAAGAGGATGGCAGAAGACATGGCAGCCATACGCAAGTACCTCGGGAAGAAGCCAAACGTCGCGGAAAGCGCAGGATCAAAGACAAAACCGATGAGGAGGACAGACGACGAAAGAAGCGACGGACGCGTGAGAAGATGGAGGAAGAGAATGAAGATGCTGGAATAGGATGATGGGCGGAACGAACGTTGAACGAGAGTGGAGTTGGATCAGTATTCGAAGATGACGGAGGTGAGAATCACAAACGTGATGATGAGGATGACAGACGTGACGACGAGGATTACGGATATGACGACGACGAGGCAGTGAGATGGCAAAATTGGGGTGTGGTATAGGCATTCGCTTGTTTAAGCATAAGATTAACCATGACAAATCCACCAATATAGTGGTGGAATCCACGAAAATAAATAGTCCAACCAACAGTATTACAACGCCGCCCTATATTCGGCCTTTGATATCTTCCAACTTCCTCAAGGCACCGTATGCTTCATGTTGCCCTGTCGCTTGCCCGACGTCGAGAACTATATACATCGTGGTCTGAAACGCTTACAAGCTCGTCATTGTAGATGATGAATACAAACAGAGTGTATTCTGTTCTCGTGCCAGATGGAGGGGCCGAGGTCGACCTCTCGCGCAAAGGTTGGTGAGAATCATTTCTGCAGAAAAATTGTCAACTTCAGATCAAATGACAAGCGGTGGCAATGGAAACCACATACGATTGACAGGTAAAACATTCCGAGACGGGAAGAGACTCGGAGATGAGCTCTCCACAACCTGGGCAGTGGACGAGTTCGCACATAGCACGGCCGTTGGCGAAGACTGCTGTAATACTGTACAGCTGGAGCTGAAGTGAATGTCTTATCAAATTATATCATTCAGAGCTGTGATGCCCTCGAAAAGGAAAAAAAAAATGAAAAGAATTGAATATGCAAAAGATCAGGCAACCAGTATAAGAGATGGCCAACCTGAAGCTCGATCTCGCACATCTGGTTGCTGGATGAGAAGAACATCTAGGTGTTCGCTTCTGCTTGCTTTATACACATTGCACACAATACTTCTCGCTTCGAATTGTGCCGAGCACCCTCTGTCTGTCTGTCTCGAAGTCTCGGAATGTCACGAGCCTAGTATCAGTAAGACACAGACCGTCACAGAGGGGTACGAAAACAAGGAAAAAGAAGAGAAGAGACAAAGACAGAACCTGTCAAGTCCTTCGTCCCCTAGCATCCATAAACTGAGTGGCTGCCTACTAGTTCCCTTTCGACCACTCTTGCGAGCCAACGCCGCCGTGAGCACTTTTTCTCTCCCCGTATCAAGCCCTCCATCACACGTTCTCGAGTCCCCGTGATGGCCAGTATGCCAAACTCTGTTGGCGAAAATGTCACAGATAAAGGGGGGCTAGGCTGCAAGGTACAGGTCGATGGATGGGTAAACGCTCACACCCTCTTTGGATGATCGACAAGGGAGAAATCGAGTTGACGGCCTCGGGAACTAACCGAGAGGATCCCAGATGCGTGGCGCTTCTTTCGAGACGGCTAACCTTGCCTGTTGAGCATGATATAAGCGACAGACTGTTTAGCTCGTAGCGACAGCCGGTTCAACTGTTCCTTTGGCTGAATCTGAATCTTGATTGTGAGGATGCGGATGATCAATCAATACTGGCACTGCCTCGTTGTAGGCCACCATCGCATTGTCGCATGGAGCAGTTTCCGCAGCACACACCTGTCAGCTGTCACAGTCAATTTGGGTAGGATTTATGTGATTCGCCGTATATTGACTCACTGCACATGTGTCCAAGAATTGATACATCTAGGGACTGTCTATATGAATATTGTAAACATCAGAGTGGCCGAAGAGAGCAAGAATCTTTGTACATGGTCTTTTCGTCTCTCCTAACAACCCTCCAAAGTTTAAGACGGCATTGCAGCCAGTCAACGTGCTCGATAGGCGAAGTTCGAATCACGGACGTCGTCATTACCGGAAGAAAATGGAGAAAAATTGGAGGAAAAGGAGGATGCGGGGGTGTGAAAGCAGAAAGGTAGGGTAGCATTAGGCTACACCCTTGCTGTGATTCTGGTTGATGCAGTTTCGTGGTGTCTTCCATGTGAATACTTGCCCAAAGCGCTATGGCATTACTACCAGGTAGACGCCTCAGGAAGCCAAAGATTCGAGGAAAGAAAAATGATAATGTACATTCCATATTATCTATTCATTCATTTCAATTTGATTTCAAGTTTTTTATCCAGAAGAATAAATATAGCAATATTGAAGACGGGATTAAAAAGAAGTAGATTCTAGTAAAATCAGGGGCACAAGGACAACACCATCTCGATATCACAGCCCCCAACGACTCCCTCCTACCATCCACCAACACGCTGTAATGGCAATGAAAAGAGCTATCATTGCACAAATCCTCCGTCCCCGTGTAACACCAAGCCTCGCTCACAGGGCTGACCAACAACGATTACGATTTTCAAGGTTCACCCTGGCTGGTCAATGGTACCTACGCACATGCACAGATACGATCGTGAATTCACAAGGCGAAGAGGGTATTCGTCAAGAGCCAGCCCTGGGGTCGGGCATACATGTGCCGAGGATGACAGATGCAAAAAGTCGATCTATCGGGACCTTTTTCGGAAACATACTCAAGCCTGGAATATGCTTGTCCGGAGAAGCGCCGTAGCTTGAAACTACACTAGACGACGGATCAAGTCCGTCAAGGATCATCGCGACATTGTTGTAGCTTGTAAAGAATCAGGCCACAATTGCCCATGCTGCAGCCAACGGACTCTTTGAAAGAAGCAAACGTAGATGCAAAGAGTTGGTCCACATCACACAACACAGTCTTTGGTAAACCAGCTAGCTGCCTTATATTCCGCCCCTTGTATTTCGCCCAGCCAACATGTTCGTCTTTTTTCGTCTTTACTAATAAAAGCCACCCGACTTAAGCCCAAAATGCAGCGCCATGACAAACTCCACCAGAGCATCCAATCAATACAGAGAGTCGTCGTCCGTTTCTTGAAACCCCAAGCATCCGTCCATCTATTACCATTGGGGCCTGTATTCCATCCTCCGTGCCGTACCAAATGTTTTGTTCTCCTCCCCTCCCCCGCCCTTTCCCAGCTCAAGCGGAAAACGCGCCAGCATACCCGCAGTAATTAAACGACAAGAGGAGAAGAAAAAATTATAATAACTGACAAGGTATTCATCATACAGTTCTAAACAGATTTCGCGCTTGCTGATATCCTGTTGAGAAGAAGAGAAGTAAGAGAAGAAGGAAAGGGGGGTCTTTCGGGGTCATCCGGATGAAGCAGAGTGATGGTGAATTAGAATCAAGCTAATATTATATCAATGAATTGAGACCGAGGAATTTTATGCGTAGAGAGCTTCGACGAGGTAAATAATGCCAAACAGCAAAAAGGCAACGGCGCCACCGACGGTCACTACACACCTTTGGTTAGAACTTGTGCTCATCTAACGAACAAGGAGGGGAGTATGCTCTGCTACTTACCAACTTTGAGACTGACGCGTCCAGCAATGGCTCGGCCGCCAATGACTGCAACACCCGTGCAGATGCAGTGTCCGGCCAGGGCACCGAGAGTAACCCACCAATAGTCCTGTCCAGCAGCCATTGCAATGGTGGCAATCTGGCTTCGGTCTCCCCACTCGCCCAAAAAGGTCATGACAAAGGTCTGAACCCACGCAGGGCTAAGGATGAGGGAGCAGAGATTGCTGATGCCGCTGACGAAGCTGCTGCCACTGCCTGATTTGCGGGAGGGGATTCGGGAGGGTGACTCTGAAGGTGACCTGGGGGAGGGGAACCTGTTCTTGCGCGAAGTCCTGCCACCGAGGCCCATTTCCAAGGCATCGCCGGAGATGGGGCCGCCTCTACGCTCAAGCTCCTTTTCCTTCTCGGCAAGTTCCTGTTCGACCTCGTGCATCTCAGCGGTGACGCCTTCGTTGGGGTCCATCTGCATTCCCTCTCGCAAAAGTCTGGCTCCAAAGACGAAGAACAGACCCGCGGCGAGAAGACCAGTGAGACGCTTGGGGATCAGAGCTGGAACGGCATGGCCCAGGACTGCGGACAGAACCGTCATGACCAAAAGGGCACCAAAGGCGGCAGAAAAGACGACCATGCGATCGTGCTTCATCGCCATGAGAGCCGCAATGAGAAACGTCTTGTCTCCAACTTCAGAGACCAGGATCATAGTAAAGGACAAGATGAAGGAGTGGAAAGGCTGGATAATGCCCTCTTCCTGTTCGGCGGCCTTTGCGGCTGATGATGACCCTCCGGCTTGAGGCTTGGAAATATCGAGGTGGTCTTTCTTTGCGGAGTCGGGGACGGGCGGCGACACCTGCTTGCGATCCATATCGGGGAGATCATCAGGTTTCTATCCATGATTGTGCGTGTTAGTGCATTGATACATATAACTTTCATCCAACCTCTCAACAGCCCAAAGGTGGGGGGGACTTGGGAAACGGAGAAAGAAAGGGGATAGCAGTTTGAATTGTAGTCGTACCTCGAGCCCGGTGTAGCCTGTATCTTCACCATCTTTGTCAGATGCCGACTTTGACTTTGCATTTTCCTTGTCGGCGTCTCCTCCCTTGGTCTTCTCCTTGCCCTTTTCAATCTTCTTCTCTTCGCTGTGGGGGATCGGAGGATGCTCCTTGGGAGCTTCAGGCTGGTTGACAAGCTTCTCGCCAGTCTTGCCTTCGTGGGCCTTGCGGGCCTTGTCCTTTTCGGAAACGCCTCCCTCGGTGCCTGTGGTGCCATCCTGAGGCTTCTCGCGGTTCTTGTCGAACATGACGCCATCGTTGGACTCGGGAATCTTCTTGCCATCGACGACTGTGACATCCTTGGGCCGCCCCTTGAGGGTGGGCAGGTCCTTTTCGCCCTTGGTCTCGGTCGAGACGGTGCCGTCGGTCTCGACAAACGGGCCGAGATGAGGCTTGCCATCCTTTCCGTCAACGGGCGCGTCCTTGGTGGGCACTCCGAGGCGGCCCTTGAGTATCGCGACATCCGCTACATCGGCGGCAGGGATCGAGTCTTTGTCATTGCCGGCAGCGGGGTTTGTCGCAAGGGCGCTGGCGATGGAGGGGAGTAGGAGGAGAAGGAGAGGAGCTTGCTTCGCGCGGAATTGCATGGTGGCGGTAGATCTCGGTAGCTAATGAGCGAATGCTGTTCTCAGCGCATCAGGATATTCGCAGGTCGGTGGGCACGACACGAGCCTTGCCGGGTGCAAGGCGTGGGAACAGGGCAATTCGAATGGAACCAGTGCTAGAATACGATCTCAATGGAGGCGAGATGAGAGTCGGAAAGGGGGAGGATCGAATGAGCGATTGAGGATGCAGGCTCGCGTGTCTGCGGTGGATGCACAGGGCTCGGAGGGGAATAACTTTGACGGGATGCCTCTCGTCGATCCAAGGTCAAAGGAGTGGCCAGGTAGGCGATTGCAAAGAAGGAGAGTTTAGAATAGAGGGAGAAAAAAAAAGAAAATGAGGGAGAGATAGAGAAAGTTGAAAAGTCGAGGTGGTGAATTGGAAAAAAGGAGACAAAGACGTCCGTAAATGGAAGACAGAGAAGAGCTAGATCGTCCAAGGTTGGGATGGAACTTGCTCTCTTTTCTTGCGCCCCTCCAATTGCGTGGAAGATCAAATGCCAATGTGAAGCCAGCCAGGGTTTGGTTTGGGATACTATCAGGCAGGGCAAAAAGGTACAGGTGGTCGTTTAGGTTTGTGACATTATCCGCATAGACGGGGCAGGTACCTCTGCATGCTTGCAGTTAGTGGCATTAAGCCAACTGCGGACTACGGGGGCAATTGAGAAGCGCTACTTGGAAACTTTGTTTTTATTGCCCCTGAAAGCGAATTTTAGGTACACGCAGATTCAAGCCTGAGCCTTTGGACTACGAGTACTTCATACAGCATTGATGGCATGTTGGATCACCCTTCTGAAACAAAACGGTAGCCGGATCAGGCTCGAGGCAGGGCATTCGCCAATCGGGAACAAAAAAGGGCTGCGCGTTCTTTTTGCCTCTCCTGACTCCTTACAGATGGGTGGCATTGCTAAGGTACAGTGTGGAGTCTACAGTGGATTCGAGAGCTGCGATTTCAGTTGTTTGGACCTGGACTCGTACGGAGAATTTTACGGAGCAGCTCACCCCTACATTTGATGGACATTTATATTGATGCAGTTTAGGTAGGCGGTGTCTCTTGTTGGCGTGTTAATACGAGCGGCTTTGCTGGTGTTAATAATGCCGTCCATGGTATTTTCCTATTCCTGGAATAGGTAGTTATGGCAAAGGAAATAGAATGATTGTGCATGGGACTACTCTGTACATGATTTCTATTTGATGCTGCCTTTGTTGTGTGGCGATAGCAGTGATTCTTTGCTGTACAACGACGACGTGATTAGTTTTCATAGGTAGGCAGGTATGGCTTCTTTGTATGCACCTATTCTATAAATGCACTGTCAGTATCAAGACTGAAGATGTCTTGTGGTCATTCACACTTTATTATACCTAAAACAGAAGCAGCATACAAAGAGGCGCATTTGGCTGTAAGAGGCATCCAGCCGCAGGTGAGATTCACGGCATCAGCGTCGATGCCCAAGATCTTGGACAAGCTCGGAGCATCAATGGATCAGTGGGAACATATCGCACAGCGCTATAATATACCCCAACTTTAGGCGCCCGTCCACTATAACAACGCTCCCGATAGCGCACCTACAGGCGATTCCTCGCCCGCACCTTATCTAATCCTCCCCCCCTCGCCACTATCTTCCCCGCTGCACCAGATGGATGGCGTCACGGCTTTATTCAACCTGATGGATCCAATACTTCCGTCAGTTTACTTCTAAGCTGTGCGGGTCGCCGTTTATCGCCCATACAACAAGCTGCTGCCGTAATCACCGTGCTACCTAAACTCCGAGGGCATTTGATCCTCTTTTGCCTGACAAATGTCCTCTAATCCGTAACATTTTCTCTCCGTAGACGTCGGCCATCTTGATCAGCTTCGGCATTTGCCATTGCTCCAAAGCGGATTCGATTGCATCGCATTCTGAAGCACCTGCCTCCGCGACTCCCGGCTCACCTATACATCTGCTGGGACTAACGACTGTAGTGATAATCTAGACGGTTGGTGACACCCGCAATGGACTGGACACCGGGCGACCGTGATGGTGATGGTGATGGAGATGGTCCCTTCGAGTGGGACCCCAGAGATGCGGAAGTAACTGGATATGGTAGCTGGCACACCGCCGACGAGAGTCACGATGATGATGATGAAGACCATGGCGACGTGTATGAGGATGCGAATGAGGGTGGTGAAAACGAAGATGAGGACGAAGATGACGATGAGGATGATCCCGACTATCGTGACGAGCCAGATGAGGACGACGAAGATCTTCACGGTAATTTGCTCTTACTCTCCATTGTTCTACAAGGACTGCTTGGCTGAACTGAGTTGCGTTCTCTAGATCATGATGAGGAAGAAGAAGGAGACGGTGACGACCGGGTGGAGTACGCCTTTGGTGATTTCCGATTCCAGATTGTAATCGACGATGAAGAGGCAGGGCGAGACGAAGCCGCCTTGAGACTGATTTCACTACTAAGAGGTGAGATCCCTCTTATGATATGACTGATATTATTTTTGTTTATTTCTTTTCTCTCTCTCTCTCTAAACACTACCTGTTTTACCAACGTCCACTAACATTGATTGCCATGAGGTCCAGCTGGCCAAAGGTCGGGGCTCTTGACGAGACAGCAGCTCATGACATTATTCCGCGGCACTGGCCTAGGCCGTGGGATACCCGTCACACCAAAAGATCCCAACCGGTTTCCCAAAGTCCCCAGCGAAGAGGGCAGAAAGCTCATGGAGTCCGGAGTCTTTGGCTTGAGTGATACTGACCTGCGGACTAAAAAACGAATCGCAAGACGTCTACTGGATCGAGAGATTGGTCTAGGAGACCGGATGTCGAGAAAGCGAACCAATGGTGTTTTAGCTCAGGTTCGTACATCTTTCCCTCCTTTTCGATTAGTTTAGAGTATGCCCGTATATGACGGTCATGGTGACGGCCGAACTATATATGGTGCTTATTAGCCTATGTCTGATTCATGCTAACAACAGCCCAAAATTGCAGAGCTTCATCCCCGGGAGCAAGGCGGAGAAAATCATCCATTATGATCACCCCATCTATTCTGGCCAATTCTCCGATGACGGTAACTTCTTCTTCTCATGTTGTCAAGACTTCAATGTGCGCATGTACGACACGTCCAATCCCTACAACTGGAAGCTTTACAAAACGGTAAGCTACCCCTTTGGCCAGTGGACACTCACAGACGCCTCTCTGAGTCCGGACAACCGCTGGCTGGCGTATACCTCTATCCAAAGTATCGTCTCAATAGCTCCCACCGATCCAAGAGACAAGGGAGAGCCTTACTCTCTCGAGCTTGATGACGGAGAGGGTCACACAAGACTCTCATTCTGGCGTAACCGCGGCTCCTTTGGAATCTGGTCCGTCAGATTTTCAGGCGATGGACGAGAGCTTGTTGCTGGCACCAGTGCTCACTCACTAGTCGTCTACGATATCGAATCCAGGAGAGTCCTTCATCACATCACTGGTCACCAGGACGATGTCAACGCCGTGTGTTTCGCAGACAAGGCATCCCCCCACATCATCTACTCCGGCTCAGACGACACAACCATCAAAGTGTGGGATCGGCGGAGCATGGGAGACAATCGGGAGGCCGGCGCCTTTGTAGGCCACACCGAGGGCCTGACGTACATCGACAGTAAGGGTGACGGGCGATACATTCTCAGTAACGGCAAGGAGCAAAGCATGAAGCTGTGGGACTTGCGCATGGCCATGTCGACGGATCGGTTCCGGGAAGTCACAAAAGACAACGATACTCGCCTGGATAGGTTCGACTACAGACAAGACGAATATGACGAGGACGACTGGGACGTGCACCCCCACGACAATTCTCTCGTCACATTCCGGGGCCACAAGGTCCTCCGCACGCTTATTCGATGCCACTTCTCGCCACCGTCGTCGACCAACTCTCGCTACGTCTACTCTGGCAGTGCGGACGGCAAGGTGCACATCTGGAACATGGATGCTACTAAAGCAGGCGAAATCGACGTACAGGGGGCGACTGATCAGACGAGGAGGCTCGATCGCCGTACTCGGGTCTACTTTGACGAGCCCGGCGGCTGGGGTACATGCGTCCGTGATGCTAGCTGGCATCCTAGTGCGCCAATCATTGTTGGTGAGTACTTTTTCTTGTATTTCTCTCTTTCCATGGCCCATGCTAATATTCTCGTAGCGTCTGCATGGAATGGATACAGCATGGCGCGAGGTACCTGTACAGTGCATGCGTTCAACGGGGCTTCTGAGGATGAAGGAGAGCCTAGGCTGGGAGACAGTGTCAACGAGTCGCTGAGGGCAGATCCCGAGACGTTTTATCAATCACGGTTTTAGATAACCCGGCGTTGAAAAATGGTATAAATGTGAAGACGAGGACAAAATGAAAGGTACATAAATGGTCTTGGACTCTTGATGTTACCACTACCTAGTACTGCTCCAATGAGCGCAGGATGATATTGTGACCCGGTGTATTAACCATATATGATGCCATCGCCATGCAAACACTTTCAACAGCAGCATCTTGTTTGGTTGGTTCTATGCTCACATTTGACCCCGTCTTCCATATGAAGTTTCACTATGTTCTTGTTCGCATTAATTCTCCCGCATTTATCCGCTGCAAGACCTACATTGTGGCTGCGACGCTGCAGCTGTTCACAGCCTACAGTAGTCGCCTTTTGTTGCAGATTCTGCTGCCGTAAATTGACGTTACACGGACCACGACGCATTCTGCTAGCGATACTCCTTGCAGCCAATTCCAGCAGGAAGAAGCCTTGATCATTTGCCGCCACATGCCCTTTGTCTTGCGCATGGATTTACACTTTCACAGTCAACCAACCACCAACTGGTTCGATGTATCCAATCTGAATAAGCAAAAGGCACCTATCAACGGCCACATCAAGCACTGTAGAGCTCTACCTACCGTTGCTACCCATAGCTGCATCCCTCGTGCCAACGCATATGCAAATTAAGGGCCCTAAATTCCGTTAGCAGACAGACGGACAGCTGTCAGATTGATCGACGCTCAGTGTTAATATGGGGATGCGCATCCCTGGCCCATCCCGTGATTCTGCAATTGGCGGCCCGTGATAGGCCAGCGACCCGGAGGATTGTTTTTCCAGCGCCGACTGCCTTCTGAAATCCCACCGAAGTGTGGCGCATCCGCATTCAAGCCTCAGCCTCGCCCCCTTGCCCATTCTCTTCTCCCCCCAGGCCGAGAATCTGCTGGCTTGAAGCTTCACCCACGGCTCCATCTTTTTTTTCCTCTTCCTCTAAAGATCCTCCACTCGACCAACCCAGCAGGCATTCGTTGGCTCGGTTCCACTTGCAGCCTTGTATCCGAGGGAGGCTCCCAATTGATTGCCGCTGCTGGTAACTCAGATTCAGCGCAGCGACGCGCCGCTACTCCGTGCTGCTCGCGCCGTTCCGGTAACTTTTCTTCCTTTTTCTGCTTCTTCCATTCTCGCCTAATCCATCATCTAAACCACCCCTTTTCATTTCTCAGCTGGGCCCTTCAGCTGTATCATCTATAATCTTTCTTTTCTTTTTCTTCATCTTCCTTTCATTTCCCCCTGCCACCGCTATATTCGAGTGCTACGAGGACTTGTTTGGCCCCCCCTGTTCGCTCCCTCTCCTCCCGACCTCGGACAAAAACTGCCTTGCAGCCACTCGCAAGCTGCCGACTGGCCGCAGCGCCTTCAGGCCTCGATTCGGTCCCACTCAGAGGAACGCGAAGCAATTGCCCGATCATCTCTTGCTGACGGCGAGGAGGAGACAAACTTTCCTGCTGCTCGCTTGAGCTTCGAACCGCAAACAACCGCCTAGAACTCGTGCCAGCCAAGCTAGTCGTGGAGGTAGCTTTGGCCCCTCTTTCTCCCTTTTCTTACTTTCTTCGTCACTCCCAGCTTTTGACCGTCAGCTCCGTTGGTCAAGATCCCAATCAACCTCTTGCGCCTTTGTGCGTTGATCCCATTTCCACGAGCCGCAATTGGTTTTGGGCCGCTACCACCCACATCGGCCGAGACATAGGGCACCAGCAAGGGAGCGTCCGGCTGGAAGCACCTTATCCTGCAGCGCAATTCCAAAGGAAGCGAGACAAAGACTATCGGACTTGGAGAGAGATCGTGCTAGCTTTTCGGCTACCTTTTTCTCGGGGACTGTACGTACCAGCAAGCCTAGCCCTTGTGAACTTTTGCTTGTCAAACCTTTTGTCTTTTTTTTTTTTGGTACAACCTTGTCTACCTATGTCCTTATTTCCATTGTCATCAAGTTGATCTTGTTTATAACTCTCCCCTTTGTGGGCAAGAAAAGGCAAAAAGAGCAGGGGGGAGCATCACACGTACGCTAGACGTTTCCAAGGTGCCGAGAGGAGCGCTGCAATCGGCCATTGGTGAATGATGGCCATCTTCTTTCATTCTACATGCCAAGAGGCATCGCCTGTATCTCGCTTGAATATCCTAATAACAAGTCGTCGTTTCATTAGTGTCTCCAGCATCCGAATACAACAACGAGAAATTACATGTGAACGTCGGTGTCGACGAACTTCCACCAACGTACGAAACCGCCAAGATGGGTGACCCCGATTTTGACATTGATTTCTACGGCGATGCCGATGGCGACGCCAACGAGCAGCCTCGTCAGGATGAACGCCGCCATAGCAGTGGCCATTCGCGAGATGACTACGATTATCACAGTCGAGACCACAGAAGAGACGATGAACATGAAGACGACCGCCGCTATGACAGCGGCCGTAGCGATATCGAAGAGACTTCACATCACCACGGTGTTAAGAGAAAATCCGAGGAGCAAGACCCCAACGACCGGCCTGTCGATAGCGGCGCTACGGCAGCCATTATGATTTCAGAGCTTAGTTGGTGGATGACAGATGATGATATCCGAGGTTGGCTTCGAAAGGCCGGCTGCGAGAAAGAAGTCAAGGAGCTCACCTTTAGCGAGCACAAAGTCAATGGAAAGAGCAAAGGGTAAGTTTGCCAATATGCAGCTCGGCATCCTAATCTTTTTGGTTTGATCTGTTTTTGCTGCCGTTACTAATTACGCTATCGTGTTTCTTCTGCAGCCAAGCCTATATCGAGTTCCACACCCGCCAAGCTTCCACCGCCGCCAAGCGTCAAATCGATACCGTTGCGATGGACAGTGTACAACCTGGCCAGAAGAAGATGACAATCTCCTACTGGAACCCGGGTGTCAACCCCTTTAGGACGTTGCCCAAGGACGCACCGGCCCGCGTTAAGGAGCAGCCGCGAGCCGCTCCCTCTGGATCCTACAGCGAGCGAGGCAACTACGGAGGCTTCCGCGGACGAGGAGGCATGGGTGGAAGCCGCGGCGGCATGAACCCCAACTACAACCGAAACTACAGCGGAAACATGGGCTATAATAACAACAACAACATGGGAGGAGGTGGCGGCTACAACGGCCCAATGGGTGGCGGTGCTGGCGGAGGCGGCAGCCACTACGTTTTCGGCGGCCGAAGTAGCCCTGGAGGCAACATGAGAGGCGGCCAGAATATGATCCGGGGTAGAGGAGGCGGCGGCGGCGGTATGATGGGAGGCATGAATATGGGAGGCATGGGCATGGGCATGCCAGGCAATATGGGCATGGGAATGATGGGTAATGGAATGCCAGGTACGCAAGACGCAAACACTTCACCTACCCCTAACCCACAGACCCCTCCCCTTCAAACGGTATCAGCGACAGCCTAGGAAGCTTCGTCATCATCCGCTCCATCATCACCGTTATCATCAGCCCCCCCAGACGTGGACATGACCAATCAAGGGCAAGAAGAGCAGCCAGTCCAAGAGCAACAGTCTCAAGAGCAACAGCTTCAAGAGCAACAATCTCAAAAGCAACAGCTTCAAGAGCAGCAGGAGGCACAAGAAATAGCCCAATATCTAGTGGAGCTCAAAGGAGATATCCAAGAAGAGGACATCGACGCTGAAGGAGAAACCATTCTTGGGGAGAGCGATGATGACAAAGACAAAGAAGTCAAAGAGGGCGCTGTCATGGAAGAACAACCTCAGCAAGTGCATCAAGAACGGCAAGTGCCTCAAGAATCGCAAGTGCATCAAGAGCCGCAAGCGCATCAAGAGCCGCAAGTGCCTCAAGAGCAGAACCCTCAGGTCAAGAGCTCAGGCCAAGTGGCAGATGCCAATGCAACCGCGGCTTCATCTTCGGCCGCCCAGATCCAACAGCAGTATCAGCAATATTACCAAGCTGCCGCCGCTGCTGCTGGAAGCCAAGGGACTCGCCTCTTTTGGGGCTGCGCCATCCATGGCACCCCGGGGCTGCGCTGCATGGCTTGCGATATTGAGTACTGGCGTCACTACCTCTTCTTTGTCAGCGGCTACCGTTACCATGGTCGCGTTCCACCACCGCCAGCCCCCATCTTTCAAATGCCACTTCACCGCCCCAGTCCGTCCTCAAACACATTCCCTCCTCCACAACCTCTATGGTACACAGCTAACTTGTGCAACAGGCTTCCAAGGTATGCCTCCCAACTTCCCAGGCGGATTCGGCTTTGGGCAACAAGGCGGCGGCGGCGGCCAAGGCGGAGGCGGAGGCGGTGGTAACGATGGCAACTGGGGCAACCCTCACGGTGCAAAGCGACCTCGTCCTGAATAATGGACGTCAACAAGGCCGATTTTGCATCCATTACAGGAAGAAAGACCTGAGCCATGGTTCGACTGCTTCTCGCGAGAGCACAATGGATTGATTTGATTGTATAAGGGGAACGGGAAGGGACCATTTGTCCCCATTGCTTTTGACGGACGTTGGGAAAATCACTTGTCAGTTTGCATCAGGAAGGGACTCTTTTTTTTCGACAGTGTATAATAGAACAAACGCCGGGTTATTAAGACGTCAGGAGTCAGAGAGCATTTGTGGAAACTTTGTAATTTTTTCTTGTCTTTTAGGCTCTTTGCTTTTATTCTCCCCTTTGTTTATCGCATGTCAGGAACAGGGAAAAGGATTTTCAAAACAGGTTGGAACAAGGTATGGTTCTAAAGAGCAAAACAATTTGATGATCAAACAAACGGAAAACAAAAAAGATATCCATCATAACTGTGTGGTGCGTGTGAGTGATTGAGAGGGTATTGATTGATGCAATCAGCGGGAAGGGAAAGGGATGGTGAGGCGGGGACAATCATTGTCCTACTGTCCCTCCGTTGTTAGCTTTCGATCCGCGATTTTCCTGCTGTCACCAGATGCTTAATCTGGAGCCATCTGTCTGTCAAAATGCCTCTCATTTCCTCGTCGCCAACGGAACTGGCCTCCAGCTGCTCCAACTGCTCCAGAGCGCTGGTGACGTCGGCATCGTACTTGGTCAATACCTTTAGCAATGCCGCGTCTATGATCACGCTGTCCTCATCCTCATCCCTTGTCCCGTCTAGGATATCTTGCCACCTGTTAAGTGGAAGGCAGAGCATCCGCAAGGCAACATACGTGCGGTAGCATGCTGTTTGGCCATCAAGCATGTACTTTCCCCAGAAGCCGACTGCTTCAAGGTGGTGTCTCTGATCGCTGGACAGGGAAGGGCAGATATATGAGTCGAGGCACGTTTCATCCCAAGGGTTCACGGACGACGGCAGTGTGAAGCCATACTCCACAAGCAGCTTGTCGTTTGCATGAGGTCCGTAGCGGATGAATACTTCTTCACCAGGCTGGTGAGTACGCGTAGTGGTAAATGTAAAGAATTTGTCGTCAAAAGCGGCGACGCAGTAGCCCTCGGGTGTGTGGTTGAAAAGATCTGCTACAGGTTGGAGTGCCATGCGATCATCTCTGGGCAGCTTTTCTGTGTTGCGATCTGTGTGGTAGAAAGTTCGAGTGTTTATAAGGAGCCAACTGTACAGATAGTCGTCCTTGTTAAGCTTTGGGTATGCGGCCGTCACGAGAACCCAGTCCTTGTTGAACTTATCCTGTTGAGCTGCGAGTAAGGCCTTGGCTCCTGGAGGCAGCAAAGAGCGCAGCTTCGCAGGCCAGCAGATAGGCAAACTCGAAGCAATGTCGCGCCGAGAAGGAAAGACAGGAGTCCATTTGTCAATCCCAGTGCCGTCACTCAGACAAAGCGAAACTGCAAGGATGCTGTGAACAGTAGCACCGCTTAGCTTCTTGGTGATGTCTTTCGGAGTGTTGCTGAGAGTGCGCAAAGCAGATATAGGCACTTTAAGGATCACTTGATCGGCCTAGATATTCTAATTAGCACCGATAGTTGAACGAGTGGGATTGGGCAGTGATATAAGAGAATCGAAGAGACTCGGCAAATTCTTATAGTGGGGATTCAGTGAGAAGGAAAAATCAAAGTTACCTCAAGGTGCCGGGTAGCCACAATACCAATACCTCGTCCGTGGAGAGCTTTTGGATGAATGCCATTCAACTCGATCCCTATGGAAGTAGACCATTCTAACAGCTGCTCGATAGCCTTGTCCATTGCTGCGGCTGGTGTTGCAGGTAAGGTGAGCGAGCGAGCGGGAAACAGCCACTGTAAAATTATGCGATGTGGCGCTATGGAGCGATATGGTGAGTCATTTGGTAGCGTTGCGCCCGGCAGTAGCAGTAAATACTGGAGGAATTTAGCTATAGTAGCAGAAAGTAGTGCTAGCAGCAGATACTAGAAGAACTCAACTGGATATTTGGCGATACCTACAGTAGTAAATAAAGAGCTTTCCGCTTCCAATGCCCAAGCTTCACGCAGTCGCTGGGGTGCTGGATAGCCAACTTAGTCCGGGCTTTTAAAACACTGGACGCTCAATTGTTGTGTGGCCCAGTAAAAAGTGTATTAGCGATTTTTTTAGTTGACTTGATCTGTGTGAAGGCAGATTGCTAAGCATAGTATCAGTAAAAATGATTGCCATTTTTTCTGCCTGTCTTGTAAAGACACCTACAGTGTATAATCCGTATGGCTGTAGAATAGGTTCATCCGCCCGCATCGTCTCTTTTGTTTGCTCTTCAATCGCGTACTGTTAGTCGGGACCAAATGCCTCTTGATGATTGATATCATCTAGAATAAGAGAATGTCGCAAACCGAACTTGGTTGAATTTGATGCCACATTTAGAGGAGTTAACTTGTTCTTCACACCCTGGCGTAACGTGTATCGATATTGATTGTGTGATTGGAGTTGGCTATCCGGCATAAGCAATGTTACTCCCTGAGTCTCTGTTTGCGATTCGTTCTAGCATAGCAAACCAATGTCAATCTTTGAATGGTTGATAACGGGATCTTAAACCACCTCCTCGTAGCCTACTATTGAAGCGTCGGTGTTATGGAAAGACTATTCAAGGCGTTAGAGCTGTGTGTTGAAGCTTCCTAGAGTGTGTCAATACAAATTCCAATGTAGGTAGAACCATTGGGACTAGTAGCGAAATAACAAGAGGGTTAACGGTGGTATTGTCGTTCCTCTGGGGGAATTCTTCCACATCTACTTCCAGAAACTGTGAATGCTATCACAGGAGAGTCTGAAAACGAAGGGAAGGAGAGAGACAAAGAGCTCAGCATTAATTTGTATATTCTTCGTGGTAGAATTGCGTGTCTTTGATCAGCCGCCCTGTTACTGTATTAGCCTGGTTCTGTTATGGTCAGATCGTCTTTCATCCACGCATTCAATTATTCGAATGGCGGGATCAAAGCAGTCCAAATTTTGACTCACGTATAAGTCTTCTCCAAAAGCTTATGAAGATCGTGGAGGTAACGTTGTAGACTTCCAATACTCTGCAAGAGCTCGACTAAGTGCGAGCGCCTTGGAAAACGAGAAACAAGCTGTGGGTTGCTTTGTGTTTGCTCAAGAAGCAAAATCTGTGAAAGCCGGTAATGACAGCCGAAGAAGTCAAGTTATAGGGACATAGTATCAAGAAGCTTTCGAGGCGCACCTTAAACTCCGCTCAATATTGGATTGCGATTGCATCGTCTTTGTGGTGGAGAATTTTGCTCGCTTGCTCTCAAAAGTTCGTCTCTACTCGCCGGTCTAAGACTTGGTAAAAAAAAAACATTAGCAGAATTCAATGCACAAAAACTATTGCGGCCTAAAAGAGTTGCAATGCCTTCTTGTCCTGAATACCCAATAGCTGACCACAGACTGGCCTAGTACGACACCGGGAAAACTCATCACTGAGAATCCCAATTTGTCACAGCGAGTATCTAAAAAGCCATGGCAGTGGCTAGCCCTGCCCTGTCACTTTCGCCGCGGCGGCATGGTAGGGCTTCTATCATTGTTGAAATGTCGCGTACGGCCGAGTGGGCGATCTGGCGATTGGTCATCGTGGACGAGCCCTATCAGGGCTTGGCGGACAACTCCGCATGTCTCTGAAGAATCAAATTGTTGATAGCTGTCAAGCGTTGATTCAGTCTCCGGAGAAATTGTCAGTCATGATAGCGAGTCGTATTGTGTAGAGAAAAGACTGACTGTGCGATGCATCATGGCCCATGCTTCGGACGAATTCCGGAAGTGGCCTCGTGTTTGCGCAATAGCCAGCCTTGAGAATGAATCCGATATTGTAAAATGAATGCGATAGAGAGATATCGCTTGGCCAAGGGATAAAATATTAATGGCGAAGAAGAAGAGGAGAAATTCCCTCTTGTTAGGCGGTTCTTGCCCATCCAACGAAACGTGACAGAGGAAGGAGCAGTACTTCCCCAGTGTTATTCTGCAAGTACATGCTTAACGATTTTCTTGACAAGCTACTCTATTCTCAGGACCAAAAAATCATCATTCAAGGAACTACCCGTCAATAGAAGAAAATTTATTGGATTCACAAAAAACCCCGTCCACTCTTCCGCATCGAACATATAGCTGTGTGCTGCAGCTGGTGAGTATCTTCTGCTTCGCTCCTTTATGGGCATTGTCGCGCGTCCTGAACTGACCTGAGTCTGTGGATTTAGATAGATTCAACGTGATAACCCGGCCGACCCTTCGAAAGAGCCACCCGTTCAAGAATGATGATGCGGAGGAAAGTTGTTTACGAAGATGGATCCCTCGATATCAACCCAGCCTTAACGTTTCTTTTCAATTTTCGAGTCATTCAAAAGTATTGCAATATGCTCGAATTTAGTAAAAAGCTGCCTAGTTCTTACAATAGGAGAAGTTTGGTCCAGGTATTGGGTTCTCATCCTTGCTGGATACGATCTCGAAGTTTGCCACCGTCTAAAAGAACTATTGCTGCGGTTCGCCATTAGACGTCTACTACAAGCTCTCAACATTATTGAACTTCCGTTGTCTACTTCATCATCCTTATATTGGGCCAATTCTCTATTTGCCAGACTTTGAGCTCTTGGGTTACTGTGCTCCATCATAGGAGCAATTTGGTTTGATGTGCTACAGCTGTCTGAGTAACGTGCCAGCATATCATTCAATAGAACTTGCTCTACATCTTAAGACGATGGATATATGTTTTGCCAACCTTGGCACCCCGCAGCTTTGCGAACACAACTGGTTTCCATAGATCTGCAATGGCAATGGTTTGATGACAGCTCTCGATTTCCAACTACTTCGATGGCGACCACTTTGTTACTTGATCAAGATGTCCAGCTTCTGGCAATCTCTCATATGGCCATAAAAGCCAAGCTATGTCGGTATTTTCCTAGTTTAATGGCAAGTATTTCGGTAGACGACAGCTCGTCGCTGACTGACAACCTCTTCAATTTACCCCTCGATTCACGAGTCGGTTATACTTCCTTTGAGGCTACGATAGGCGGAAGCAACGGCCAGATTTTGAATAGAGGAATCATTCAGACTGTCCGCAAAACTTCAGCAAAAGATTCCCACCAATCCAACACAACAAGCTGACCTTTTCAGCATTCCATTGTCCGGGCCGGCCCGTAATCATAAGCTCCGCAGATCCACAAATCCGGTCATGGATCCGTCAAATTCCATCCGTTTAGCGTCCGAAGCATCTCGACGGCGTCAGACGGGTCCACAGTCACAGCAGTAAGTGTCGCAGCAGCTAGCTGGGATTGTTCGTTTCGTTCGGCACTCTTCAACCAAACTTCCAGAGAACACGACATCACGGAGAAAACATCGACGGCGGTCTTCTAATATTTCACCAAGGGCCCTCTCCGTCATCAACTTGCTCGTCTTATGGCCTCATTCTTTGTGGGAGATCACCACTCAAAGGAATGATATGTCAAAATGTATGGTCTTGTTAGGTTGAGAAATGCGCATCAACGTGCTGAAATGGAGTAGTTTTTCGTGTCTAGGCCTGATTCGTTTCTTTGATATTATCTGCATTGCAGCATGCTCGTAAGCCAGTAGCCAATTGTGGGCGTCATCACGGGCTTGGGCATGACTGTTGCGCGGGTTCAACATGTTCTATTGACAGCTTCTGAATCATAGAAACACCGCAATCACTCTAAGATGGAGCTGAATCGCAATTTCAACCGAACATGTGATTATAGACTCTTTGCTCCGAATAATCGACCACTGAAAAAAACATCAGCACATACGCATAAAATCGAGTAAGCATCGTCGTCCAACCTGCTCTTACCGTTCTAGCGTCCGGGAGCATCTTCAACGGCGCCCAGGCGGATCCACACCTCCAACCATTGACCACAATCGCTAGCTGTGCCATTGGAAGCTGATTTTCTTTCTTTCTCAGATGGCACTAGCTGACGGGACGGGCAATGGGGAAACACCCCTGAGCTAGATGCCCAACGGCCATGAGCTCCATTTTGCGCACCCACCAACCTCGACAGCTTTTTTCCCTCCTTGTCCCTCAGCTTCTTTATAACGGGAGGCTTTACAGCATAGAGGGGGAAAAACTCTCACCAAGACTGGCGCCAGAATGGACACCTACGGCACGGGTAAAGGCGGCTTGGGAAACAATGTGTGCGTCGTGGGCACAGGCGTAACGGGCCTGCTGGCGGTGAAAAATCTGGTCGAGCAGGGCCTGAACGTGAGAGCCTTGGAGCAGAATGAATATCTCGGAGGCAATTGGCACCATTCCACGGATGCGCAGCAAGTGTCAGCACTCCCGGGTACGAGGGTAAACATGTCGAAAGAAACAGTGAGTGGCTGTGGCTCTGAAAACCAAGTTTGATGTTGGCACGTGAGGCTCATGCAAAGACATTATCCTGCAGAATTCTTTTACAGATTTCCCGATGCCCGATGGTAAGATACGAGCACGTCGAAGTAACCCGAAATAATGCTGATCAGGTTATGCAACAGACTATCCGTCATTCCCCTCCGCACAGCAGATCGCCGACTACCTCGAGGCATATGCAGACAAATTCGAGCTTATCAAGCACATCGAGCTTTCGACGGCCGTGACCAGCATCCGACGAGACGAAGAAGATGGCGTGTGGATCGTATCTACCAAGCACACAAAAACTGGCGAGGAAGAGGAGCGAGAGTATGACCGAGTCGTCATGGCCACCGGCGGCTTGAGCGTCATGAACATGCCCGAGATCAAGGGCATCGGAAAGTTCGCCGGAGACGCCATCCACTCCCGCGATTTCAAGGATCCGACAAGATACACCGGAAAGAATGTCTTGGTTGTCGGCCTGGGCTCGACTGGGGCCGATACGCTCAGCTTCTTGAAGCAGGCCGGCGCAAACAAGCTGTATCTCAGCAGCAGGAGCCGGTGTTCTCTGGTAAATGATTAATGACAGCCTCTAAGGGCCATGATTGAAACAAGTTGCTGACAGGGTGCTGTATAGATCCCCAGAACAATTGGAGGACGACCGTGGGACCATTACATGACCCGTCGTACGGACTCAATGATCCGACTCTGTATGCGATTGTCTCCCCACGCTACGAATTACTTTGCCGGCAAAGCCATCGGTCTCGCACAAAGCTATGCCTTTCCAACCTTGAGGGCTCACCCCTGCTTCAGCGGTCCCGTCAGCGGCCCGCTGTATCGCACTCCGTTTGTGTGCGATGAACTGCCTGGTCTATTAGACAGCGGCGACGTCAAGATTTACCCCGGCATCATGGGCGTTGCCGGTCCCCGAACTGTGGTGTTCAAGGATGGCAGCGAGATTACAGACGTTGATGCCATCATCTTTTGCTGTGGCTACTACCATGATCTGTCCCTCATTAAAGGCGAGGGCCATCCTGCCGATATTGAGTTCTCAATGGACTCGTTTGAGGAGCTCAAAGGTGCAAAGCACCACAACAAGGACAGTGAATACCAAAGACTCTACCACGGCATCCTATCAGAACGATATCCCGAGTCACTGGCAGTGCTAGGCAGCCTAACGACGCTGCGGCCTACGTTTGTTCTCTACGACCTCGCCACCATGGCACTTGCCAGCATGTGGTCGGGTAGCTATCCTCTCCCCTCGCCACGGGCAATGAAGAGAGAGATTGATTCTCATTATAATTTCATGGTACGGGCTCTCGAGCGTGGCCCCATAGCATTCCTTGGTCTCCGTGTAGATATTCGAGGCACGTATACATGGCTCAATGCTGCGGCCGCAACCGGTGTCATTGAACGACTTGAGGGCTGGGGCTGGGAGGCATGGAAATTTTGGTGGAAGAACAGGATGCTCTACAAGTTCATCATGGACGGACCCAATGTATCGGCAGTATACAGGCTTTTTGACATGGGCAGAGGGAGAAAGCCATGGGCCGGTGCTCGGGCGGCCATCGAAAAGGCCAACGAGGGGCTGGTCAAGAGGGCTGAGAAGATGGAGGAGATTCAGGTAATCAAGATTGCTGAGGTAGCCAAGACTGCTGAAGTGATCGAAGTGATTGAAGTGGAGGAGGTGGAGGAAGTGGAGGAAGCAGACGAGGTGGACGAGGCCGAACAGGTCGAGACCGAGTGGCCCGACTCGATCATCTGTGAAAATCGGCCGAGTGAAACGGAACTATGAGATCGGCGATTGCAAAATGACACCAAGCAAGTGGTGATCGGGGGACTGGGGTTACATCGAAAAACCGCATAGGGAAAGGGGGACAAGGACAAAGATGCATCGGGGCCCGAGGACAGGACACTTGGATGAACAGCTCGCTCAAAGCGAAAGAAATGATAATGACCTAGATAATGATAATGAGACACGAACACACTTACGAGCAAGGCTTTGAGCCAGCCGCCCTCGCACAAGCCGCTCTTGATGTCTCGTAAGTGCGGCCGACGGTCATGAGCATCGGGCATTTTTGCTCCCATCGCCAGGACTGACCCGCACCCGATCTCTCTCGGATGAATCTGGCCCTCTCTTACATGTACACCCACTTATCGTAAGGTGCTGCCCCCAACATATTTTTCTCCTCCGTGACTTTTCTTCTTTTGCGGTGCGGCGCACGGCACATGAGGGTGTCTTAGTAGGACGGCAGCCACCCTCATCCCGTCACACCGCCAGAAAGTGGTAATTTCGAGACATTAAGAGGGCGGCCCGGCATATGCAGGCTGGTTGTCTGTGATGGGACTGTGGGTTATGTTCTGCGCGGGTTGGATCTAAAGTTCCGGAGGCGGACAGAGAGGGTGTGAATGCAAGAATCCTTGGCAGACAAGTGCTCGAGTACTCTTCGTACCTGTACAAGCACTCATAAAGTGGCTTTTGACCCCTGCTGGACAGGGGAGAAGAGGCTATCCGGGGCACGGAATGATGAGACAGGGCTGTCGGGCTTGGCTACTGACGTCGGGCTTCAATCGACCTGGTTTGCAAGTTTCAGTTTGCTGGTCTGTTTGCTGTAGCATATTACTACAAGTATTAGCACCGTCAGGCGGCAAGGATGGGCCTAGAACTCAGCTAAACACGTCCGCCAACCAGCCGAGAACGCCAATGGACACGGATCGCTTCGAGACAGAGGCAGTAAGACTAGGCCACTTAGTCAAAGGTAGCGAAAGGAGCCGGTCAAGATGCTGCGGCTAAGGGGGCTGGAGCTTCGCCATCAGCTCACCATCCCTTAGTGAATGTGAGCACAGCTCTGGATACCGGGTTCTCGGTGCTGATCGTCGTCTGTGCCGCTCCTAGGTGTCGCACGTGGTGTAATTATTTAGAGACAATGATGTATTTTGTTTCCATCTCCTAAAGCAAGCCACCGGATAGTGTGAAAAGCAGTAAAGTGAAGCTCCAATAGAACCGAGGCCGCGTCTCGCGATGCTGACTGCCTGGTCTCAAATGCTGGCCGTCTCTTATTCGCCGTACTTGTGCCCTGTCAATCGTCTGGGCCGCCGTCCTTTGTCTCTCCTTTACTAGACCGATGCCACCTAGGTAGTCTGTTGTTATAAAGCTGTGTCTGGAACGCTTCTAGTTGTCGCTTCGTTTCGATCACTTTTGTCGTCCGTTGACCTTTTGATAATATGCATCAGCAGCATTCAAACACGATGGAATCTCCAACTCCCACTGAGACTGAGAAAAAGGTAAGTCTTCGCACAGATAATATCATTCTTCACATCCACTCTCCAATGTTATGTCACTGATAACAATGGCTAGAAGGTGTCTTTTGCTAACCCCCCTAAGCAGGAAGAGACCCGTCTCACCGAAAGCGAGCTCCGACGCATGCTACCTGCTTCTTTCCGCAATGGACCGGCCTGGGTAGGTGTACCACACAACCGTGTTCAACACTTCTTGAAGCATGATCTCAATATCGAGCGATTGGCGGAAGCATCGCCTTACTTCTCCATCCTTGGCAAGGCCAAGCCTCCGCAAGCTCTCCACCATCAGGAGGCTCTTGGCCTCGAGATCTTCGTAACCGAGAAGATGGATACACACCTGCTTTGGACCAAAGGCAAGATCTTCGTCAAACCATTCCCAAAGTATCTTCTCGATCCTCAGTTCTGGTTAGAACATCTTGAGTGCCCTAAAGGATGCTCTTATGGTCCTGAGTTTCAGATGCTTCGGGCTGCAGGGCTTGTACGACGCCAAACGCGATTCTCGAAACGCAAGCCTTGCGAGCACAGCAAGTTTTGGAAGTGCGCGATGGGCTTCGTGTACTCGTATATAGCCCTTATTGCACACGAGAGCGACTTTCGCATTGCAAAAGCAAACAAGCTGTTGCCGGATGACATGAACTTTGACGACTGGCAGGAGTTTGTCGAGCGGATACTCCGTGATCACGGCAAACTCAATGGCCAAATCGACGAGCGATTCGCATATGGCGAGCTGAACATGGCGCGCCTCAACACGCTGCTCATGTTTCAGCAGCCTCGTCGTTACTTGTTCCAAGACGATGGCAGCTATGGTTTCCTCCGGGACCACTCTTCGCTGTTGTCGCCCGTGTCTGCTTACACGGGCGCTGTGTTGTCTTCAGTACAAGTCAGGCCTACCATGGCCAACTTCAAAAGAAACAGACCACTTACAATTGCATTGGTGATGTATGGTTCCATCATCCTCTCTTTCGCTGACCGGTGCTATTCTTGATGCTGATGTTAGAACAGTTTGGTTGTTTCGTTCTGGGTCTTGTACTCGGTCTTGTCCATCACCGGGAAAGGTCACCCGATGATTACTGGTGAAGAGTGACTTAGGCATGGTTTAAAAAAATTGAATTCTTTGGGAACGGGTCCTCCGGCGTGTGGAAAAGCGTGTCTATGGTATAATGAGGGTGATCTCTTGCGGCTGAGATCTTGACTATTACTTGGAATTTGTAATGGTGAAAGATGCGTCTGGGCGTAGATGCATCAGGGCGTAGACACCTTTCGGTTCAGGAAATTTGCTGTTGGGAAACACAGCATTAGCAGGCTCAATAAAAACGTGTGTTTTGATAATGAAGTGTCGGTGACGTTCACTCAGGAGTATCTACCAGAAGTGGTCTTTGTTACAGCTTGGTAGCAGCTGACAGCGATCAATGGCTCTCTATATTGGCGGTTCCTCTGTGTTGACTGGATTTAATCGTAAACAAAGAAACCTTTGAGCTGGACAAATTGCAGCATTGCTCAAGTAAATTACTTTGAAAGTTGAAAGTTGAAAGTTGGAGGCTGAATGTTGGCATTTCGTTGTGCGTCTTGTGCCTGTGTTTTGGGTACGTGGTTACACGGATGCACCTCAGGAAGCAGGAACAAAGAGAACGAATGAGCAAGAGCCACGCATCACTGGTAATACAAGGCGAGGATGTACTAAAAACGAACAACAAAACGCAAAAGAAGAAAATACAGTCATGGTAGCGTACGCAATTGACACGATCACGACGGCAACAGTATTGAAAAGCGTCAGTCTGATTTAGTTTTACTACCCTTTCAAAAGCACTGCCGAAACGCCCAAAACTACCAATTACTTATCATCAAACGAGTGCAACGAATCAATCTATGTAACTGCCTGTTCGCCTTGATTAAATCAATCCCAAATAGCAAGCCGAGACGACTGACGGGGCGACGGTATAAAAGGTGGCCGGAGAGCTCGCGTTCGCAAATGTTTCGCGTCTAGCAATCCATTTCTAGGTAACTTAGTGGGTGCTCCTTTTGGTTTCTGGGACAGTGGATAGTGTATCCTTCAAAGGCGAAACTTCGCCCTGTGGATAATTTCGAGAGTAGGGAACATACGCAAGGCAAGATAGGTGTTGAGGCCAATCGTCTTGAGAACAGTCTCGCAGGTGATGTCCTCGCTGTTTGGATACCTGCAAATGGACGTGTGATCGCCGTAGATGGCGAAATGCTTCTCCCAATATTCGGGTCTGGCATTTATCACGGCATCTTCCTTTTCAACAAGCTTGAGACAAAAGAGGTTAATCCATTAGTCGGCTTGCTCTTGAAAAGGGAAAAATGAGGTCAGGGGATCAACATACGAGATGCTTGCCACGGTACCAGTTAGTGCCATGGAAGTTGATGACCACACGTCGACGGTAGAGACGGCCTCGGTTCTCTAGAGGTGCGATGCGCTCAACGTGCTCGTTGCATGCCTTTTCCAGCATGTCAAGGACTTCAGGAGGCGTGGGACGGACGGCAGCGCTGGCAATGTTTCGCACAGACTTGGCAACGTTGTGGTGAGGAGTGTTGAAAAACACCAGCATACGAGTGCACTGGTCGATGATATGGATGGTGCCGGTCTTGTCCAAATGAGCCTTGG
Organism: Trichoderma guizhouense; assembly: GCA_002022785.1. Classification (NCBI taxonomy): domain Eukaryota; kingdom Fungi; phylum Ascomycota; class Sordariomycetes; order Hypocreales; family Hypocreaceae; genus Trichoderma; species Trichoderma guizhouense. The sequence continues at coordinate 2,251,921 of LVVK01000020.1, forward strand.
CCAATGCCTACATTGAGCATTGCAAAATGGAACGTTAGCTGTCAACTCTTTTGAGTTGCTTCTACAAAGAAAAGGTCCTGGAACTAACCTCTTTGACGATAATCCCACCAACGTCGTGGCAGATGAAGACGATTGGTCGAGTAGGGTCGTCAAGTCGGTTCTCCATGAGAAGTCGAAGAAGCCGATCACAATGCTTGATGAATCGAGTGTCTTCGTCATTCACGGAGAGGCCGTCATTGTAGGAGAAGAGCATGACGCGGCAACGCTTTTCAAAGCAGCTGGGAAGGATATCCCTGGGCCACATCTTGCCACAGTAGGACCAGGTGTCTCTGTGCACATAGTAATTGGCCTCAATATTGAGACCATGGATGACGACGATGCTAGAGATGGGCAAGGAAGAAAGAGAGAGTCAGCAGCGGCGGCAGAAAGACATGGCTGGAATGGAATGAAACGTAATCATCTACGTACTCGACCTCTGTCCGTTGATACGGTACCACAAAGTTCGCATTTCGAGGAAACACGATTTCGAGATCGTATTGCTCCATGTGTTCTGAAAATATCATAGGCATGTTCAAAGCCTGCGCAGATGCTGCAAATCATCCAGAAAGATGAAAGAGCTTTAAAGGGTGAAAAGAGAGGAGAGAGGAGACAAAGGGAGGAGGTGAAGAAGGAGAATAAATAGGAAGGAGCAGAAGAGAAAGAGAGGGAAAAAAAAACAATAGGAATTGCAGCTGCCGTTTTGTCCGTTTGCTGCTGCGTTTGCAGTTGTTTCGTATTCGCGTTTGCAACTGCCTGGGTACCTAAAGGCTGGTAGTTGAGCTGTTATCACTGATAGCTGCCTTATATCTGGCTCTGCTCAGGACAACATCGAGGACCAGGACAGGAGTCGAGGGCTCCTTTTATGCACCCAAGCGATCCCCTCAGTAGGCTCCGTTGATGGAACAAGTATTCCCAGTCGGGGCTTCGAGGAATAACACACTGGAGCACAAGAACTTGCTGCTGTGTTCGAGAGCGAGTTACACGGGATACGTTGTTGACTGGGAGAATGGGTGGGGAAGGGGAGCACACGAAAGGAGAGGGGAGAGAGAGCAAAAGTTTATTTCTGGTGCAAGTTCCCGCGCTGAAGCAGCTAGAAACAAAAAGAGAAAGGATTGAAAATATGGCGGAGAGTAGCGAGGTGGCGAGTAGCAAACAAACTGACGTCTTATCCAGCTGCCGCGGGGATGGTTTGGCAGTCAGAATCCACGGAGAAGGAGAGGCAATAAGACGCAGCCAGCCACTCCAATGAAATACTAGAGCAACATTATGGACAAGATGAACTACACGGGGATACCTGCTGAAGCACCGGAGGAAAATAGGATTGAGACGTAACTCTACCTCTGCGATATGTAGACGCATGTATCCAGATGCTGTGGCAGCACACCAAACGCGTGCCTGGATTTTTACAAGCCACCGGCAGATGGCTGCTACATTTGATGCTGTGTACAGGTGGCTAAACGACTGGCTTGCAGCTTGTTATCGTACCTATCTCCTAAAGTGAGGAGGAGGAAGAGGTATACAACTTCATTAACATACGGTTATTCATTCTACGATATTTTTGTTACAGTTATTCTTAAACATGAGGCCATACATTGCTCATTTAGAGACCCGGGGAGGGAGATCTTAACAGTCCAAGCAACGTAGATACCTAACGAAGGCCAGCCCAAACCCTTCTCTTTTTCTCCTCTTCCCCTCTGTCTCCCCCTCTTTAAAAATGAACAAGGGGACGAAAAGTACAAGTCATCCAGACAGGTCATTGTGTTACACAGATTATGCGCCCAGAAACCAAGGACCAGGTTTAGATTTGTGCTCCCACATACGTGTGGGGTTCTCCTCCATGTATTCCCGTCCACTTGTTTTTCGTTCTGCCGGGCATGAGAACTTTTGCCGGCAAATCAATTCATTGCAAAGAGGGGCCAGAAACGTCTGTGCTTGATGCTGTGCAAATGAGAAGAGCATGAACCTTGCAGTTGTCGTTCCGAGTGGCTTTTTTTCCTGGGCGCTTGCGTGAGAACAAGCAAAAGCAAAAGCAAGTATCCTTTCAGCTTGTCAGAGCGCGCCCATCTTTGAGCCGACATGTGCTTTTGTGTGAGTGAGTGAATCAGCGCGGAGATTAGGAGCGCAGTGTGCCTGACAAGAGCAAGATGCTACCATTGATGTCTTACATGGAGTCAAAAGCTTACTCTGCGGGCCAAAAGTTGTTTACATGGGCTCACAACTACCCGGTTTCTGGTGCAATTGCTGCTGGTGGTATTAGGTAGACTCTACTTCATAACATTGAGCTTGATTCACACACAAACTTGGTACTACATCAGCGCGAGAATCACATGTGGGAGCACAAATGCAAGCCTTTCGGTCTGATCATGCGGAATAACAATAACAAGACACACACTCCTCCGGCTTTATCTCGTCGGTGGCTGAATGAACTGATCAACCAAAATCAAGTCTAGTATGGATGGATTTCCCCCCACAAATTATTAGTTCCTGGACCGGCAGTCATCCGATCGGCCCAAAATCTTGGTCCTCAATCCAACCTCGTCCGTCTCTTTTTTAATTCCTGAGTTGTTTTCGCCGACCTCGAGTTCTCGCTCAGGCGTCCAATGGGAGACATTGTCAAGCCCCTCGTATCCCTCGTTTGAAATTACAAGACGCAAGAGTGCGGCTGGAGAGGGAATTGGGTGGTGTGCGAGACAAGAGAGACCGCGACAGGGGACTGCCGGAGCACCAAAGGCGGGCGAATTCCGTTGATCGGTTGTTTGCCTTGTTTCCTCCCCCTTCATCTTGCGAGCGTCTGTACGAGTACAGTACTCGTTCTATTTTCAGCCGCTCGCAACGCACCGCATCCTGCTGCACTAGCCCTGCGGCAAAAGACGGAAATGGAAGCGCCATTGCTGAGAGCCCGGTCTGGGCTCCGAGCAGCGGCTTCGTCTTCGAGCTGGCACTCGGCCTCAACAGCGCCGGCCCTGGTATCGCTATCGCCGTCACCAACACCAACAACACCATCATCACCCTCACGACATGCAATCTGCCGCTCCTCGACGGCCACGAGACCGGCCGCAAGTGCCACGGCTCGCAGCTTCTCTGCACTCAACCGGCCTCCGCCCAAGTATCCCGGCCATGTGCCCTTGACCAGGATCGAGCAAGCAGGCATGGCGCTCGGATCTGGCATCATGTCGCTGCTGAATCCCTACCGTGCTGGTACGCCATGAGTTTTGATACGATATTCTTCACTTTGCTTCTTCTTGGCCCCTCATCTTTCCCTTGCAGGTGCTACGCTAAGCCGATAGTATGCCTTGTTACGCTGTTCTCTCACCTCTCTTTCTTTTTCCCCCTCCCCTGCTGGTTGCCTAGCCCCCTAGCCTTTGCCTTTCTGTTCTTGCTTTTCAGCTATCCTACATCGCCTTGGGGTTAGAAAAAGCAAACAATGCCGGGTCCGCTTTTGCAGGATTTGTATGACGGCTGAGACAACCCCCTTGCCTCCCCCTCGAGGTGAGGAGAAAGAAGGCGAGAGAGTTGGATGATGAGCAAGAAGAGAAGGCGAGGATAGACGAGAGATGGAGAGATGGGTAGAGGCATAGAACATGACACATGACAGATAACATGGCACACGCACACACAGACACACATACAAATGACAAGATTCTAACCAAATCGCAGATCTCATAGCCACCCTAGGCGAGGCTACGGCAACCCCCTACTTCATCTACCGCCTCCGCGACGCCATGTTGGCCCATCCCACAGGCCGTCGAATCCTTCGCCTGCGTCCGCGAATCAGCTCCAAGACGCTCAGCATCCCGGCCCTGCGCGCCTTGCCGGAGAACTCCGTCGGCCGCGCCTACGTCTCCTGGCTGGACCGCGAGGGCGTGTCGCCAGACACTCGGTCGCCGGTGCGGTACATTGACGACGAGGAGTGTGCCTACGTGATGCAGCGGTACCGCGAGTGCCACGACTTTTATCACGCGCTGACGGGCCTGCCCACCGTGCGCGAGGGCGAGGTTGCGCTCAAGGCCTTTGAGTTTGCCAACACGCTGATTCCCATGACGGGGCTGAGCATGCTGGCCGTGGCGACGCTCAAGCCGGCCGAGAGGCGCCGCTTCTTCAGCGTGTACATGCCGTGGGCAGTCAAGAACGGCGTGCGTAGCAAGGAGATTATCAACGTCTTTTGGGAGGAGGAGCTGGAGCGAGACGTGGATGACCTGAGGCGGGAGCTGGGCATTGAGCAGCCGCCGGACCTGCGAGAGATTCGCAAGCGGGAGAGGGAGGAGAAGAAGCGGCTCAAGGAGATGCGGGCCAATGGGTTTTGACGAGTGTCATGTGTATGATATACCATGGTGGTTGTGTCTCAGTTGAGAGTTGTTTTCTCTTCTCTCTTTCTCTTTTTTTCTTTCTGGTTGTGATGGCTTTGATGTTTGTCGAGATCATCTTGACATGTAGCCCTCAAGAGCTGTGTACTATTTTTTCCCCTTCTTTTTCTTTTTCTTTTTTTGGCCATCTTTTTTTCTTGTCTCTCCTCTTATTCCATGCACGTTGCCTCATCCCATGCACGTGTAACAGACTTTGTACCTTTTGTAAGATTAAGCAACCAGAAAACTAGGAGATGAACAGGTACGCGTAGGTAGTCAATACCATATTGAACAAAATCGAGGGGGAAAAAAAGAAGAAAACCCCCCAATTCAGTGCCCGCTCACAAATCCAACAAGTCATCATCGTCGTCGTCCCAGCCCTTTCGCCTGCTCACCACAATCTTCTCCTGCTCCTGGTTGTCCGCCACGGCCGTCAGCAGGTCCTTGAGCTGCGCCTCCGTCACCTTTTGCCGCAGCTGTCCCGTCTGCGCCAGAGTAAGGAGCCGGTTCTCGATGTCGATTGCGCGCTGCTCCTTGACGAGTCGGATGCGGCCGAGACGATCAGCGGCTTCGGGGTGGAGGATCTGGTTGAGCATCTGCTGCCGGGCTTCGTCTGCTTGTCTGGAGTGTATTCTGTTTAGCTGTGTTTTTGCTCCATTTCCAGTCCTGTGACTCACTGTCTCTGTCTCTCTCCGTCCTGGCCTGAAGCTCCGCCATTGCGAGAGCCTCCACCACCGCCTCCCTGCGCCTTGAGCTGCTCAAGACGAGCTTTCCGGATCTGCACACTGTTGTATGAGAGCTTGAACTTAGATGTACGATATCAAAGGGAGGAAAAGAAGGGAGGAATATCAAACACACTGACCTGTTCCAGCTCTGATTCGTCCATGTCGAAAAGCTGCCCTTTTGTCTTGTATGGATTCAAAAGTTTACACAGTCGTCATCGTGCTGCGGGGCCTTTTTTCGGCAGGCACAGCTTTGGTAATTTGTCCAGCGGCTCTTTTGGAGGGGTAGCTCTGCCCGCACGTGATCCGTATACTGGGCAAATGTTGGTGGTCGTATGGATGCTACAGCAGCTAATAAACAGCTATAACAGCTATAATATAGGTAGCTACGGGACGAGTTTGGAAGGTGGGAATAGCTGCAGGGAACATTTGAGATATCACACAATCAACAACACACGGTGGGGGAGCGGCAATACGAATCACAGGTAGGAGGTGGTATTCATGTATTCATCTGTGCTGCATGTAGTATCGATTGCTACTGTGGCCACGGCAAATGACGCCACTTGACAAATTTATCATCGAACCATAGAGCCTCGGTCAATGAATTTGTAAGTGGAGGAAAGGAACAAGGACAAGAGAAGAGCATTGCTTTATCTCGACTAATACGAATCGTCAAAGTCATGCATACCCAAAAAAAGATGCTAAATGCTCAAATAATAATGAGAAGAAGAAGTAGAGAAGAAAAGAAGAAGAAGAAAACCCCAAGATTAACATCCGCTGCCAAATGATATCAATGCCATGCTATCCCATCCCATCCCATTCAATCCTATCCCAATGATAATCCAGTCCCATGCCAATCCCAAAACCCAGTTGCTATTCATAAAGCCCATAACATGAATCAAAGTCACCATTCCTCATGAATCCAAAATACACTCTTGCCATCAGCCCTTGACAGCATACACAGGTTGGATCTTGAAGCTTCCAGTCTGCCTCGCCACAAGCCTCCCACGGATCTCTCTAGCGACCTCCTCCATCCTTCTATACAGCGCTGTATTGCCCAAGCCAGCACTGCCTTGCCACTGGAAGCGACGATTTGCACTGTTCCAGACAAGCGTGTTTTCTTCAGCATCCTCAACTACCCACTGCTGATTCTGCATACGAGCCTTGGCCTGCTTGCGGTCACCCTTTCTCAGCAGCATCTCAATCTTGGGGTCTATTCTCAAGTCCAAGACGATGAACAGCACCTCCAGATGAGGGAACCAGTGGAACACTTCCGCCAACGAAGAGCAATCCGTCCCAACAGTCGGGTGAGGAATGGCAATGCGTGTGAGATCCGCATCGCTCTTGACAGTGAGACTGGAGAGATCTGGCTGCGCGAGCCGGTCAAAGGGTTCAAGACAAAAGTCATCCCACTGGTTCTGGGTAATAAAAAGAGCATCACGCCTCGGGTCAAACCGCTCCTCAAAGACGTGGCAGTTTCTGCCCTTGTCGAAGCGCATCTCGACGCCTCGCTTGCGCATCCAAGACAAGGCGACGCTGCGTGCCTCGCGATTGACAAACGCCATGGGAAGCTCAACCTGTACAGGGTCCAACATCTCGTGGCGGAAATCATAATCAATTGTGTCCTCTTCCATGACAACCATCTGATCGAGTATAATATCGACCTCTGATTTTGGTAGGCCCCGGAGACCCCAGCATCCCTTCTTGTAGCTGTGTAACGTGATGCCGTCCAGATCCGGCAAGCTCTCGTGCCAGATCTTTAGGCGCAGCTCTGGGGGGAATCTGGAGAAGAGGGGAAATGTGGAAAGTGGTTTGAAAGAAGACATGATGATCATTGATTGGCAGCTTTCTGTTGTTGTAATGATTTTCTTTTTTGTCTCTCTTTTTCTTCTTCTTCTTTTTTTTTTAGAGTTGTGCTGTGTAGATGCAGACAAACTCTAAATCAAGCGTGTAAGTGTGTAAGTGAGCTCAGCTTACACGCACCCAAGAACTGGTGGGGAAATACAAGAAGCTTTACAACGGAGTCAAACGATGTGAAAGTAAAGAAAGAAAGAGAGAAAGAGAAGGAGAAAAAGGAGGAGGAATTCTCGTGAAGCCGAATAAAAAAAAAGAAAGGAGAGCTCAAGGGATAAAATGATGGGGTAAATTAGAGACACGGGACTGGCGTTGAGCACCTCGGCGAACTAACTCCAACCTATGATATCGTACTCCGTAGGCCTCTATGGAGTTGGTTTGCCAACCCCGCTTGGTCCATCCATGGTCAAGATGGGTTGGGTTGGTTCCCCCGGTCTTTCAGCTGCCCATCGTGACGTATCGAGCTAGTATTTGCGTTGAAGCCGGCTGCATCGGACAGGACTCTGAGTCCGAAGGGGGCGAGAGTTGCAGTGTTGCAGCATACGCGGGTATGGCTTCATAAGGTAGCATTGCAGCCTTGCTAAGGCATGTTAAAAAGTCTGTTGCGCAGGCCTTCAACTTGGGTAGGATCGAAAATGTGCCGGCACGGCTCAGGCCGAAAAGACGATTCGCAACTGCACGCCAAGGACTTTGGAATATAGTGCCGTAAATCGCCGACCGCGAAACGGGCGCGTCAAGGCAAGGGGGAAATTGCCTGCACTCGGACGCGAGATACATACACCACGTTTCCTTCACCGATTCGCCGGCGCCGTATCTTTCGTAATTCGGACCTGTATGAGTTATACGAGTATTGTTCAAGGTGCAGGTGCAGGTGCAGGTGCAGATGCATGTACGAAGTATACGGTATGTTCATTGATATCTTGTATTTCATTCGTGTACGTCGTGCCGTGCCTTTGCAGTACAAGCATCCGACGACACAAGACGCCTGTCTTTCCCCCCACGCCGTTGCTAATGCCTTGAGTCCAAATACAAAAAGAGACATAGGAAAAAGTATGTATACAAAAGTGGATTCACTCCATGTTCCGTCCAGGCTAGTAAATGTAATTTACACGAGCTTGCCGCGGCTTGAAGCGGGCAAGGTTCGATATCGAAACGACATGTGGCTGGGCACTGACGTCTCCTCGACGGGCACGTACGAATTGAGCTTCTCAATGGCCAGCGAGTGCTTGGCCTTGATCAGGTCCCTCATCATGATGTTGGTGGGCAGCTGGATGCCCAGCTCGTGGCCGCGCCGTATGAAGAAGCCATTGAGGTAGTCGACGTCTGTGGGCAGGCCCTTTTGGATCTGCTGATCCAGCTCGACCGATGGGACGCTCCGCCTCGCCATGATGCGGCTGTAGATGAGTTGCTTGATCCGATTGCCGCGGATGAAGTCGCGTATCGCTGCGGAGCCCTCCAATTCGGGCATGGCATCCACCACCGAAACAATCTCGGTCAGCAGCCGGTGCATCATCCGCTGGGCGGCAGGATTTCGCAACAGTCCGGCATACGGTATCTCTAATAGGACGCACACGGGCTCCACAACGGAATCCAGAATGACTGACGGGAGCTTGAAATGGAGCCACTTGTCAAACGGCGTGAGGGACGAATTGAGGTCCTTGACGCCCTGCAGCACCTTGACAAAGTTCATCCTCGTCTCCGTCTTTTCCACCTCGCGGCCGAAATCACCAAATGTCAGCTGCGTCTTTCCGAACCGCAGTTCCTTGACCGAATCCTGGCCCCGGTTAAAGGCCAACCGATGGCTCATATGGCCAAGGAGGAAGCTGGGGCTCGATTCGGTCCCACGAAAAATCCGCTGCCTCACTTCTTCCAGCACACCCAGCCCATCTGTCATCAGGCATACCGTCGTGTCCTTGTCGATGCGGTGCTTGACAGATTGTAATGCCTCAACTGCGTCGTGTCCCGCGCCCGCTACGAGCAGCTGGTCGATGTGTGAATTGTCATCTCCGGTGATGGCTTTGGGGGTTACAGACACGTGCTCAAGCTTCATCTTGCGATGGTCACCGTGACGGGACTTGTAGACGTTGCGGTACTTTGACGAGAAAGAAGGTGATGCCGACAGCGATGGTGAGCTCCTCTTCCACCCCAGCATCTCAACAGAGTCGTAGACACCGGACAGGGCATGGGCTATGAATCTTGATCTCTCGTCATCTCCCAGAATGTGTATCTTGTGTACTGAAGGAGATTTGGCGGCCTCGGGAGGGAGCAGTACCGAGGGCACGGAGAATTTCGGCGCAGACGACGAGGACGGTTTGGCGGTTGTAGAGTCAGGTCCGAGGGCTTTGGACCACGGCCTAGGTACTGAAAATCGGGAGTTCGTTTCGGTAGATGAGGAGCTGCGTGATGATGTAGAAGAGCTGCTGCCGCCGTCAGAGGTCGATGCCACCGTGCCATAGCGCCGGCCTCGGCAGATGCTATCGCCAGTCCATGCTGAGGGCCTCTGACATATCCGTGCGGATAGCCGCGGTCGAACTGAGCTCGCCACCGTGAAGACTGCCGAGAAACGTCGGCGAGCTGCAGCTGAAACTGGGGATTGCGAATTTGTTGGAGAGATTGGGAGTCGGTGTCTCGGTCTGTCCCCGTATGTGAGTGGACTATTTCGCTCGTGCTCGTGCTATGACCTCGGATTTCGACAAAGTGGTGCTCGTGAGGCGATTTAAGTAAAGGGTCGGCAGTTTGGTAATCTGCAGTGAATTTCTCTATGAGTGGGCAATGAATGTGGCTGTTGAACGAGCAATTCGTATCCTTGGGCGATATAGAGGGGGAAGAATTGCAGGAGTGTAGATAAAGAGCTTTGGCCGGTGTCCGTTCCAATCGTCCATATGTTGTATCCGGTTCTTTTTTTCTCGCTGGGTCCCACTGCGGGATCGTGCCCCGATAGACGAAATGCACCCCGATAAGCGACTAATTTTCCGATAACGTAAGGCGCCAGGGACTTTTCAACCTTTTTCGATTCTTATCATATTGTCGATGGAAAAGTGAAGAGAAAGCTGTAACGAGCATTACTTTGTCGCAAACCCTCGTTTTCTTCCTTCCTTCACCTGCGACTCACCTGCAATCATGGCGGATATACCAACGATCATGCCAGACGTGAAGAAGCTGGGCTCCCAGCTGGATAAACTGGAGGATGCGCTGGAGCCTCTGCTGGGAAACATCAGTGAGATGGCCTCACAGCTGCCCCTGCTGGATCGCGCCAAACTATTCTCTTTGACGGCATACGCTATCGAATCTTTACTTTTCTGTGAGATCCTACTGTTGCTACATCATTTGACGGTTCACATGGGCTAACTCGCATCACAGCATCCATCAAGGTTCAAGGGGGCGACGCGCAGAATCACGCAGTGTACGCTGAGCTTAAGCGGATTCAGCAGTACTTTGCAAAGATCAAGGCGGCGGAGGAACCTGAGACAAAGAGGACGCTCACCGTCAACCAAGAGGCAGCCGCGCGCATTCTCAAGGCCGATCTGGTAAATTTGCCCCTCTACGCATCGCTTGATGGGATATTCCCTTTCATTATCGTCCTTTTTCCTGTTCATTGTGCTAACCGTGATACTACAGAGCGACAACAAGACGTTGAGCGCGAAGCTAGCTGAGAAGATTGCCGAGGAACGCGCCAAGGCCCTCCTCAAGGCCGCAGAAAGCAAGAAGCGCAGTGCGGAAGAGGCCGCTCAACCTGCCAACTCAGAGGCTAACGAGTCACCAAGTCAGAATAAGAAGCCAAAGACAAAAGGCAAGGGCAAGGGCAAGAGCCGAAAATGAGATCTATGGGGGTTGACTTGCGGCAACAACTTTCTTTTCAAGAATTTTTAGCATGTGCTTGATGGCTAGCTAGTGACGAACACTTGCGCATAAGGGCGTTTAACGGCAATGGGTTTATTTAGGGTTTCTATTTTCTGCTTTTTTAGAAGCATCACTTGATCAAAGATTCAGGCTGGGAAAAGAGTTTGGGATAAGATTGTATTCGGTGGCAAGAAATGGATGGCAATTATTCAAGATGGCATCTGCGGGCATCATGCGCAAAGGCCTTCATAATATGTTTTTATCAAAGAGGAGGATTGCAATATTTACATGGGTGGACAATGAGGAAAATGAATTAGATATCAATCACCAAGATCAATCATCAAGGGAATCTTGCCTACAAAACACAGTCATCGTTCTAGACTGGTCGTAGGCGTGGAATGTTCTCGCCATAATTTCTGCTGGGCCGGCTTTAGCATCCAATCCGTCTAACGAGGCACTAGCAGTTTTCTAGCTGCACGAGCAGAAACTCGGCCCCTCCCATTGGCCGCGCATAAAACCTCCAGCCTACCCTCTGCCAGCATCACCAATTCCGACTTGACCATTTGTCAAAACCTCGCTTTTCCCACATCTTCATCTTTCCTCACCACAACCCCAAAACAACCGCAGAAATGCCTCGTCAACGCTCCGTCGGCCGCGCCCCTTCGCGCCCTACCGCTTCTGCTCCCGCCCCTCAGCAGCACCGCCCTGCCACCACCATGGCCGCTCCTCCTCAGCAGCACGCTCCCCAGGGCATGATGCCTCCCCAGCAGGTGTCTCAGGGCCCTGGACTGTTTGGCCAGATGGCCAGCACTGCTGCGTACGTTTTGACTCCCTAAATGATCCTCCTTTTGCCTGGTTCTCAAGTGTTGCGCAATGCCGAAATGTACTCGGCGCTTTGCACCGGAGTTTGCGCACTCCCCCATCTCCGGGACCTCCAATTGCCTCGGCTACTCACAAATCTCAACACCAAATCACTCTCCAAACAGCACATGAGCTAACTCTCTGGATTCCCCTCATATAGTGGTGTCGCCATCGGCTCTTCCGTCGGCCACGCAATCGGCGGCCTCTTCTCTGGCGGCTCCTCCGAGCCCGCCGCTCCCGTCCAGGCCCAGGCCGCCCCCCAACAGAACCAGCAGTACAACAACTGCGCCGGCGCCGCCCAGAACTTCACAAAGTGCCTCGACGAGAACGGCGGCAACATGCAGATCTGCAACTGGTACCTTGAGCAGCTCAAGGCTTGCCAGGCCGCCGCTAGCCAGTACTAAGCGAAGAGAGGGATACAAGATGATTATACGATAGATACTGCATAGGAGAGATGCGGTAGAGAAGGTCATCGGATCAAGGCCATGTAAATCTACATGTCTGTTGAGACGAGCACGCATGTATATATACATATCCAGAGGACGAACTTGGGAACGGTACGCATACATGGGATGGTATACGTTCGCACAGACATACATACATACAGAACACTCTCCGTAATGGGCGCAGCGTTTGAGTAACGAGTGAGATGCCAATGGCTTGGGCAGAGGAACATCATGTTGCAGATGCGAAACAGAGGCGCATAAGAAGGACTCGCTGGGTTTATTAAAGGAAAATCCCTATAGATGGGTGCACTCTGCTCTTGAATCCTGTACTTGTACAAATAAACAACTGAAAGAAAAGAAAGAAAGAAAGAAAAGAAGAATCAAACAAAAAACCCCCCAAGATAAGAATAGAAAGTGAAAAAGTAAAAAGTAAGACGCTGTGAGGCGGACCAAATCCAATGCTGTTGAACTATTATACACTGCTTCTGCTTTCATGTTTCGTCGTCGTCTGGCCGGGGCTCAAAATTCAGCTATATAACATGAGTGGTTAGCCTACAGTTGACATTTAATCAAAGTATAAAAAGTCACATACCGAGTTGCCATTGTAGAGTTGGTGATCGCGCTGCAAGTTCTGTAGACCTCTGACTCGGCGATTTCTCTCCTCGGAAGCCGTTCTCGCCGCCGCATCCGACGACCCCCTCTCTCTCGTGGCTTCTCTCTGTCCACCGCCCAGGCCAATCAAGCTGAGGAGCCATGTGAAGAAGCCTAGAATCATGGCGATGAACCTGGAAAAGAAGGATTTCTGCTGCTGCTCCGCCGCGCTGTAAGCCGAGGAGTACTTTTGGACGGGAATCAGAACCAGTGTTGAGGACGGGACCAAGCCCAGCTCGCCGAGGGCCTTGTTTTCCTCCGTTGCGTCAATGTTCTTGTTGGGCAGCGGCGTCAGAACCTGCTTAAAGGTGTAAGGAGCATTGCCCTCCCTGTTCTCGTCGACCCAACGCCTGACTTCCTTTAGTGGAGATGCCGTCTTGAACCGCGAGCGGATGGTTGAGCCATCAAAGAGCCGGACTTGTATGGATGCCATTTCAGACACCCTAGTCGTCGAGGGCAGTTTGCTCAGCTTCGCGCTGGCCGAGGAAACGTCGTCGGCCTTTTGGCTTTCAATCTTCTGCTGCTCCTTTGCCGACGCCCGCATCCGCCTCTCCTCTTTGTCATCCTCTATCCGCTTCAAGATTCTTCGGCGCTCCTCTTGTTCCGCCAATCGCTTCTTCTTCAGCTCTTCGGCCTGCTGATAGACTTTGGCGCCATCTGTATTCGCCCCTGCTTGCGCCTCGGCTTTGGCCTTTTCCTGGGCCTTGGCCCGCTCCTCCTTGGCCTTTCGCTCGGCCTCTTCTTTCTGCGCCTTGAGCTTGGCCGCCCTTTCGGCCAGGATCCTATTGACTATCTCCGATTGTGCGGCGGCTTGTACGCTCGCGGGTGGTGCATGTGTCTGCGATTGTGACTGTGCTTGGGCTTGGGACGGCGGTGGTGGAGATGTCGAAGGAGCGGGAGCGAGAACGGAAGCGTGTGCGGCAGCGGGGACAGGGGCAGCCGGCCTTGTCGGTGAAGTCGCCGGTGACGAAGCTGGTGATGGTAACGACGAGGACGAAGCGGCTGCGGCAGAAACCACTGGCGGAGCGGCATTGAAGGCGACGAGGATCCGGCGAAGGAAATCCTCCTTGCTGGTGCCGGCGGAAATGTACTCCTTCAGCTCGCCATGCTTCATAATGACGACGGTCGGTGTCTTGGGGAGTGGGAAGATTTGCGACAGGTATCCGGCCTCTTCTGAGTCGGCGATGAGCCGCAGGGCGACTGCTTGCGTCTCTATCAGCTTCAAGAGCTGCGTCCAAGCTGTTAGTATGTATGTTACATCGTGCATTGTGTCGTATACCGCAATGTCGGATAGAGTGCGGGCGGCCTTACAGAGCTGTCTTGTAGATATTCATTTTCCCATGTTTGGCTCTCGTCGTTTTCATCTAATTCGGCGTCAGACAAGACAAGAAGCACAGATGGCAGAACAGCGAGGTTCAATCACGCACTCGTCACGAAGCAAAGCACCAGCTTCTGCTGGCCCACCGCTGTGGAAATGCCCTCTTGCAGGCTCCCCTGGTAAAACATGGCTCTTTCCTTGGTATATTTTCTCGCTTTTGCGTATAATCGTACAAGTCTCGTATCTCGATGGGATCACGTTGAAAATTCGGGCGTTATATCTTTTGTAGGAGGCGAAACGGCGGTTCGGCGTTGGGAGGATGATGATGAGCTCAACGAGTTGCCGGGACGGAGGAGGGGAATCGCAGCCCGGGGTGCCGAGAATCGATAGTAATACAGCCAACGACAGGGATTCACATTTACTTTTGTCACACGCGTCTCTTCGTTGTGCACCACAAAATCGCAATGATGAGATCAACAGCAACAATCCCCGGAGCACAGAATGAACAGAATGAACAGAGTCAGAATAGGTGGATTTGTTGGGGCCTTTGCCGCTGTCTGGACAACGTTGACATTTGAAATGCGCGGAAACCGATGACGAAAGGCCAGCTTCGATGGGCGTCAACCAAAAGAAAGGACCCGCGAAGATCCACCGGCGACGGCCTGCAAAAGGTTCCGCCGCGGCCCATCCGCTTTGGGACGAGCGGTGGAGGCTCTGCTGCTTGGGGCAGGCGGTGGCTCTCTTTTATGTACTGTAAGTTCAATTGCTGGCGGTTTTTGTTGGGAGGGGACCTGCACTAGTTTGCGATGCTAATTACTAGGTAGTGACCGTAAGCTGTCAGTTCCGGTGTTTGAAGATGGTTATCGACGGGTTGTAAAAGTTGCAAGATATGGACTCGAGAGAGGTCATATGGTTGGTCGATGTGGCATCATTCCAGTGTCGTTCGGGTCGGATTGCAGAAGCCCTGTGAACACAAAAAGCTACAAGCAGATTGACGATATTTCGTCATTGTTAACTGAGCGAACAAAGCAACAAAAAATTGTATGATAAACAATGAATCAGAATCATTATATTCTTGACAAATTGTCTAATGGAGATCAAAGAGCAATACATGGTCCAAGCAAGGGCAATCGCCATATGCATACGCAAAGAGCTCCGAGATCAATGTCAAACACGCAGAAGGCCATCCATTGGAGCATGCTGGACTTACAGTGCCTCTGTACCCCCACTAGACAACCCCTTCTAGGCAGGCGGTCAACCCTCCAACGCCCATCAATGCCATCATACTATCAAATCTCCAAATCCAAACCACAAAGGCAGACAAAACACCAAATATCTCGACTCTCACCCAGCAATTCAAGCGCGCAATCCCATCAGCGTTGATGAACTGCACACACCATCTGCTACGTAGCCTACGGGCGACCCGCGGCAGCATCGCCACCAGATCCGTTCCCCAATGCGCCCGGACAACGGCAGCAGCTCGCAACCTCCCGCCCCGAGCCGTCCACAGCAGACGCATCTCCTCGACCGTTTCCCGATCCAACAAACAGCCGGCTGCGGATGATCCGAACTTTGTATCCATTGTCGATCTGCAGCCGCAGACGGTTCGCGCGGGCAAGCGACATGGCCCGGGCATCCTCCTCCTCGGTTCGTATATCCTTCTTCAAGTATACAAACATTATACATATATCTTTCATATAAGTGTATCCTCGCAAACATAAGTATACACGTAATCTGATAACCTCTACTGACATCTTTCTGTTCAATTAAAACAGCCCTCATCCCCATAACCGCATTCTTCCTAGGCACATGGCAAGTCCAGCGCCTCGACTGGAAAACGAGGCTCATCGCAAAATTCGAAGACCGTCTCATCCGCGAACCCCTCCCATTGCCGCCTCACATCGACCCCTCCGTCGTCGGCGAGTTCGACTACCGCCGGGTCCTCGCCACGGGCCGCTTCCGCCACGACCAGGAGATGCTCGTCGGCCCCCGGATGCGCGATGGCCAGGACGGCTTCATGGTCATCACGCCGCTGGAGCGCAAGGACGGCTCCACGATCCTCGTCAACCGCGGCTGGATCAGCAAGAAGCACCGCAGCCAGAGGACGAGGCCCGACAGCTTAGTTCAGAGCACCGTCACGGTCGAGGGCTTGCTGCGCGAGCCGTGGAAAAAGAACATGTTTACGCCCGAGAACAGGCCCGACAAGGGCGAGTTTTACTTTCCTGACGTCCACCAGATGGCTGCTCTGACTGGCAGTCAACCGGTATGGATAGAAGCTACTATGGGTGAGTAAATTGTCTCTTTGTCTTTCGTCTCAAATTGTCTCTATCTAGGTGAAGCTACAAAGGCGACACCAATCCCAAAAAATTCCGCAAGATAGCAAAGTCCAGATGTCCCACCAAGAGTCCCAAAAAAACATCCGAAGCTTTCCCAAGCTTCCCACATGTATCCCTCTTGTCAAAGAGACTCGTATCCCATTTATCCCATATCAATATCAATATCCCGATCCCTTGAACAATCCATCGCTAAACAATACAATTCCAATGTTTGCAGAACCCGAGTATATGCGCATGGTAGACTATGAGGCTCGCGGAATCCCCTTTGGACGACCCGCAGAGGTCAACCTGAGGAACAACCACGCTCAGTACATCTTTACATGGTAAGTAAAAGCATCGACACTCCTCAGCCTGTCTATTTGCAAAAAAAAGACAAGAAACAAAACAACGCCAGTCATGGCTTGCAGTCAAATCAGTCTCCATCAAACCGTCTAACTCGTCGACTCTGCAGGTACGGTCTGAGCATTGCCACGTCAATCATGCTTTATATGGTGCTCAAGAAACCGCCGTCCAATATTGCTCGCCGGGTTCGGGCCGGCGGCATGTAAGGGAAAGAGTGATGGCAACAATCAAAGTAAACATATAATGTAAAAGGAGAGTGGAGGGAGGAGGAGGATAGAAGCAGCGAAAAGAAACGGAAAAGAAGATGAACAGCATGGCCAGAGATGATTGCGTACAAATGGCTATGCACGTTTCAAAGAAACCACTATTGCTCTTCGTCTTCTTCTTCGTCTTCTTCCTCTTCGTCCTCATCCTCTGGAAAGACCAGCTCCTCTTCCTCATCGTCATCATCTTCATCATACTCTTCTTCCTCTCTCTTCCGCTTCGCGCCGCCATCTCCATGGGGCACGTACGCGGCATGGGTGGCATGGGTGGCATACATGCCAGGATGGGCTACTGGAATAGCACACCTCAGCATCTGCTGGAGCTCACGCGGAAGGTGGCGGTTGGCCAGGTTGAAGAGAGAGAGTCCTGGGTTAAGAAGGCGTTGTCTATTGTGTACAATATAACATAAGCATGGATAAAAAAGGGGGGTTGAAAATAGATGTAAGAATAAACAGAGTGAAAAGGAGGAAATAGGAGAAAGAGACAAACAAACTCACCTGTTCATCAAGGTAATGACATCGCGCTCTTCAATGGTTCTTCGACCAGCGTGATTGGCGTAGGCACCTAGATCGTCGCCGAGTTGCTGGAAATACCAATCCGAAGCCTGTGTCAAGGCGCCAAGGGTGTCGGCCGGGATCCTTTGGTTGATCAACCCTGTCGTCTGTATGGCTGCCTGGGTAACTTGCCTAACAAAGGCGGGCGGGAGCTGCGGATACTCAATGTTGTGCTTGGAGATCCTGGTCTTGGACGTCTTGGACGTCTTGGCTTTCTTTTTCTTGGGCCGACCTTGGGGGTATCCGATGATGTCGTCATTGGGCCTCTCAGGCTCTTGCCCAAACGTCTCATAGTCAATCTTGGTGATGGCCTCCATTTCAGCGTCTCCCAGGCTGGACACAGATGCAAAGTCGCCATAATCGGGAAATTCGTCGTCTGCTTGCTGCACCGCCGTCATGTCCGCTTCCGCCGATGCTTCTGCTGACGCTTCTGCCGACTCCTCTGCCGACGCTGATGCCTCGAGTTCCGTCTCGGCTTCTGCCTCGATTTCTGCCTGTCTCTTTTCGTTCATGAGCTCAATGTCATCCTCAACGGGGTTAGGAGCATTGAGGACAGTTTGGATGTCATCAACAACGGGAGACCTCATGTAAAAGGTGGTTTGATCATTGTCACTCAGGCCAGACGGCATGTCAAGGCTAAAGTCGCTTTCACGACGGTCACCAGGAGGTCGTCTTACAAGTCATGTCAGCATGTCATTCTATCAAACAAGATTCATTGGGCTAGAAGACAAATGGCAAGCACATACCGTAAATCTGCAATCTCGGGATCTAGAGGAGCCGGAGGAGCAATCTCAATTGATCTACCAAAGGGATCCGACCCCATATGCTCCCCGTAAATATCATCCCACATGATGTCGTCGTTAGACCCCGGAAAGAAGCCAAAGCTGCGCCTTGGGGGCCCCTCGCTGGTAGCTCGACGAGGCAGCTCAACAGATTGAACAGTCACGTTTCCGTCATCGAGAATGGACGACTGTGGAGGCTGCAAGTCGTCCGAGGAGCCCTCATCAAGAGGCAGAGACAGGCGAGGCCTATCAATTGGCAGCTCGTCGTCGTCGTCATCAGCTCGTCGAGATGCGCGCCTACGACTGCCGCTGGACCCCCCATTGCCGCTGCCATTAGGAGAGGGCTTGTCTGGGGATGATGATGAGGCAATCACATGGCTGGTTGGAGCCAGGGCGCGACCAAGATGGCGCAGGATGGACATGGGCGTCTCTCTCTGCTCTCTGAAGCTTTGGCGACGAGTGCGGCCTGGGGTGAACATGGCAATGCGACGCTGGTCAAGTGCTCGACGAGCAGCCACGGCATGGGGAGTTGGGGCAGCCGGCGTGTTAATGGCTGAGTGAGGATAGTGAGGATTTTGAAAGAAGCGGTTCGAGGGCGTGTGAATGGACAGACGAGTGGTTGAGGGTTCAACGCTTCTTGTACGACGACGAGGCGTGTGAATGGGCACATCGTCGTTGCTTCTGCCCAGATCCAACATTTCGAGATCCATGGTAGCAATGCTTGAGGGGGGAGAGGGTGAAGGGATAGGGGAGGGATAGGGCGAGGGCTCTGAATCTTCAGGCGAGAGTTCGCGCGCGGGGTCGTCTGGTGGTCTGAACCTATCTTGAAAGTCGAGAAACTGACGGCGATAGTAGTTGAAAGTAGGACCTTCAGGATGAAAGTCGAAGAAGTAATGGTCAGGTTCAAATTCCAGATCCAGCGACATATAGCGGCTGTAGGAGATGTGATTTTCAAACAAGGGCCAAGAATCAAATGGAACGAATCCTGCCTCTGCAACAATACCTCTTTGGGGTTGTTACTGTATAGAGACAAGAGACAGACCGAATCGCAGATGCGCGGTTGGCTGATGATTTGTTGATGTAAATGCGGCGGGATTGCGGGATTGGCCTATTTTATAGACGAATCCTTTTCTTTCTTTCCTTTTTTTTCAAACGCCTGATGAGAATGGGTTGGAAGACAGGTTGAATAATCAACTAGGGGTATGGGCACACAATGCAATGCAGACAAGCAGGCTGGACAGGGACGCTCTGAGAGGCAACAAGACTGGCGATGGCTGGCAACCGAGCGAGTGAGTGAGCGTAAGAGAGGATTGGATTCCGGCTGTTGTTCAACGCCAGAATGCCGCCAGGGATTGGCCGCATGTACTGGAGCTTGTATGCCGTGCGGAGAAGCGCCGCTCACAGTGTCTTTGGCTTCATCTGGGCGCTGTGATTTGCACGTTTTCGAGGCAAGGCCAGACAGGTGGTGTAACTCGACCGGGGCGCGTCATGGGTCTGAGGATACAGACAAGACAAGACAGACAGACGAGCAGAGATTGGACGCGGCAAAGTACACGATACATGGATGGCTGCAAGTGCTGACTAAGGCAGATGGACGCTTCTTTCCTTCCCTATCACATGTACTTGCAGACAGCGCAGGAAAGTGAGCGAGTATAGTAGATTATTATTTTTTGTTTCACCGTATTAATTATTACATCATTATTATCATTATCTATCGTTTGTATTTTCCATTACTTTGTGATTAATGCAGGTGGCTGTTTTTGGGGACCAAAGCTGAAGGCTGGCCAACAGCTAGCTACCGGTGTGAAAGAGAATCAAATCACCTTGCAGGAGGTTTTCTTAGTGGTTTAAGCTTTGCAGCTTCGGCCAATCAAACACCGCGGGGGAGAGCCGGACTGCCCCATCGCTGGCAAGAAATGGGTGTGCCAGCACTATCGGCTTGTACCTGGTACTCACACACTCTAAACACAACCACCAAAACAGGTCCATTGCCAACCTAAAGGCTACTATTTGCAGAGTCTCCAAATCGCCTCAAGTCACTCGCTGACTCGAGATATAGAATCCATTACCATATCCATCAAAAGCTGCATCAAGCAGTGCAACTTACCGCCCAGCAACTGGCAACTAACTGCTGGAGGCTACTTACTATAGCCCATTTACTGGGACTGCAGTGTGACCGCGACCAAACAAAACGCCACCACGACAGGCCCCTTGTTTTAAATAAAGAAACACCAGCCCGTCAAACGTGGACAACCCGAAATGCTGCATATGTTAGCACTGACTCGATGACAATCGCTGCATCAGCCGCGGGGGGAATATCATTCCAATCCGTCCGCCTGCAGCAAGGGCCGCTGCCGCTTCGCTTTGTTTCCTCCTCACGTTACAATTCTTGCTACTATTTCCAGCATCCTCACAACAACAAAAATAAATCCCCCCCCCCCTCACTGACCCCCTCCCTCCTTTTCAATGCGCATGCTGTACACCCACCAAAGCAGCAGAGGGGCTAGGCGGAGGATTGACCGGTGAGAAACGTACATATGCAGGCGGCCAAACGATGGCGCAGAGCCTTGTCAGTGCTGAGCAAAACCCGGTCTATGGTCTGGTGCTGCTCTGTATCAGCTACAAGACGTACTGGCACACACACATGCTAAAACAGTGGTAGCGTTTACTTTGGTCCCCGTCTGAGTCGTCCGTAACAAGTCCACGATGCTACCTTGGACCTCTGCAAACTTCATCACTTCTCACGTCCTGACTGGCCCAAGATGGCGAACCAACAATACCAATCGTATCGCTTCTACCCCAGCGTGGGGTGCTCGCGTCGGCTAGTCCAAGCAAAAGAGGCGTGGAATCCCAAGCATATGACGCCGTCCTGCCGCGAAGAGGAGACAAAAGCATGGCTCCCACGCGTGGCCAATATCAGAGCCCCCTCTTCTCTCGCATTCCTTTTCGCCTCCGTGACGCTTCCCGCGCTTCCCGTATCCATTCTGTTTGGCTCGGGGCCTGCAGGAGAGGCAAATGGGCTGCATGGCCGGCTGCATGAGAAAAGAGAAAGCTTGACTTCCCCGAGCAAATGAAAATGAACCCACCGGAAATCCACACCGGTCAAAGGCCTGCATATACATGTTACGAGTATCCAACTACGCGTAAGGGTCGCCAACGAGGGTCAAGAAGTGTCCGCGAAGGGATTCCGGCGCATAGAGCCGGTCCAGGAGTCATTGACTGCCGGCTCCGTGCCTTATCGGTCTCACGCTTGTGTTCGTTCCTGTAGCTATGCGAAGCTGCTGCATGGCTGATTGGCACGAAGGAGATGCTACGAAAACTGAAAGCTGCGGAGAGAAAAGGCCGGAAGTAACAGGGTCGCCATCATGGCCAAATACCCCGTTCGTGTTATTATTCCCCCTGCCGTGACATGATGCAACGGTTACCAGCTTGTTTCTCGTATGATTTCTGCTGCCACGATCCGTGGTGACAGGAAAGGCCAGCCCAGTGGTGTCACATCTTGTAGCACTTAGATGGATCATGGCACGTAGATGGATCGAGACAAGTAATATCTAGGTAGGGGGCAGGTATTGCTACTAGGCAACAGTAGACCGCATTACACTGGCAGATATACACACGACAAAACAGAACAGCAATGGTCATCTTGGCATCAACACATGAAACCACCATCTCACAAAAGCTTTCAGACGCAATCAATACTCGTTGGTATTTAGAATAATCTAGCAATCTCATATTAGAGCAGTCCACTGGGAGAATCAATCTTCTCCAGACGCTCCTCAAAAAATCGACAAGGCCAAAATAGGATGCTCGTCGTCATCACAGGAGGAAAACCCAGCACTTGGTATCAGATCATCCTAGTGATGTCTCGAAAAGTGACTCATGGATCTCATTTTCCTTTCCCTGTCTCTTCTCGTTCGTTCATTTCTCCCGTCTTCTTCTCTCTTTCACGCGACCACTCGGATCGGCCAAAAAAAAGTCTCGAGGCCCACTCGAATCGGGCTCTGTAGTTCTCTGCTACTAAGAGGCACATAGTAGATAGTTGTCCTCTCAAACTGCAGTGCCCAGGCTCTGGATGTATCGGCCGCGCTCGACGTTGGCATACGAGTAGGGTCTGGATTCCGGCGGGAACGTGCCGTCGGCTGCCCACAAGTCGATGAGGTACTGCATGGGCTCTAACTCGCTCGGTTGCAGCATCTCGAGCGTCGTGGCCGTCAGGATGAAGTGGCTGAAGCAGCTGTTCAGCTGCTTCTCCAGGTTGAGGTGGTAGAAGGGCTCCACGAAGTGATCCCAGTACAGATGGGCGTAGACACGGAAGATTTGGCGGAATATCAGTTGACAAGTGCCCCCGAGCTGCTTGGGAAACCCGCTCCTGGCCCCAAGCCACTCGTCGGGACCCTGCTGGGCGGCATTGCTCGTGTACTCGGGGTGAATGGCAAACGACACCGTGTCGGGGTCGGTAGGGAATAGCGCGGGATCGTCCATCTTGCCAGACATCCACCGCTGCATCAGCGTCATGTATTCATACGCTGGCAGCTCCACCGGCTCGTGATTCCTGTTGAGCCAGGTATAGCTGTGGTTCCTGTTACACAGCACGCGCGCGCATGCATTAGCCCAGACGCCCTCGAAACTCAATGGGGTAAGAAGGCGGCCACTTACTTGCCGGCAGACATCTTGGGACATGTTGTCGGGTTGCAGATGCTTGTGCCATCCTCCTCCTTCTCGTGGAGGACTCGGACAAAGTTCCAGAGATTGCGGTAGTGCTCGACCACTGTATGGCTAACTGTCAGAACAAGCATGCTATTTCTCTCTCTCTCGTTCTCTCAGTGTATCAATCTCTCGCTCTGTTCCTCTCCTCATGTGTACATCTTTCTCTTCCCATTCTATCGGTCCCTCTCCCTTGGGCTTTACTTACCCTGGTGTGCCACCCACTCTCCGTGGTCAACCGTCTTTGGCCGAGCACTCAACGTCATAAAGTTTCCCTTTACAATATGTTTCGCACAGGCCGTGTTGAGCCATAGCGGCAATGGCTGGGGTATATCGAGGGGCGTGGGAACCACGACATCTATTGACTTGGCGATCGACAGGGACTCGGGCAGAGTCACTCTAGGCGCTGAACTCGACGTCGAACTGGCGGACGGATAGTGGTCCGCGGCCGCGGTCCTGTGAAGGGACGCTGCAGCTGAAGCTCCGGCTTCAGACGCGGTCGGAGTGGTTGGACTCTTGACAGGAGGCCCTGCCTTGGCAGAGTTTCCCCGAATCTGGGCTTTTCTGGTGCCGGAGACGAGACATTGAGTTAGCAAACTTGCGGCTGAAGGAGCACGACACGTAATATCGAACCCCAAAACGGAACCACAAGAGACCAAAGGGGAAAGGGAGCCGGGAAAAAAGAAAAAAGACAGCTTACATTCCAGAGAACAGGTTGGACATTGCGTGGTAGTACAGCAGCTTTGGAGTAAACAGTGTGAGCTCGTGATTATGGCGGGGAGTTTAATGGCAAGGAAAAGAGCCATAGGCCGCTCTCCCCTGAACACAACAGGACGCTAGCCTGCACGAGGACTGGAGCACACGCATTAGATAAGCAGATTTGGCGGAAAGGGGGGCGGGAACACGGCCTTAGTTTTCTTCTATTTTCAATGGGCTATTTCTAGTCGATCCGCTATTGTCTGTTAGAGCAAAGCCGACGGCAACCCAAAATCAACTTGCTCGACGATCTTGTGTTATGTAAACTAACCTAATGCTAGGCTAGAGAGTGATTCTATTATGACTGTGCTCTGAAAAGTTGGCAAAAGATATGTAGATTCTCGGTGGCTTCTGTTGTTGTACAGAGCAATCGAGTACAGGTTATGACACACCAAGGCACTTTCACATGGAGGGTAACACCACATCGTCACTTCAAGGGACTGCAGTTTACAAATCATCGTCTGCGTGTTTACCCCATACTGTTTTACCCTCCATTTCTCTACATACAACAGTACAGGTACCGAGCATAGTACACTCTTCTTGCCGCGTCTAGGCCTCGTGTATAATCGGTCGGACTTGGGCGAATAATAGCACTCCGATCTAGAAATCCATGGCCGTCATCTCTCATCGAGCCTCGTATCAATCAATCACTCCTAGTGCCCCGCAATGGCTTGCAAGAATGATCACTCTGCAAGAGAACACATGTCCACCCTGGAACACGGCTGTCACTCTCTGCTCGAGGCCGGGGCGAGTGGAACATGGCGTCGTTAGCCCATCCATGGCTTGGAATACGAGGGCAGGCAGACACACCACCCGCGTCTCGGGATGGTGATGGGCAAGAGAACCTGGTTCTCGGGGCGCAGGATGCAACCATCTCGGGGATCAACCCAAGATCTTGGTGGGCGGCTGAGACAGAAATCCAGTTCAAGGCCGCCCCAAGGTAACATGTCATCCAGAAGGCAAAACTAGCCTCCAGTGGGTGTGATTGTTCCTTTTCCTTTCTGGGGGCCCGAAATCTTTCGGGCTGTATGTCTCATTCGCGGTGGCGTATTAGCTGAAGCTATCACATTGATTAGCCTTCAAAAAGCGTCCACAGAATTGCTTTTTCTCAGGTCAGTCTGTCTTCCTTGACGCGGGTCTCAGTTAACTCGCCCGTCAAAGCTTTCTGACCAAGTGATTTCGTCAATATGATAAACTCCATGGCTCTTGAGCATGTCTCGCTTGTTCTCAGAAGGCGTCAATATGGAGCCAAGCTGCCAGCCAATAGAGCTGCGTTTTCTGGAAATCCGAAGATTTTCGGCCTCGTCTTTTGGACCTGGTCGACCAAATTTGCTTTTTCTTAGATGCTCGGCCGCATGTCTCAGCTGAGAATAATCACATTATCACACAGATTTTGGTCTTCCGATATGTTCAAAGTTCTTCGGCTGGCCTATCTCCGGCTCCGTCGCTGCAAGGGGTGCCAACTACATAGTTCAATGCTGCTTTCTCTGAGATGTCCGAAATTTTTCGGACGGTGTATATCCAATACACCGAGACATCACGAGCAGGCCTTGACATCTCGCCTGCCAAAGGTATCCGAACTTTCGGATGGCGTGTCTCTAGCTCGGGGGACATCCGGTGATCATCCTGTCTTGAATTTGCAATCTGATGCTCTCGCTCTCACGCCTGGATCCTAATCTCGCTTTCAGACGGGCCGCAGCCAGACTATTGTCAGAGCACATGCCATTGGTTCAGCCAAGATATTAACTAGATCAACAAATATGTCATCTAAGGGATCTGAAAGATTCCGTCACATATCTCATTGAAATACCCCATGAGCATGAAATCAACTCGTATCTCACCCCCCAATGTAGCCAAATCAGACGCCATCTAGCCGTCTAGTCATGCCGCGGACTACTCATGGTGTTGAACATCCCAGACATCTCATATTCGGGCTATCAAGCCGCAGCTAGAGATGCCAAACACTTCCCAACACTTCATATTATGCTTTTTTCCGTCGGCCATGTCTTATGAGAATACCCCAGCCATTCTAGGTCAAAGTTAAGGTCGTAACCAGAGCTGCAAACTCGGCGCGTAATGCAACGTCCGACACATATCGGGTCCCTCACGTCTCTCTAAAGCCCCATCCACAATGACGTATAATCATGTGGTAGTTAGAAGCGGGAGAAGCGGCGGAAAAGTGAGGCGGCAAGTGTCTTATCGGTCATTTTGTATTTTGTCGCAGTGCGCGAGTATTCAGCCAAAGACATGATACGGTGGCTCTTGTTACGGAGATACCAGATGGCGGCCGCTGTTCGTCCGCAATGACTTGTTGTCTGTTTCAAAACACCCCATGATGTATTGCCGTTCACAAGCTCCGAGGAAGCTTGGCTCCTTCGAAGACGCTCTTTCTCCGGCACAGTAGTACATGGTCGCCATTGTGATGATCACCCCAATACCTGTGGTAAATTGAAGTATTGCCTTGCGTATTCCTTAGTCACAAGCGTCATTCATGAGGCACCAGGGCGGTTCTTAGTTCTTGGTATACCCGCATGTTTATGCAAATTTTGTGACCTTGCAACCGATTTGGTTTACACACGTATGCCCCAGCTGATAAATGTAACTTTTATGAATGACCACGTCCAGGTTGCCTCCTCAGAACATGCTAGTGCCTCTCCAGATCGCGCAGATATACTGAGACTTTATTTTTGCCTTGGTTCGTGGGGTTTTCGAACAGAGTTTCCTGAATTTTAAACTTTCTCAACATTTTTGGCGACTTCGGCGGCAATAGAGAACTAGAACGACTGTGCTGTTAATGCGGCCTATTCGAAGAAATGTGGTAGCTTGTAGCGGCTTGTATCTCAGGGGCGTCATCAAAGCCGCACTTATGGTGACATTGCTCAGTCTCAGGGGTGTAGGGCACAAGGCAACGTACACCTATTTTGTGAGAAGGTGAAACGAATATGCTGGTGGTGTTGATTGAAACAGAATAAGTGTCAATACATGAACGATTGGATGCTTGATTTGCCTGCTCTTGAATATGAACTCGTGAACCGTAGATTTAATGTTGGTATCCGTCGCGTCCCGTAGTGCTTGCCAGTGTGCCACCATCTACGACAGCTTGAATTGACTTGTATCAAAATTTGGGATGTGGAGTCGGCATGAGGATTTCGATCATTCCCTCTAAACCTTTCTCATGGCTTTTACTCGCTGGCATCATGAATAAAAGCCGGGTTTTCCGTACTGATTTCATGAGCTTGTCGATTGTAAATTGGAATAGACTAAGTGTTTACCGGCATCAAGTTTGTTGAAGCAATCTTGCTGAAATCGAAGACCAGAAGCTGAGTGCCGTCTGTTGGATCAGTCCTAGTGCTCTTTCCGTTGGTTCCTGGCTTGGCTCTGAATAGGAGCAAATGGTCAGCCCATCTATATTCTCCAGCCCCATCTCTTCGCGCAGACCCGAATCCTATCGAGAATAATATTATCATAATCAGGGATATATATACAACCACTCGGTCGTATAGGTCGTGCGATATTCTGAGAAATGGCCGCTGTGAGGATATCGTAATGGCAACCAAGCTACGAAATCTGACACCAGTATCCTTAGAATTGTCTTTGTGATGTTCTTTCCGGTCCTTGAGCTCCTTATTGTTGGTCTCAGTCGGCTTCGCCCACTATAATCTGGATGACATGGTCATTGATGAACGGAGCGGAAAGGATGTGTCTTGTATTCTCGAACGTTGCAAAGAACTGGAACAAGAAGAGAACTGCCATTTTTGTATATCTGGCGCAAAGATTGACTACTCGACTTGCCCAGGACGAAAACATCTCTCCAGGTTGAAAGCAACTCTCCAATAACACGCTTCTTGTTGCGGAACCGGACAGCCTTTGCCAAGTGCATCACAGAAGCAATTTGACAATAGCAGCCTCGCTCAGAGTTAAGAGCAGGTGACAGACGCGTTCTGAGTCTTAACGAACACCATCTGTCGATTTTAACATCATAGCTGCTTTTGTCTCTCTGAAACTGGACGGCTTCGTCACTTGAGGAGCCCGGAGACTGTCATTTTCTCTTCTGATTTGGAAACTGGAGGGCACTGTAGCTGCACTTCGAACTTGAAACTGTTTGTACGATTCAGCTTCAGACAACTCTTTCGAAAGTCTTTCTGTCAAATCGGAGTTTAGTACAAACACGTAGTCCAGGAAGCACATGTCCTTGAGCGCAATCAAAGGTTCTTCCGAATGCTGTTCTCATAATTGAACTAAAGGAAGGCGCGCAGAAAAGAATCGCGTACAATTATCTTTAATTCTTCAATTCACACGGGTGCATTGAGCGCGGTTCTCTTAATGGAGAGGAGATACTCGGCAATTGAATTATAGTGGTTGAAGATCTGCGAGGGGGAAAATGCAGAGACTAGTTAGATATTGTCAATATCCTGATGGACATCTTTGAGCACCTACGAATGGTTGTTGAAGATGCCAAACAGTAGCTGCATGAACTTGCAGAATGAAAGCAGACGATTGCTCTATTTTGGCTGCATTCCGTAAGGTGACATAGATTTTGGCACGGCGATTGCTTGGCTTCGAGAGTATTCATGCTCTTGTGGGAATGCCGAGATGTCGGTGGTTCAAAGAGTTCAATGTTCTTCGAGATTCACTCTAGGTGCCCTTCCTTTGTTTCTGCCATTGGCGGTGTAGGCATTAAGAACAGGTGCGTGTACGTACATGTAGATTTGCAACTCCTAAGGTATCTATTGCCTGCACAAACGCCCAAGAAAACGCCTTCTGTGTCGACTAAACTGCTTTGATCTCAGCCTTGCGGGTATCTATTCATCATCCTCTTCTCCTTGTCGGTCATGTCCTCAGCTTTTCCCCCATCGGCGGGCACTTTTCGAACCATCATGTTGAGTAGGAGAATGCTATAGACATTGACCGATTCTTGGCGACGGTTCAAAGGAGGTCGACCTGCTCTGAAGCTGCTCCAATTCGACAAGCAATCTAACGCCATACTGTTCAAGCCAATAGTTGGTGTGATTTTAGGCTTCTAATGATCATGCGGCATCGTAACTATCGACAGATTGCTACCTGCTGGCAACATGAGAGCTACTTTTGCATCATCCGAGACCTGCAAAGATAACCAACTTCAGTACCAGCATCGAAGATCACGAAGTCGAGCTCCAGAGTGCCCCTTATTAGCCTCCAAAACCGCATTTGCTTTTAATAAGAGACTCTGACTTAAGAGTGCAGATATCCCAGAGCCGCATGACAAACACCTGCAGCATGTGTGCTAGCTTCTCGATGTGGCTGCGCTATCCTGTGCTTAGCAACGCATCCCTTTCGTTTCTGGTCTCGAGAACAAGCCACAGTCGCATCTAGGGTGGGATCTGACGCTGAAGGGGGCCCCTTAGACGTGGATTAGGCACGGCAGATCTGGGGAAGCAGAGCCAATCTTCGGGACATGTGGATAGATTAAGTGCCCTACGCATTGAATTGTAGCACGGAAGCTTCAGCTTCAGAGCAGCGTCAATGCATTGCCCCTCCACACCTCCATCCCTTGTCGTCTTCCGTCAATGTCACGATATAGCTTCTCCTTGTTACACATCACGGAGAAAAGCACATGTGATACGAGTAATGGAAGCACCAGGACTTGCGGCAGTTGGAACCAACACCCCATCTTGGCGTCGTGCAAGGCTACGTCAGATTTGGTTTGGAGGCGGCGTGTGTTTCAAAATAGCAACAGAGTTGTCACAGAAAATCACCTAGCCAGAGCACCGACCGTCGCGCGAGAATCGAAGAAAATTTTCGTTTTTTTTTCAATTGATTCATTGCCTACCAACACTGCTCTGCTGCCCGTTGGTAAATGCGGCGAATGGGCATAATAAAAGATACGTGCGTGTATCTGTCGTGGTGCCTTGCCTTGATTTGCAGAGCATCGAGTAATACGTGTAAATCAAAAAACACCTGCAAAGCAAAACGCCCAATATCCTAGCCGTCGTTCATCTCCGGCTCCTTTGAGTGTTTCTTCTATACGTAATTTTGTTGGCGACTCTCTTCACCACCGTAAGCTCATTTCCAGTGCGTCGCTTGGTGATAGGGGCAGGGCTGCTGTCGATATCGAGCACAGGAGAAGCAACGGGGTTCTCCGTCCCATGATCGTGTGCCCGCCACTCAGCGTCGCCCGCGCGTAAGCAGCTGCTGCAGCACGCACTTCGTATTGTCCAATTCGATTTTATGCGAGACCAACAAGAGCCTACAAGCTGCTAATCTAGAGCTTGGATGAGTCTGGCTAGCCCTCGGCGCCTAGTACACGACGGACTCTGTCCCAAGTCCAAGTTCCACAGCCTTCTGTAGTATCAATCAAACCCACCAAAAGAGCGGATGGGTATAAGGCAATCGACATGCTGCATGCACTGCATTCCTTCTAGAGCCTTTCCGCTGCAATGACATGCACAATCACAGCTGGATTCCCGTCACATCATATCCGGCCGCCTTGGCAATCTCGACTTGCGGGCCCTTGCCTTGCCAATGCATCTCGGGTCAGGCGACTTGCTTGACCTTGACCTTGACTCGACTCGCTGTGGACAGGGTACGTACCGTGCCGGGGGTCTTTTTGGTGCTGGGCTGTTTCTCTCCTCTTCCTCGCCTCTCCTCCCCACCAACAGCCACACGCATCCATCTTGATCTTTCGTCGCCAACTTGGACCAAGGTAAGCTTGATGGGCATTTGAGTCTTTCGATCCTCGAGTCTGCCTTTGTTCAGTCAACTAAAGCCATCCAGATTCACCTATCCCGAACCAGACTGTAAGTCATATTGTCCGTAACAAATCAAAGTGCCCTGTTCCTTTCCATCTTCTCCTTTCACCATCCCCATCCCCATCACACACGCGCGCAGCACACACACGCACCATACACACTGGGCTAGTGACTAGCAGACGCAAAAGGAGAGCTTGTTTCTTTTTCTGCTTCTTCTTGTTCCTATTTCCTGATTCGTCCCGCCCTGGCTGGCCCGCCATCCGCCATCCGCCTCTCCTCAGGTTTCACAGCGCCTCGCGAGCTCCCTTGCATCATGTTTCTTGTTGGTGCGGCCATCTGATTTGTCCTCCCCCCCCTCGAATTCCCTTGCAGACGAAACGCGTTCGTAGGTCCGGAGCCTATCGCTCGTTGCCTCCCCCTCGATTCTGTCTCCACCAGCTCCAGTGGCGCTAGCAGATACAAGAATCAACAGGGTGCGAGTACGTGCAGCACCAGTCGCAGGTCTTTTTCCCGTCTCCTAGCACATCTCCTAGCAACTGGCAAGACGGACTAGGCCGGAATCAAGTTAGCAGTGGGTGCTTTTTGATTCTGCTACTGCTCCTGCTGCTGCTAAGCTGCTGATATCGCCCTCGACTTTGCCCGGGTCTCTTGCAGCTTCACCTCCTGCGGCTGAACCCCGTTCCACTGTGTCAACCTGCTTCTGACGTTGATGCAGCCTTGAAACCCTCTCCAGACCGAGACGCCGCCATCATCCCATCTCCGATTCCCGCTTTCCATCTCTCTCCAGCCATTCCTCCATCTTGCTCTCGTCATCTAATTCTTTGTCCTCCCGTCCCCTCTCGCCAGATCCGTCCCTATCCTACTCCATCCTCTCCAATATACACCGCGCAACGCCCAGCCCCTCGCCCAATCCAGCCTCCACCGACTCGTTATTTCGATTCTTACCAACCCCTCCAACGCATCAACATCATACCATACCGCCGTAAACTGAACAATCAGGACAGTAGAACCATCGTCAAGTCACAGCCTCATCTCGGGACGAAATGGCGCAAGCTGGAGTTCAATCGTTGAAGGTAAATCGCATCCATCTACTTCTCTCCGACTTTGATATTTTTTTTTTGGTACTGACGCCTCCTGTCTCCTTTAGTGTGTCGTGACCGGTGACGGTGCCGTCGGCAAGGTATGTAACCATCTTGACTTGCACCTCCTATTTTCCAAGCTTGTTCGTATTGACTAACTGCGATTCATAGACGTGTCTGCTCATCTCGTACACGACCAATGCTTTCCCCGGAGAGTACATCCCGACCGTGTCAGTACCGCCTCTCGATGTATAAGAAAAAACTTGAGTTCGCGACTTTCTTGGCTGACATTGATATTCTCATGGCAGGTTTGACAACTACTCTGCTAGCGTCATTGTTGATGGCAAGCCAATCAGTCTGGGTCTTTGGGATACTGCAGGTCAGGAGGATTATGATAGACTCCGACCCTTGTCCTATCCCCAGACTGATGTATTCCTCATCTGTTTCTCCGTTGTGAGCCCGCCATCTTACGACAACGTTGCTGCCAAGGTACGATATACATCTCCTACTTTTGTCTGGTTAGAAGAACCAAAATATCTGACCATAACCAGTGGCTCCCCGAGATCACCCACCACTCCTCTGGAACCCCAATCATCCTGGTCGGCACCAAGATCGATCTTCGAGATGACCCTGCCACCAGGGCTACTCTGACCAAGCAGCACATGGAGCCTGTCAAATATGAGAACGTTCTGAACTACGTTAAGGAGGTCAACAAGGCGAACAAGATCATCTACAAGTACATAGAGTGTTCTGCTCTTACGCAGCGAAACCTCAAGAGCGTCTTTGACGAGGCTATCCGGTGAGTAAACGTCGACGGCCTAGGACGGGCTTCTTATGCTCTCCTTTTGCCGCACCCGCCTTCTCACCCACGGCTAACGTTTCTTGTCTTCCCAGTGCGGTTCTGAATCCCACCCCGCAGGCATCCAAGGCCAAGAAATCCAAGTGTTCCATCCTGTAAAGATTTCTCGCGAAGCCAATTTCGTTTTCCCATCTGTAGCATCTTGGGCAGCGAAGGCCTTTGTTAGAATTTCTTTTACGAACGATTTCCAATCTCGAGCCGCCGCCGTCGCCGCCGCACGAATTTTTTTTTTGGGTCACCTTAGAACGGTGTACATTACAGAAGCTCCTCACCGGGACGTATTTCGATGAACTAGACCGACTTAGTTATTAATGGAGAGTGGAGGACGAGACGAAGGGTGAAAGAGGGTCGGGGCCCCGAAAAGGAGATTTCTTTTTTAATGAATATGGCTGTCCTGTGTCTTGAGATTCCCCCCATTTTCCTGGTACTGTTGATAGGGTTGCAGCAAGCCAGAAAATGACATTTGTTGACAGGACGGCAAGATTCTGACGCCATCTCGATGGTCCTAGAAGGTGGAAGATGAAAGAAAATATTACCGCTCCATGGCGTCTGGCAAATTAACGATTTTTGTTTTGCTTTGCGCCAGTCGTTTTCTGCATTGCTTGAAAGAATATTTTTGAAACATTATTTTTCTCCTCGTCCCGCTGCTATTCGTTCCTTGACTCATTTTTTGTGGTATTTTTGGGTTGATTTGGTATCTATAGATGGCAAATGCATTGCGGATGATGTTTGGTATGTATTATGCCGGCATTTAGAGGGCAGTCTTTGACGCGTTGGCTCAACAGCTGGCAGAATGCATATGAAAGACCAAGTTCCGTCCAATTCTATTGGGGGTATCTCTCTTCCAGCAAGTTTTCCTCTTTCCCTCTGTCTCTCGTGCAATCATGCTATCCTAATGAAGCGGAATGTGCCACTTTTTTTGTTTCCGATGCTTGATACATACATACATCCCAATTCTCATAGACGGTAGATTGATTCAGCCACAAAGCCTCGGGTTTCTATCGTCACAGTCTCATATGAAAAACAACAATAGGCGGCCACCGGCGGATTAAATCGAAATAATCAACGAAAAACAAATAAACAGAATAAACCAGGCCGTATCTGACCAAAGGCAGCAACAAATAAGTGCAAAAGAAAGCATACATGAAGATTTCAAATGGCATCATCAACAAGGTAGATTACTTGAACAAGTTTCCGAGACCAGGGAGGCGGGCAAGACGGCTCGGGTGAATGTCCATCCTGGACGGGCCGCTGGACTTGCCGTTGGTCTGGTTCTCTTCCTTGG
The DNA here is from genome assembly GCA_002022785.1 of Trichoderma guizhouense. Lineage (NCBI taxonomy): Eukaryota > Fungi > Ascomycota > Sordariomycetes > Hypocreales > Hypocreaceae > Trichoderma > Trichoderma guizhouense. Next base: position 2,285,684 of record LVVK01000020.1, read on the forward strand.
CCGTCTTCTCCTTTTCAATGCGCTTGGCTCTGTTCTCGTCGAGTTTCTTGTTCTTCTCGTTGATCTTGTCCTGGCGGCCTTGGCTCTTTCCGCCTCCTCCAGCACTGTTTGAAGAAACACCAAAGGTTAGTATTGACTATTTTTTCGATTTATGAGACGATTTGTGGCATGTTAAATAAAACTCACGTCAGTTCAACATTGATTTTTCTCGCCGGAGAGATGCCGTCCTCAAACATGGAATGATGGAACTTGTCCAGGCACGTCCTCTGGTGCGTCGGGGTTGCGAACTCGACAAACGCAATGCCCCTGCAGACCTTGGGATCCTCCTTCTTCGTCAGGCACCGCACAGCAACGGGCTTCAGAGTGGCGAAATGCGCCGTGATGGATGCCGCTGTGGCGGTGTAGGGGAGGTTGCCGACAAAGACAATGTTGCGGCCCGCCTTCTGGGCTGAGGATGAGTCGAGATCGATGACATCGCCGGATTGGGGCACGTCATTTGACGAGGAGGACTTTTCCTTCTTAGACTCTTTCTTGCTGGACTTTTCTTTCTTGTCCTTCTTGTCCTTCTTTTCTTTCTTGTCCTCCTTCTTGGCCTCTGTCTTTCCGTCTGTCTTGGGTTCAGACTTGGGCTCTGCCTTCTTTGGCTTTGTGTTCACCTCGTCATCGTCAATGTCCATGCCTTCAGGAAGATCCTGAATGTCCTTGCGCTCCTCTTTCTTCTCTTTTCGGGTCTTGCTGTTGTATTTGGACTTGTCCTTTTTGAGCTTCTTCTCTGCCTTTTCTTTCTTTTCCTTTTCCTTCTTCTCCTTCTTCTTCTTCTTGTCCTCCTTGGACTTGGGCTTCTTGGACTTTCTCACTTCATTGCCTGGTTCGGCATCGTCGTCGCTGCGCTTGCGCTTCTTTTCGGGCAAGTCTTGAGGCACATCGGCGGGCTTGACGTCCTCCGAGGCGGCGGCGGCGCGCTTGGACTTCATGGTGCAGAGTTATTTTGTCGACGATGCCTAGATAATTGAAAAGAAGGAAAGAAAAAGAGAATTGACGTATAGAGTCGCGGGTGAATGTCGAAAACAGCTGGCGCGACTGTCGAAAGCTTGCGACGATAAGAGAAGAAAAAAAACCTCCAATCGCTCTTATCGCGGCTAGATTGCCTCCAGTCGCAATTTTTAGGTGGGGCAGCTGCTTAGAGGAGGGAAGGAACGAACTGCTGGCTTGAATCGGCGCTAGTGGCCGCAATCTTGGAGCTTCCGCTTTGGCGCATCGCTAAAATAGCCAGTGACAAACAGAATCAAATAGAGGCTCAGGAGGTTCGAGGAAAAGGTCCATGGCCGATCAAGATGACGGTACAGTATAGCATCAATGTCCATATGATTGTTTTAAAGAGTCAATTATAGTGATATCAATTGATGATACATGAACTGGTGGGACTTGAGCGAAGTGTCCAGTCCGCTGGCCGAGGAGATCTCAACCAAGATGGCGTCCCTCTGTGCTCGAGGATCGACGGACGCCCAGTATCGTCCAATAAATCACTTTTACACTCCATAGACCCCATAGACCATGAATAACTCCGATTCGCCAAACTTTTCTGTGCTGCTTCAAGGATTGGACTAGCATCACCACTCCATCTGTTCTGCTTGACCTTGCTTAGACATTCTGCCAATCCACAGGTTAATGGGGCAGCCGTGATACCAAGTCTGCAATGTTAATGTACATATTTTCCATGGCAACCGACTATTTCTGCAATTAGTCAACGTTATTATCAGCAAGAAGTTTGACGTCTCACCGTATCCCGTTCAATGAATATTCCAATCTCATCGGCATGGTCCATGGTATCGTTGACGCCCAAGTGCCAGTAGACACCTCGCTTTCCGGGGGTGCTAAAATCGAAGTCAGGGAGAGAACTGACGTTTCTGACGCTTCCACGTGGACCCGGCATGGATGCGGTGTTGACGATGCCATCATTCTGGAGCCAGTCTTCAAAACCGGGCTCCAAAATCTCCCTCTGCGCCTGCGTAAGTTGCTGGCCGCCCATTGCGTAGACAGTTGGCATCATTATTGGTATGACGTCCTCTCGCGGAATGTACTCTCCTGGGCTAGGAAGCTTCATATTGTAACCCTGTATCCGGAGAACCCTAGTAATCACTGATTGGGTGATCCATTGCACGAAAGCAGGGAAATCAACTATCGCTGGGAGAAATGCCCACGCCCCATTAACCACCATGTTCGTCAGCTGCCCGAGGAATGGGATTGGGATCCCTGTCTTGAAGGGAAACTCGTTTAATGCGACCTTGCCCCAGTCTGGCCAATCTGTGGGAAAGGGTTTTGTCGCATGAAACGATAGGCTGAAGTAGAAAATGTTTGGCGAGGTGTTGATTGTTTTCTGGGAGAGTTCATGGACACCTTCGATGCTGTTGTCGTAAAATCCATTGTTCTTGGAATATAGCCACTTCCACACGGGTCCAGTAGGCGATTCTAGACGTTCAAGCATCCCCTGAAATGTTTCTCCAGTATTTCTACAGATTCCCCAGTGGTCAAGCTGGAGGTCAAAGGCTCTCTTTTCTGGAGGATAGAAGGAGGCTGTAGCAAAAAGCCTTGCGATAAGCCCGACAGCGGTACATAATTGTCGCTGGGTTTATTAGTCTTTGGAGCCTTGATCATTGTGAGGATTGGGTCATGTCAATACATACATCCACAAAACTCTCAAGAACATCTATAATAGTAGTTCCTCGGTGAGGGGTACCGAGTGTTGTGACTGAGATGGCCCAGTCATCCCTCCCTGGTTGGCCAAAGTATTCGGTATGCAAATAGCCATTGTCACGTCTCATTAGATCCAGAAGAAAGCGCACCGTATTCCCGCCTTGAGAATGACAGACAAAATGAACTTTATGATCTTTGTCCCATTTCCAGTTATCGAAGTCATGTGAGCGTGAATATAGGATGGCGCGCCTTCTGTTGGTGGTGCAGGTTCGCTCTGGGCCGCGATTGGGGCCGAAATAATTGCCGTATTTCACATCTACATCATTTCTCTCCGAAAGAGTATTCGTCGTCAAGTTAACTATGCTAAATCTGATAATAATGAGCCAAAAGTATTGAAGTACCTAGGTAGTGAGAAGCATACTGCCCAAAAGTAAGCTGCCTGTATAGCTCACAAGCGCGTTCCCAGTTGGTCGATATGGGAGCAATCGAAGCGACGATCACTGTATATCCTCTATTGGCCAAAAGCGTCGCGATATCAATTTCGCCGCCGAAGTAGTTGATGGCACCGAATAATGGAGCTCCCCAGCCTGTGAAACCGGGCACTTTGTTGCGTTAGTACTCGCGTTGAAGAAGATTTATGAGACGTACCAAAGACAATCGGAACCGCCTTATCATCGGGGGCAATGTTTTCCACCTCTTGAGCGAGGTTGTGTAAATTCACAAGCCCATTCGGGTCATTGAGATTTGGAGCCATGAGAAAGGGTTGCCAAATGGTCTACTAAGAGCGAGGACAGCGAAAATGGTTGATGAGAGGGAATTGTGGAAGAGAGTTTAGAAAAAAAAACCCCTTTATGTCGAGTTGTGGTAGTGAAGGAGCGAGTGAGCCTAGTGAGCCATGCATATTAACGGTATATTTTGGCCCTACATATACATATCCTAGGAGATAGGATTTGACTTGCTCTGTAGATGGGTCTTATAGCATAATGACGGAAGTGCCATTCAGCTGCTGTAGGCTTCATCCAGCTGAAGAGTATAAGCACCCTTCAGCTGAAGATTGCATACCATGTTGACGCACCGGACCAGTCAAAGAGGGTAGGGCGAATGGCGAAGAGGATGGAGGCTTCCGCGCGCACTTGAGTTTCTGAAAAGGCCCAAGCCATCCTATCAACCTTAATTCAATTAAAGCAAATTGGATGTGGCGTACCCATTTGAAGATTGACACATTCCACGAAATCACATGCTCATCAATTCAGGTGTATCAGCTGAAATGATTTGACACCACTAAGGTCAGCCACCTTACGGCTAGGCGCCCCTGATGCAGCATTTGCATACAGAAAGCCTTCAGCTCAGAATGCTTCAATCAGTTCGAGTACTATGCTCTAAAATAACTTGTTGTTTGTTAGCATTGGTATTGAACGGTCGCTTCATATTTACATACGGTGTTGTTATGCTCACTACCCAGAAATGGCTCCTACTTGGTGCCATCTGCAAGTAGGCGAATCTTGGACGCTTATTCCACCGTCTGTCTCTTCATCTCCCAGCAGGATTGGGGGTCCATCAGAAGTTTTTCAGCTGAGTACATACGTAGAGGACTGGCTCCGGTAACAGAATGTCCAAGGTGGGCATAAACTCTCCAGCGATGGCCAATGTACATATCTGGCCGATCCCGTTTGGCTTTGTGCGCATCAAAGACATGAAGGGATCAAAGACTGGTAGTGATGAAATTGGTGCATTTGGCGTCTCGTAAACTGGTGGGCACAGCAGTGCGGCCGTCTTGCGTCTCTGCTTCGTCGACAACCGTTGTGCAGATCAGCCCGAAAGCTTTGATGCGGATTGGCAGAATCTCTCGCTTTCAGCAATGAGCTTCTCAGAAGCCACCGGCTGGCCAGACGCCACGAGTTCCGTGATCGCAAAGGGTCATGTAAAATTGGGTATCACGGTCCGGTTGACTGAGGAGCTCGTTCCGAGCTTCTCTCGGGAACTTCCGTCGTTGGTTGGCTTGGTTTCGCTGTACGAGTTCCATTTTGTGTCAAGAAACGCTGTCAAAAATTAGTATTGAAGTTCTGACTCTCGGACTCCACGCTAATAATGTATATGGAACTTACCGCACAATCTGTAGCATGAAATTAGAGAAGCTGTGTATATCGCTGTTGACAGCCTAGATCATTCCAGCTGGGCACTAACATGTGCGTTACATGCAGAAATAAACGCTCTGTAGTTCGAGGGCTCGCTTTGCTGTATATGTGACGGGCTATTTTGCGAGTGATGGTGATCAACTGGAATAGGGCCTGTTGATTACATTCTGTCACTCTCTCCAAGTCGTCCACGATGTGATCTTCTGGCCTTTGCTGGGCCTCCATCTCACATGGCCAGCCTGATTGAGAAATTTGATGACATGATGGCGGCGAAGGAAAATCACAACCGAGATACACACCGCATCAGCCTAAAGTTGATAGATCAAACTCTACCTAATCTATCATGACCGCGCTGACTCGTGCTTGAGGCATCTAGGAACCCAAGTAGGTATGAAGCAAGCCCTGTAATACTAGTTCCACAGCGAGACATCGGTCTAGGGCGGAGAGAATTGAAACTTTACTCCAGCATGTACGATAAAAAAGCGGACACTCATGACTGCCGTGGAAGCAACGTTTTGCAATTGGTCGCTAGCTCGCTTCTTGTTACGCCGCGTCGACGCCACCCGCTTCTTTATTTTTTGCTAAAGGCCGAGGTAGTTGCCAGCGATTCGGCATTAACTTGCCAGTGGTACTAAGTATCTGGTAGTTTTGCGAGGACCTGTCAAAAAGACCAGAATGTGTCGGTTGCACAAAGGCTTTTATTATGTTTCTTGAGATAGGCCCTAATCGACTAAGCATGCAAGATTCCATCTGGTACTACCTATTCCTACGTAAGATTGCCAGCAAGGGCTTGTTCGATTCATGCATCCATCCGAGGCGGCCTGATAGTCCATTGTCTTTCGACTGTGATTAGTACAGTTGCCAAGTGTTGTCTCAACCGTAATACTTACTATCTACGTGCTTGGTATCGTGCTCAAACCTCTGAGCAGGAGCATCTCGGAGAGAGTCCGCGACTCAGTCAGAGATAAGCCCTGGCCACTCATTGGCCGGAATGCCGAGTTTTCTGCGTCTTCGCACCACAACCACCAATTTCTCTTCTGTTCCTGCCACTCGACCGTGCGGGGAAACGGCGGTCTCCTTCCTTGGGGGCAAGAGGCTACACGTACGAGTACTTGCCCTCTCAACCTCTCCGGCAGTAAACTAGCGAGAGGCATGACTAGCCCAGCAAGCCCAGGCCTGGGCGTTCTTACCCCACGGATTTTTAGGCTGCTACCCCGCAAGTGCAGGGGAAGCGAAAGCCAATCGACGGCCCTGAGTTAGCGAGTTAGGGGAGCTTAGCGCAGCCTAGAACCTCTGAATGCCCTGTAGAAGCCATGGATCGAGAATCTTGCGTGTGGAGAAGTGAGAAAGCCGATGCCGTTTGGAGACCGTTGATCGCAAGGTTCCTTGAATCCCCCCAATACCCATAATCTCATCACAGCTGTTTGTGATCCCGTCGGGTGTTTACGCATTCGATGGCCTGACAAGGTTCATACATACGAGTCAGCCAGCCAGCCATCCAGCAATTCAATCAATCAATCAATCAATCAACCAACCAGCGAGTTTTTGTCTCTGCAGTATTAGAGACAGCACTTTGAGCAGATACTCTAGCTTCGGCCCCAGATTTCGGAAGTTGATCGACATCGTCTACTGGCCTCACCATTCCCGATTGATCAGTTTTCTTGGCTCTCATGGCGCCATAGAAGAGAGCCGCTCCACCGAAGAGACAACAACCTTGACGCCAGTGACCTTTGGATGGTGTGAGTCCTTGTAAATCCCGAGGCCAACTGCCAGGGTTTGTGCGCGTGTCCGTCAAATGATGCAGTATGTGCTAACCCGCATTGTGGAGAAGAATGATGGATGAGTGCAACATCGTGGGTCACCCCAGAATCTCAAGTTCCCCCAACTGCTATTACTAGAGAACAACAAGGACAGCAGCGGCAGCTCGGAACAAGTCAGCTCCTAAGCATGGGTCCTTGGACGGCGGGCTCTTCAAGTAATACGCCGTCCCTTTATCATCTGTCGTCCCCCTCATCTGAGACAAGACAGCTCTTCCCTCGGATGTAACCCTGCCATTGACCACCCTTCTTTTCTCTTCTTCCTCCTCTTTTCTCCAACTCTCTGACCTGATCACCACGTTTTCTGACAAGATTCCGTAGCATTCGTTGTCTCCGGTGTTACACTTTGACCTACAAAGCGCAATGGACGCCGGAAACCATGCCTCTGAGAAGGCAGAGGTTGAGAAGATTCAAGATGTAGCAGCAGGCAACCTCACAACAGGCTCTGAGCCTGCTCTCGGAACCTTTGCCGACGTTGATGAAAAGAAGATTCTGCGCAAGGTACGTGACTCTCTATCATAGAACCCAAGAATCGCTAGTCGCGCCAGCTCTCCTAACACTATGCTGATATAGATGGATATCCGATTACTGCCAATGCTTTCGGCTCTATATCTCCTCTCGTTTCTCGACCGTAAGTTGATTATAAAGTACAGCGCAAGTTCAATCAGCTGACTGCGACAAGGCGGAAATATCGGCAATGCCAAAATCGAAGGACTTCAGGAAGACCTCAACATGTCGCCGGGCCAGTACAACTGGTGTCTCACCGTCTTCTTTTTTACCTATGCAGCGTTCGAGGTTCCTAGCAACCTGCTCTTGAAGAAGCTGCGCCCTAGCCGCTGGTTGCCATTGATCATGGTCTGTTGGGGTGTTGTCATGACTCTCATGGGTATCGTCCAGAGCTTTCGGGGTCTGTTGGCGGCTCGTTTGTTCCTGGGAGTAACAGAAGCTGGCCTGTTTCCCGGCGTAGCTGTAAGTTTTACCTTGTTTGGAACCATGACAACATGTTTCGACTGACACGAATAGTACTACCTGACAATGTGGTACTGCCGTGAGGAGATTCAGCTTCGCCAAGCGCTCTTCTTCTCTGCCGCCTCCGTCGCCGGAGCGTTCAGTGGCATTTTGGCCTTTGGAATCAGTAAAATGGACGGCGTCGGCGGACTTGCTGGCTGGAGATGGATTTTCATCCTCGAGGGCATCGCGACTGTGCTTGTCGCAGCCATGGCCTTCTTTTTCCTTCACGATTTCCCCGAAACCGCAAAGTTCCTTACGGAGGACGAGCGTGCTTTTGTTGTTCATCGTCTGAAATACCAAGGCCAGGTAGGCCAGGCTCAAGTAGCACAAGCCGAAGAATTCGAATGGAAGTATGTTCGTCAAGCGTTTACCGATTGGCAAGTCTGGGTCAACATTTTCGTTTACTGGAGTGTAAGTCTTCCGTCATACTATTCATTTTACTAGGTCGCTCTCTCTCCATCTCTTTGACTGTACTAATATTCAATGGGAACTTTAGATTGTTTGTCCCCTCTATGGCATCTCCCTCTTTCTCCCCACCATCATCAAGTCTCTTCATTACACATCGAGTACCGCCCAGTTAATGACGGTACCCATCTACGTTGTTGCTGCTATCCTAGCTGTCATCAGCGCCTACTTTTCTGACAGGGTCGGGAAGCGCAGCCCATTCATCATTGGATTCCTCTTGATGATGATAATCGGCTTCTCCATGTATGCCTTCACCCCATCATCTCTCTCGGCTGCTTGAATAACAAGTATGATAACTAATCATTATTCTAGGTGTATCGCTTCGTCGAACCCGCATGTTGTTTATGGTGGTATATTCATTGCTGCTTGTGCCATTTATCCTGCATTTCCTGGAGTTATTACATGGCTATGTAACAACTTGTCTGGGAGTTACAAGCGCAGCGCTGGAATGGCTATTCAAATCGGAGTCGGAAATCTTGGAGGTGTAAGTGGACGCCCATCTTTGCGCGCCGTTGTTAGATATTGCCCCCACCGCTGACACTCCTTTCCTAGGCCATGGCATCCAACTTTTACCGTCAGGCTGATGGCCCCCGGTTCATCCTGGGACATGGCTTGGAGCTCGGCTTCATCTGTATGGGGATTGTCGCCAGCTGCATCCTAATCTTCAGCTACTACACCGTAAACAAGAGGCGCGAGCAAAAGCTGGCGGATGGAGAGGCAGCCAACTTTACGCCAGAGGAGTTGTCAGCTTTGGGCGATAGGGCCATTACGTTTCGTTACATGTTCTAGTTTGTGGCCGAAAGTCATCGCATTTCCTTGTCTGGCAGTTTGGAGATAGACGAGCAATAAAAACGACATTGTATTTCTGCCACGACTAATTCGGCGCATCTGCCGTGCGTGGGACTCTAAATGAAGACCTAACAAACATGATAATGACCACAATGTTTTAATACGCCTGCTATAAACAACAAAATAAGATCTTGGCCCCTACAAGTAACCACCCACTCTCCTTGAACCTCTCCTCAGCATGGTTATATCAGCTCATCAATACCCCACTAACGAGGATGATGAGCAGAGCAATGATGCAAAGCTGGGGTCTTAGCTTCGAAACACTGTTGACCAATGCGAGTTTGGGGAGTGAGGTTTCCGCTACGACGTTGTCAGATGACACAGAAACGCGAGCTGTCGTTGGCCTCGACATGACAAATCCGCTCTGTGTCGGCAGGCTGCTTGGTTCAGCGACGTGGCCGGAGTCAACCATTGATTCCACCATCACGCTGCTACCAATGGCCAACTGAGCGACATTGCTAATCATGTCTGTGGAAGCTGCTGTAGCTGCAGGAGCTGGCTCCCAAACAGTCACAAACATCGTCTCAGCGCCAGCTTCACCAGGACGAATGACTTTAACCATGACCGAACCCATTGGCTCATCATGTCCTGTCGTCACTGTCTCCTTGCCCCCCGATTCGCATGTGGTAGTGGATGATTGACCATGTGCCCCTGGACTTGTGCTTGATGGCCGATTAGTTTTGGCAGTTGGCCAAAGAGTGGTCTCCGAAGGTTCGGCTGTCTTGGAAGGAGGCTTGCTTTCTGCGGTTTCCGCGGCAAGGTCATCCGTTTGGCTATCTGGAGTGTTTGCTGGTGATGATAAGCCGCCTTGCCCATATGATGGTGCCTGCGGCCCTGTGCTAGGGCTTTCCTGTGGAGCGGGTTCTGCACTTGATTCAGGGATGCTCGTTTGAAAGGCAGAGCTATTGTCATGAGACTGCCCACCAGATCCCGCGTGTGTGTATTCGGGAGGGTTGGCGCTTGACGGATCTGCCGGTTCAGCTGAGGAAGGCGGAGATGGGGGTGTAGATGCCGGTACCGGATCTACCAAACTGGTAGCAGCAGGCGGCGAAGAAGGAGAAGGCAACGGAGATGGTTGAGCCACAGTCGTAGGCTCTGCAGTCTTGGACACCTGAGGACCTGTGATTGGATTGGCTGACATATCGGTGTCATCTGTCGCCGAACAAGGACTTGATGAAGGAGTTGGAGCTGGGGAAACAGGTGCAGGCGTGGCAATGCTAGAAGTTGCTGAGGCCTGAGGGCCATCGCCACCATTGGGTGAATGAGAAGGCTCCCCGACAGAGTTGTTTGAAGACTGGTTTGGAGCCTGAGGATCAAGGCCACCAGTATCTTGAGAAGCAGTCGAGCATGGAGATGTAGCGGCTGGAGACGAAGGATTGCCTCCACCTGGGGCAGCCGAGGGCGCAGAGGTTACCGCAGGATCACCGTGCTCACCGGGATCAGTTGACTGTGGAGGAGCTTGCCCACCGTCAGGACCCTGAGAGGTTGATGGTGCGGAATCTGGCGGACATGAAGATGTCGTAGCTGGATCAGCTGTCGACTTGGTTGGTTTCGCTGGGGCGGGTGGCGTAGCATTGCCATTCTCGCCGTTACCGTTCTCGCCCTCGCCTTGGTTCTCACCATTGCCATTGCCTTCACCCTCACCAGGATCAGGACTGGAGACGGGAGGTGGTGGTGTAGGAGAGGTGGCAGGCGGAGATGGAGCAGGCGGAGGGAGAGTCACAGTGACAAGACCGTCAGGCCCGGAATTGCATTTCAAATCAAGGGAAATGCCAAAGGACAAAGTCAAATGCTTGTCATTTGGCTGAGATGCATCCCCAGGTGTGCTGTATGCAGGAGGGATCGATGGGGTGGGAAGATATTGAGGTTTCTCCAGGTCGACGTGCTGGACCTCCACGGGATGCAACGGCCCAATGCTCATGCCCAGGTTGGAACATGCGAGGACGACATGTGCAAGCGCTGGGCCATAGTCGTACTGGGGACAGGCGCCGATGAGGCATTGGAAGAGAGACTGTGACAAGCAATCTGTTAGCATCACCACCGAACAAGGAGTGCAGACGACCAAATGTCGAGGGTGACTGACGTTTGTCACGAGCTTGTTTCCACAGATGGTCTTGAGGTCGAGTGCTCCCTTGTCGTTTCTGATGTTCGAGGCACAGTTGACAGCGCATCCTGTACAAATCTAGTCAGTACAAAGACAGACCAAAAAGGGAAGAAGCACATCAGGCAGTGTCACTTACGCGGTGCCAGGTCGGTGGCATCACAGAGACCGACGTGGAGGCAAGCAGCCAAGACAGCCGCAGCGGAAACAGGACGCATTGTTGCAACGAGTGAAGCAAGGCGAAAAGAGTGTTTGTGCGTGAGAAAGATGGATTGTCGCAATTAACGATAGTCACCAAAAAGGTTCCAAAAAACGAGGCGTGAGGATGAATTCCAAAAAGAGTGTTGGCGATGCTCTGGTGGTGAATGATGGAAGATGGTGAAGAGGGAGGAAAAGAGAGAAGAGAGAGAAGAGGAGAAGAAAATAAAAGAAGAGGTCACGGACAGTCGCTTAGGGGACGGCGAACTGCAAGGAAAGAGCGTCGCTTGACGCGTATCGGATGGCGCAAATGGGAGGAGCTTTGGGGAGAGGGAAGGAGCAGATACTTCTGGGTTCACATGCATGTACCGAAGCAAAACGACATCGCCAGTGGTACCGTCAATAACACGAGCAAGTCCATTCGTCTAGATCTACCAAAGTAAAACTCCATTACAACTGTGAATAAAAGAAGGGAGCAGCAGAAGGGAAGAAAAGGGCCATCATTGCTGTCCGTGATGCAAAGTAAACGTAGGCTAGGTAAAGCCGCCAGGTCCCAATACGTGACAACCTCACTAATAGAACAGCAAGGACAACGGCTTCTTCTCATCACCGTATCGATCCTTGAACTCTTTTCTCGCAAGGAACCGTGCAAGCGGCATCATGGTGTCCTTCATGTCCATGACGCCCCTCTTCTTCTGGTCAATATGCGAGGCATCGACGACCAGGCGCTGCAGCTTGTCCAGCGACAATGAACCTGCCACTGGTCAGACTTTTGAACGTGCTCAAATTTGTGTTCATGTAGTTGCTAGGGAAATCAAAATGACAGGCAGGTACTCACCATTGTCGATGAGCTCCATCAAACGTGCTGGCGTGCCAACACCAATGCCAATCTTCTTGTTCTGCAGCAAGGCGACTTGCTCTTCGACCTTCATGTGTTTTGCAAACTGTGACAACTCATGTGAGCACAAAAACACTCTAGAGCATGTTAAGTCGCAACTCACCAGCTTTGCAACTAGACTATCCTTGCCTGAGAATTTTCTTAGAGCTCTGCAGTTGCACATGTCAGTAAGTTGTCCAAGAACGGCTCATTCAGCAAAGGATAGCTACCTCGTAAGATCCGCAGCTCTCAAGCCTGCGCCAGCAACAACAATGGTATGGGGCATGCCCTTCTTCTTCTGCGCTCTCGCCAGGCTCTCTGGATGTTCTGAGAATTTCTCGAGAAACTCTGGCAGCTTTTCCAGCGACCTGTTTTCCTGCCATGAGGTGGTGTCTGTGATTGAAGATGCTACAAATCTCATGTGAGCATTACTGAATGAAGACCAGCCTAGGACATGTTAAAATACCTGTTATGGCCAGATCTGACAGCTCTACGGGACTCAGATCGGCACCGAATCTCGCTAGCTTCTGTGCATGATAGTCTGCTAGAAGTTGACCGTCCATCTTGGAGAAAAGCGTGTTGAGGCCCAGCTCAGTATCGAGGCTCTCATCGTCGACGGCGTGTTTGGACTTTCTCTTTTTGGCCTTTTTGGCCGGAGCCGCCTCTTCAGCGGCCCGTTTCTTTGAATTAGACATTTTGTCTAATTGTGATTGGGATTGGGATTGATGTGAATGAGAGCTGCAATTTTTTTGAGACCATAGTGGAACTTGACCAAGGTGAGAATTTTGCCGGACGCACCGCACCGTGCGCTAAACTTAGCAAACACGGCAAATTTACTGGTCAGTCTCTGCATACCATACAGTGCGATACTGTATCTCACCGAGAGCGTCCAGTCTTCATGCATCCGTCATACGAGATTGATTCATGGTAGTATGGTAATGAGGATACTATCTTAGCCACACCTCCTATCTGAGAGCATAAACCAGTCTGTAGAATCATTCACTAGAATTCACTTGTCTCAAATTCATATTTAATATGTATCATTGTCAATTAATATCTCTAGAGATCAAACGATCAACTCGTTGACATTAACTCTCCATAGAAATAGACGAAAAGTTCACTCATTTCGAGAACTGTAGTTGATGCCTCAAACCCATTCCAAACGCCAAACTTGAAAGTTCAAAAAATAAAACAGAGCCAGCAAAATCGAGGCGGAAGAAGACCGCGTGTTGCCCTCAGAAGATGCTGTTCACGATGTTGCTACCAATCGATGCACCGGCACCGAAGATGGCGGCGTTACCAAGCTTCTTGCCAAACTTCTTTCCGTACTCGCCAACCTTGCTGTTTCCATCTCCGCCTTGCTGCTGAGACGGCTGGCCACCTTCTGCTATCGCCATGGGTGGCACACTGGCATTGTAAGGGTTCTGCTGTGCCGGAGGTCCCTGCGGGTAGCCGTATGCCGGCTGCTGGGGGTAGGCCACGGGAGCGGGCATGGGAGCCTTTTGTTCCTGCTCGACAAAGACGTAGTTTTGAGGGAAGATGCCCTCCATGCCAGTACGGTGGTTACGGCCCATCCACCAGTCCTGGTTCATGTACTCGTAGACATCGATCTTATCGTCCTTTTCCAGGCTCAGGTCGCGGGCATCACTGGCATCGTAGCGGTACAAGGCTCTCGCATGGGCCAAAACCGGCTTCCCAGCTGGGGCCGGAGAGCGCGTGGGGACACCAGGAGCGGGAGTATCATCGTATGAAGGAGGGGCGGGAGAGGTTCCGTTGACGTTGAGGTTCTGAAAGGCCTGGACAGGGGCCTGGACCGGAGGAGTTGCAGCTGCCACAGGCTGAAGAGGTGTCTGGTTTGCAGAACGGGCAGCGCTTCCGGGAGCAGCTCCACGAAGAGGAGTTTCGGCGGGCAGGGCGGCGTGGATAGTGTCGAAAGCGGCTTCATCGATGACGCCTTTCTCAAGGAGGCTTTCGAGCTCCTAGTCGAATGTAAGTGATTTTATTCAGCCGAAGAAAAGAAGAGGGAATGGTTATTTGCCATCATAGAGGATGTACTCACGTTCTTAATGGTTCGAAGAGACCGGTTGGTCTCCATGATGGTCTGGCGGTCCATGGTATTGGTGACAGAGGATTGCGCGGAATAAGGCTGGGAGATCAGCAGCCGCTTTCGCGTGTTAGTTTTTGGTGATGGAGGAGCCTGGAGCTTTGTGTATAAGAGCCGGCAATAACAACGAAGGATGGAGCGCTCGAAAGAAGGAAAATATTACGTCGAGCACCGGGACTCCAGGAAGAAAGCGGTAGATGCAAGATGCAAGAACTGCAGGGGGTGGAACGATGCTACGAGTGCTAAGGAATAGGTGGGAACAATGGCAGCTATGACAGCCCGTAGTAAACTGGAGTACAGGTAGTGGCTGTGCTGCCACGAATTACGCGGAGCGGACTTGAGGGGCTCCCGGATTGGCATTTCGGGGTCTGGCGACCGGCCGAGAACGAAGCCACAGCATCTGGAATGACGACAGAGCAGGGGGAGTAAACATTGTCACTACAATGAAATGAAAGACTGAAATGATTTATTTGATAAATAACGTCGTAATCGAGCCGGAAATATCAAAGGAACTGCCACAACAAAGCGTTCATGTTGGTTCAATTACACGTGTTTGCTTTCAGCAAGCACAGAACCAGAAAATGCCCTACTTGTACTGAACAGGTACAGAACTGAAGCTCCAGTAAATCGGGCCGTGTTACCCGCTTATGTGGCTAGTAGATCGCTGCATTTGGAGAGAGTTAGAGGCGACGTGGTGCTGTTGGCCCTGAATTCGCCACCGACCGGAGGCAACCCAGTGCCACCAGAATTCTCACTGCCAGTATCAGTACAAGCCAGTACATGTTAAGCAGCATAATGGATTAATGGTGCTAGAGTCTAGATTGGATATACAGGGCTATGAAATCACATGGAGACATTGGTGTTTATTTATAATCATTTTTTTTCTTCATTATTATAATGCTACTTTTGTTTGGTCTGTATGACCGTCATCATAAACATCTAGGTACATCAGAATTGTCTTCTACTTTTGCACAACGCCAACTTAAACAACAAACTTGCTCTCCTTGACAGCGTACTTGTCAACGTACTCGTCCACGGTCATGGCCTCGAGCTTCTTGCTGTCCTGGCTGAGCTCAACGAGCTCGTTGACGGTGGCCTCAGGGAAGTGAGGAGCCAAGTGGCGCTTGTACTTGGCCAGGATAACGGGCTTGGCCTCCTCACGACGGAGACGGTGGCCCAGAGGAGCCTCAACAGCGACCTCGTCGAGGACGGTGCCGTCGTTGAGCTCAACGGTCAGGGCGTTGGAGATGGTTCGCAGGGCAGGGTCATGGTAGTCCTGAGTGTACTGAGGGTCCTCAACGCACTTAATCTTCTTGCGCAGAGACTCGACAAGCTCCGAAGTAGCAGCCTCAGAGCCGTCGACGTAGTCGGTGGCCTCGAGGCGGCCGAAGACGAGCATGACGGAGGCCATGTACTGGATGCAGTGGTCACGGTCGGCGAAGTTGTCCATGGGCTTGAACTGCTTGTCGATGATGCGGATGCAGGCCTCGTGGGTTCGGCAGGTGACGGCCTTGATGTCGGCGGCGGACTTGCCCATGGCCTTGAGCTGGTGGTGGATCTTCTCAGAGGCCTCGACGGCGGTCTGGGAGTGGAACTCGGCTAGTTTGAAACTGTTAGTCTTTTGAAAATAATCATTGCGTAAAGGGCACAATCATCATCATCGCAACTTACCAGGGTAGGAGACCTTGAAGAGGACGTTCTCCATGACGTAGCTGCCGTAGGGGCGCTGGAACTCAAACTTCTTGCCCTTGAACAGGACATCGTAGAAGCCCCAGGTGGGAGCAGACAGAACGGTGGGAATGCCAGACTCGCCCTTCATGACCTTGAGGGCCAGGTTGACGGCGCGCTGGCAGGCATCACCAGCAGCCCAGGACTTGCGGGACATGGTGTTGGGGCTGTGGCGGTAGGTTCGCAGACTCTGGCCGTCAACCCAGGCCTGGGTCACGGCATCGGCAATCTGCTTCTCGCTGAGGCCCAGCATCTTGGAGACAACAGCGGTAGAGGCGACCTTGACCAGGACAACGTGGTCGAGACCGACCTTGTTGTACGAGTTGAGCAGAGCCAGGCAGCCCTGGATCTCGTGGGCCTTGATCATGCCCTCGAGCACGTCTCGGATGGTGAAGATCTTGCCGCCAGCCAGGTTGCCGCCGGCCTTGTTGGTGCGGTTGATCCAGTCAGCAACAGCCAGGATGGCACCGAGGTTGTCAGAGGGGTGGCCCCATTCGGCGGCCAGCCAGCAGTCGTTGAAGTCGAGCCATCGGATCATGGCGCCAATGTTGAAGGCTCCGTTGACGGGATCCAGCACAAAGGGCGTGCCGGGAACCTTTGTGCCGTTGGGCACGACGGTGCCAGGGACAATCGGGCCCAGCAGCTTGGCACACTCCTTGAAGCGGAGGCCCTCAAGACCACAGCCGAGGGTGTCGAGGAGAATCCATCGAGCAGTGTCAAACTGTCAAAGTTGCAGTTAGAAGCTGGATCAAACTCTCTATTTTCTCGTCTTCTTCTCCTCTTTCTCTAGCCAGCTTTTGCTCTTCCCGCAACCAGCTCGGGAGATCCCAATTGATGGCGGGGTATGAGGAAAAAAAGAGGCCATTGTGATTTTTTTCTTTTGAAAATGAGGGGCAGCCGGAGACGCCCGACAATCTCACGGAGAGGGGCAGCAAAACTCACAGCTAGCTCAGAGTCAATTGTCTTGTTGGCGACATAGTCGGCAATGTCCTTGATCTCGGGATCGTACTCGCGCGAGGAAGACATGATGGGCGCTCCAGAAAGCTTGGGGATGGAAGTCGAGAAGTTGCTGCGCGAGGCGGGGGTTGAAGGCACAGCAAAGCCGGACGAAGCAAAGCGAGCGGCGCCGATGGAGGCCGAGCAGAGACCACTTGCGGCTCGCGACTGGACTCGCAGCTTGGATGCTGATCTGATGCTGCGGGAGATGGCGGACATTGTGAGGCCAGAGGAGGGCAGAGATTGTGTCTGGAGTTGACGGATTGGCTACTTCCTTCCGTTCAACAAGACCCAGAAAGACTGATGGGAGAAGAGAGAAAAAGGAGGAAGAGAGAAAAAAAAAGCTTCCAGCCGCTTTGTGAAGGCCGTTCCAACTTACTCCATGAGCCGAGCTTGCACCCTGGCAGACTCCGCCAATTTTAAGTGCTGCCTCTCGCTCAGCCGTCAAATGCCGTCCGCACCATCCTCGGCTAAACCAGGCCGATCTAGCAGCTGATTTCTGGTGGTTTAGCGGCATCTCCAAATCCTGGGGCCCCGGAGCCGGAGCATCGCCGGCCTCTTTCACCTCGGTCATGGCTGGCGAAGCTCCGGGCGACGGAGCAGGTGAAGCTCGGCTACTTTTACGTCGTACCGGGCGCCGGAGTCGCAGCAACGAGAACCGGTGGCCGAATACAAGTTTGGTAGCAGTGACATACTCCGTATACCCAAACAGCCTCTACTCGGATGGGTTGTAATAGCCTATTGCAAACCAGGCTGTGCTCCTACCTGATCATGACATTTGTGTCCTATTAACTGTAATCCAAGCACTTGGATTCGTCTAATTCAGGAATATATGGTATAACAAGCAAATTGGTTTCCCCTTTTTTTTCCTATTCATTTTCCTTTTCTCTTCAAATCACAATGCTATTCTTCGTCCGCCAACTCTGTCATCGGCGGGATGCTCTTTTTCGTCCCACCACACAAGATCCTACCCTGGAGACTTGGGAATACGCCAAACTCGCCGTTCAGCACGACTAATGATCATGTGCTCGAGCTAAGAGCGACGAGAAGAGAGTACCGAGCAGAAAATTTTCAATAACCGCGTACGCAATACTGACCAAAAATAGAAATTCAGGCGCACACTACAGGTGAACATATATGTGGCAGACAGACGATCAATTCACTACATAAGCATTACAACCATAGAAAGCCCCTGCATCAACCCATCCAATAAATCGCATCAATCTTTATATGATCTTCAACAACATTCCAAAGCACCACTGAGAACAGCCATTATACATATATCCACCACTTGAGGTACCTCCACTATATGATTCACTCCACCTCTCACAATCGACGGTTTTGTATTGGTACTATATTCATACGATCGGTCAACCAATTTGCTCCGGCATGTAAGCGTAGATGGATAGGGTGGCTTGCATTGTTCCTCACTCTAGATGGTCTCCTGGCTTGATGTAGACTGCCCCGTCCTGATGGGGAGTATGTATGTCGGACAAACGCTGCACTGGCCCTTTTTTCGGTGCTTCGGCATGATTGCCGGCGAAAGGTTGAGCTTTGGGTTTTGGCAGACGGGATCGGGCTTCTGCTCGCTTATACATCTCTGAAACACCACACATTTGATCTGATGCGGCGGATCAGGTAGGCAGTTCTCATAGACGACAGACGCGACGGTATATAGACACATAACTGTAATTATAACGATGGAAATGGATTTGTTGAGCGGGCTCTATTGCGAAATCAAGTGAGGTGAAGACCGGAAAGCAAGTGGGAGCCAGTAGAATCGGTGGCCTTGGATTAAGGCCTATTAAAGATGAACAGATGCAAAGCACGGCGACTGTTTAACAAAGCGTCAAGACATTCTCCTTGGGCAGAATGCGGGCTCCATGGGCAAAAGACACAATTTCGCTCCTCATCACCTCGAGAACGAAAGCCCCATTCTGGCAAGCATTGTGACAGGATCCAACTCCAACCCCTTACTCCTGTGGGATGCTTCCCCATGTCCGCCCAGCATAAATGTCTGATTTCTTGTCTTTTTTTCTTTTTCTCTAACTCTCATTGGCAATCTGCCAATGTCTCTTGAAATTTTGCGTAAAATGCGCCATTCCAAGAAAACGACACATCGTTTGTGTGTTTAATGATGGCACAAGACAACACCATCAGTCGCCTCCCTTTGATTATTGGCATCCTGGTATATTCAAGAGGGGGGTGATGCGAGATGATTACAGCCAGTTCAGCCGCCTAATCATCGATTGTTTGAAACGAGATGGCTCTCTCGTGGCCAGCTCCAAACCCCCTTCACATGGCTCAAGTCCCATGTCCGATCGTGGAGATCGCGGGCCTGTTCATCGGGCTGAGCTACGACTAAGCTACCATGAATTAGGAATAGCAAGGAAACCGGGGAGCAGGCATCTCGAGAATGGCTAACCCAGCAAAACGTAGCTCTGTCAAGTAGTACCTGTTTATAAGTGCCAAAGGGAGGGAGTGTGCATGGATGATCGCCGACATGGCCTGATTATGACTCAATCTTTCATGGACCTGAGCCTGTCATTGTCTCTGAGAACTTGTAAAGGCTAGCATGAGAGCGGCAATGCGCATGTGGGTATCTGGTCACGCTGGAAGAACTCTCCGGTCCGCTGCCAGAGGTGAAATGGGCTGTAACACCAATATTAGCTGGTAGACATTACTCTAAAAGGTGTGGCTGGTTTCAAGGGCTAGGTTTGAGCGGCTGGCTAGCTGAAGGGACTGTCTGATTAGACGCGGAAGCTTCCGAGCTGGATGTGTGGATCGCTGGAGCCCTTGGTAGAATCTTTTCATAGTCTCTTCGTTTCTGTACAAAGCACACTGTGCTTTTTGGCGAGACGACCTTGTTGGATTCGACAAAATAGCTAGAGAGATAAAGCAAGTCTCACTCGATTTGGCACAAGAGTCAAACATGGAGGCGCGTGACGGCCCAAAGTGGCCAGTGCGGAGGATGCAGCCCCAGAACTAAGGTTGCCTGGTATCTGGGGAGGCAAGATTGGTCAATCTCTCGGGTATATGGTGCGTTGTCCTTGGCTGTTAAGTAGGGAGACGCTGGTTCGATATCGTGTACTCGTATGCGGCTTTCAGCTTTCTCTGGTGAAACTAGTGTACATATCCATGGTTAGTGTTGAAGCTGGATGACTCTCGGAATAGTTAGAATAGCCGCGAGTAACCATTCTACTCCCCCTTACTCTACAAGAAGAGACTTACTCTTGTTGCACTCTCCATCTTTATTTGATGAACCGAAAGTATCAAGTATGGGGAGCTATGTTTGTTGGATTGCTTGAATGAGAAGAGTCACGTATCTGCCAGAAAGTTTCAAGACCCAGTTCCTACTTTCGTATAGACTGAGAAACCCAATGGGCATACAAAGAAACGCAATTACCCATCATTAGCCCTATCAGAGCCGACAACCAAAGCCATTCGTAAGAACAATCCATAAGATGATTTGGCGTCCAATGAAAAGCCAACTGGAACCCCTAGAGTCCAGTCACGAGGAGTTTGCCGCTGTGGCTGGCGATGAATTGAGCAAGAATACACGAAGATCTTGCCCTCAGATTGCACCAACCGTACGGGGTAAAGCTGCAAATGCGCCTCTCATGCCCATGTTACACGGCCTGGGAGACATGGGGAGTCATGTCCAAGAGTATGGTTTGCCTAGGCCGTATGACTGACTCTCGACTACCCGCGTACGAGAACCACGGGACGCCAAACTAGCCCCATAATTGGGTACTTCGTACTCTGGAACGAAAAAAAAAAAAAAAAAAAAAAAGAAAATTCCTTTTGATTCAGGTTGATCACAGTCCGGAGGTTTCTCTCCCGTGCTTGAAAAACCCAGGGCCTTAGAAAGAGCTGTGCTGTGGTTGTCCTCCTGGGTGAGCATAGATGGCAATGCCAGTATCACTTGACTGAAGTCATCCCGAAGCTTTTCGGCCCCGGTGCCATCTTGGTGAGCCGAGTGAGGCTGATTTAGGTAACCAATTACCTTTCGTGTTGGCCCACACAGGCCAAAGTTTTTCTCAGGCCATGGAAGACGCAGGCCGAGACTCGGTGAGGAGGAGGAGGAGTTCCGCTTGAAACACGGGTGGAGAAATAAAGCACGGCTCTTTGATGTGTTCATTCATTGGGCGACATTGGCCATGCTGCTACCAGTACATGGGCAAAGAGCCGGCACTTGGTGGCCTGTTGGCAAACCTTTCTCTCCCCTGTCTATACTGGTACATCAAGCTTTGGCGTGTCATTGCGTCGAGGAACCGGGGGGTGTGAAAGGAGAGCCTGGTTGAGAGCCGGATGTCGACCATCTGAATCTCGGATATTGCTCCATACCGCTTCGAATGAGAAAACAAAGCTTTACTCTCAGTAGATAAGAGGCAAGCCAGGCATACAGGAATACCTTACTGGATGCAGTAAGTACGAGTACACATACAAACATGAAGCTGGGGCTGATTTTGGTGGATTGTTGGCCTGCTTACAGGCAATTGTCCGGCCGGCAGCCGTGATTGCCGTCTCTTCTTGCGGCTGTCGGTGGTTGGGCGTTGCCGCAGCTCGTCTCCAATCATAGAGCAAAATCAAACCATTGAAAGCGTACATGATAGTATTTGGTCACAGGGAGGTCTCGGTGTGGTAAGTGAGTGAGGCCGAAGTCTGGGCGATAAGGTGGAACGGATTGGGATGGTGGGGGAGTGTCACTGCATTTTTTGTCTCACCCCCCGAAGGAAGGCGCGACGTGAGCTGTTCCCTGCAGAGGTTCAGTGCCTTAGGCTGCTATGCGAGTACATCTATGATGTACGACAGGTAAGGTACGTACCTGGAACATGCACACCAGGTTGCTTGAAAGTACACATACAGAGGTACCTCTGGGTTCAATTGTTTTCTCACAGCAGGGCGTGTGCCTTAGAAAAGAGCAGAGCAGAGCAGAGCAGAACCAGGTAAAGGCTTCGGGCTCTCTTTTCGGGCCTCCATTGTCGGGTACCAGTACGCCCATGCTGAGCAAAAATACATGGACAAAGTGGCAAGGGTGGTTTCAGCTGCCTCCTCGATGGCGGTGGCGTAGCTTCCAGGTCGATAGTGAGTTTACTACAGGCCTGTTGGCGCTGGAGCTATAGCAAGTAAACGTACGATACAAGCAAGCTCCAGGTGCCTGAGAGGTACTTGGTCGCTAAGCGGTCAGCGAGTGGGAGATGCTTTGCCATATAATGTGTGCGGAGAGGGCATGAACCGGAGCCTGACCTGCGGCGGACAAGAGACCTGGAAGATACCGGCACTCGGTGCAGTTCAAACACAATTGGTACTACCAAGGTACGTACCCTGGATTCGTACCTTGATGGGCCGCTGCTTTTTTCCTACATCTCTTAATCACACGGCAGAAGGATAAATTTAGTACCCAATAGCTCTATACTATTGTCAATATTATGATAAGTAGTGCTTGTAAGAATTAGCAGCTCAGATGCGATAGTCTGATGATCCGGTTTTAAGGCCGTAGCGCTAGCGGCAAGTGGACCTACGGTAAATACCTAGCAGGTAGGCCTAGAAGCGTACCTGGTTCTAAGGGCGATCCGCGAAGTGGGCTAGCGGGCCTTCCCGCCAGAATAAAGCTCAGCAGTCGCTATGAATGCTTTACGAGTATACTACTAGGTAGCTCTTGGTACATATAAATCCATGATGTGACTATTGGAAGCATGCTGAAGCTTTGAGGGAGGGGAAAAAGTAACTAACAAGTGTACAAGAATCGATCTATGCAGATAGATTCGAAATGCACTTGACTTTCATAATTTGACACAGCCCAGCATAAAACTTCCATTAAAAAAGCCACCAGGCTAACGCAAGCCTCATTGTCCGTGTGCTGAGACAATTCCGTCTTGACCCCGCTATTCCCATTTCCCGGGCCTCACCACCAATTGGCGCTTCTCGATCTAGATTTCACTCATGGGGTTCTGGAGATCGTACAAAGGTACGTACCTGCTTGTACTCTCTCTTTTGGGCTTCCTCTGCCGTCTCAATCTCATCTGATATCAACAAACCTTGTCATATGGCAAAAGTATGAAACGCCCAACCTCGGACTTTGCCGCCAATGGCCAGTGGTTTTTGGGGGGCGGGAAATAAAAGAAGCCTTCTTTTCTCATGCGAGGAGAAGAAAGAGAAAGGGCTAGAGTCTTGATGGCAGCAACTCGTCTCTCCCCGTCATAAACCTCCTCCGCTCATTCCTCTGCGGCCTAGCATTCGGCCTGCATATACATACTCCGTAGGCCCAGTTGATTACTCGAGGTATTCATACTGTACATGTATTCGCAGCTTCCGTCCAGGCCGGCCAGGGGTAGATATAAGGAAGTACCATGATGGGTAGATCTGATAGGTAGAAAGAGAGAGAGAGAGAGAGAGAGAGAGAGAGAGAGAACACGCCACACCCACCCCCCGGGCTTCAATCTTATGCTGTCTTGCCCGCAATTCATGTACGAGTAGCGTCAAGACGGCTTGATCATGACCGTACTAGTACCCAGCCAAGGCACCAATTTCAGCCGCATCACGGCTGATACAGGCACGAGCCCTCGCGTTTTCTAGTCCCCTAGTTAGTTGTGCCCCTGCGCTGTTCATTTACCATCTTATCAAGGGCGAGTTAGATTCGCTTGGGCATGTGCCCGGCAGCAAAGTGTGCGTCCCCGGGACAGCTCAGTTTCCACTAACCCATAGAGGAAAAAGAAAGAAAGAGAAAGGGGGAATGATGCCAAAAGGGTCTCACTTGGTCAAGATTGGCTGACACTTGTCCAGGCATCTGCTCCATGCTCATGTAATGCTTCATGTGCATCTGGCGCGCTCGGACGCATCTTGAGGTACACAGCAGCTTATACCCTGCTAGTAGCTAAACAGGACGATCATCACCTCGCTCGCTTGATTCCAAGGCAAACATGTCGATGGAACTGAAGTTTTGAGGCTCTGGTGGCTTATGTTGGATGAATATAAATGAGACGTAGCTGCTGTCGTGAATTCTATTCCTCCTTTCATCACTCCAGACCGTACTGCTTTGAAGTTATCACAGAGTTTTCTGATTCAACGTGCTCAACACCAACCAATTCGTCCTTCTGACATTTCTTCCACTTAAATTCCCCATCTGGTTAGCTACTAGATCGTTCGCCATCCCCTTAGCCGTCCTCTTAGCTGCCGTGTTCGCCGCTGTCTATATCCCCGCAAGGTGTGCTTTGAGTTCTGTGGCCCGCCCTCAATCAGGTGAAGGAGCATCTACTGGCCCTGGCTTGGTTAGACCCCAATCATTGATACCATCTACCCTCCTTCGTCTAGCCTTACGGCAGATGCTGACTCCAGCTGATCGCAGAGACCATCCGTCGAAACAAGCTTCCGATCTGATACACCCTCCGTGCAACTTGACACGCCTTGGCACACCTTGGCACACCTTATCCACACCTTGCCTGCCCCTATATCCTTGCCAAAGTTTCTGCAAAGATGTCTGAAGAGTGGATGTCTGACGAATGGACGTCTGACGAATGGACGTCTGAAGAATGGACGTCTGAAGAACGGACGTCTGAAGAACCGATGTCTGAAGAACGTGTCGTCATCTACTTAGTGAGGCGCGATCTAAGAGTTGCTGACAACCACATCCTTCACCTCCTGTCTCGTCATAACATCAATGACGAATGTTCCTATACCCATCTCCTCCCTGTATACGTCCTGCCCCCTGACCAGGTTGAAACATCTGGCCTCCTCAAGAATGGAGAGAGATCTCCGTACCCTCGAGCAGTTTCAGAGAACTCTGGAGTCTGGAAATGCGGTCTTCATCGTGTCAAATTCCTCGCAGAAGCAATTTGGGACATGAAGGAGAGGCTGGAGGAGCTTGATAATGGACTCATCATCAGAGTCGGACGTTTCTACGACGTCTTGGAGAGTATTTTCAAGCATTATTCCAGTGACAAAAGCGGTCCTCGGATTTCTAGCGTGTGGATAGCCAGAGGGCATACCCCGGAGCAGATAAGTGAACAGCAAGAGGTTTATACCGCATGCTATAACTTCGGGATCGACTATGTGAAATTCCGCGATCGTGAGCCATTCGTCGATGTGTAAGTTGACCCAGTGACGGAATCATCTTGTGGACATTATCAATTTTTGACTTTTAATTTGTGGAAACAGACGTGATGGCCCGTTGCAGTCAGTCAGCGAAACGCCTGATGTGCTCTCCGACTTTCAGAGGCTGATGGAGCCCGTGATTGATGACGCCCGCGATTCGATCGAGGCACCTCTTTCTCTTCCCCCCTTCCCAGATCATGTGCCACTTCCGCCACAGAAAGGCCCATACGAGATTCCAGACACACTACCGGAGCTTATCAGTCGCCTCCAGGGACCTGTGAGGCTTGATTTCTCGTATTACTACGGGCTCGATTTCAGGGGCGTGACACCTGAGTCCACTTGTATAGGTGGCGAAACACATGGCACTCGGAGACTTAAGCATATTGTCAAACTGGGTGCTGTGTCGCGTTTTCACACCTTAAACGACTTGGAGGAAAGTGATGAATGTCTTAAGCTCACACCTTACCTGTCACTTGGATGTATAACGGCTCGGCAGATTCATGAGGAACTGCTGAAC
Source organism: Trichoderma guizhouense (assembly GCA_002022785.1). Classification (NCBI taxonomy): domain Eukaryota; kingdom Fungi; phylum Ascomycota; class Sordariomycetes; order Hypocreales; family Hypocreaceae; genus Trichoderma; species Trichoderma guizhouense. Next base: position 2,311,270 of record LVVK01000020.1, read on the forward strand.
CTAGAGAATGGCTACGTGCCAGAATACGCAGAAACTCAAGGTTGGGAAGGGGGCGAGAATCCTGGGACAAGGGCAGTTCGGCTGTGGCTACTTTGCAGAGACTTTCTCTTTTTAGGCTCTAGAAAGTACCGCAACACCTTGTTTGACCTCGAAGGCTCCGGGGATGGGAGAGACCCAACCCTCGAATGGAAATCGCCCGATCCTGAGGAAGCCAGCCCCGAACAGGAACCTTGCTCTCTCCATATAGAGGGGGCTCTCGTGCAGTTCCAAGTAGGAGCCACGGGATACGGGCTGATTGACGCCATCATGCGGCAACTCCTTTTCACTGGGTACATTGGGGCCCGCTCATACATTCTTATTGTTAACTTTCTTGCAAAGTTTGCGGGCATAGACTGGAGAATAGGCGCGGAGTGGGTGGCTTCCTTATGCTTAGATCACCACACTCCTATCCAGTGGCACAGATGGCAACACTATGCCGGGATTGGTCCTGACCTGAACGGCACAGAGACGGTCATCTCTCCTGTCCACACAGCCTTCGAGCTCGACCCCAATGGAACCTTCGTCCGGAAGTGGATGCCAGAGCTGCGGAGTCTCACCAGGCTATCCAACCTTTTTCAGGTAGCCACCACCTCTCCAGAGCTGCTGCTGCGGCTCAACTTGTTCGCTAATGTTATGGTGACCAACCCGGTGCCTTCTGACACCCTCGATCTTGGTCCTACGAGCCGAGTTCCTTGTGGATGGATGCACCCCAGGATATTTGTTCCTAGTCCTCAGGGGTATATGCTTCTTGGACCGTATCCCAGGTTTCTCCGGATGCAGCTGGACATTGATCCGATATATTCACAGCTCCAGTCAATTACTTACCCACCAACGCCCCAGGGGCTTCCACATCCTCCGCCCGGACATCTTTGGTTTCCTGTCCCAGGCACCCAACCACCTAATCCACAATATTATCTTTCACCGCATCCCCAAGTTCTTCAAACTCTTGAACAGCCACTTGCCTGGTTTTTTCGCTTCATCATCATCTTGAGGATACTTATCGAGCAAGCAAGGACGCGTGCTCAGATGTTTCCTCCACAGGGTACGCAGGTGCCTCCTCAGCGGGCTACACAGATGCCTCCTCAGCGGGCTACACAGATGCCTCCTCAACGGGGCACGCAGGTACCTAATGCTCGAGACGAAGAGCCTGCTCTTCACAATTCTCCCAGATCTCCAGCTCCAAGGACCATGAGCGTTTCCACTGAAGTTCATAGAGCTCCTCAGGACACCCAAAGCGTTCCAGCCCCTCGACGGACCCAAAGCCTTGCCGCGCCTCAGGGCCGTCTTGGCGTTGCTCAAGAGATGTTCCGGGCTCCTCAAGCACCTCGTGTGGAGTCTCGGGCACCACAAGCCCCTAGAAACGCTCCAAACGCCCCTCGAGCAGAATTCCGGCCTTTGAATGCCCCTCAAAACGCTCCGAATGCTCCTCGTGCGCATATCCGGCCACATCAAGCACCCCGAAATGCCCCCAGCGCCCCTCAGGCATATATTCAACAGTCCCAAGTTCGTCAAAGCAATCCCACAGCAACTGTTCGACCATCTCGGGGTTCTCAAGCGGCTCCTCCATATGCCCCTCAAGGTCCTCGAACTGGTTTCGAGCCACCTCGAGCTCATCCACAAGCCCCAAGAGCACCGCGAGCAAGTTATCAACCATACATTGCTCCCCAAAACGCTCCTAGAGCCCCCCGGGCAGATTTTTTGCCCTATCAGGCCTATCAGACTTATCAAGTTCCTACAAATATTTACATGTCTCAACCGACTCTTTGGTCCACTCAAGCCCCTCAAGCCCCTCAAGTCGCTGCTCCCAGAGCTCCTCGCGCCATGCGAACTACTCCAACTACACCTCCCGAGAGTCCACCAATTTTCAACGATCCTCGAGCCCCTAGGTTTCCGGAGCTGTCCTCTCTAGCTGGTGAACTGGATGTAGTTTCTCGCTATGGTTTTCAACAACCCTACAACGTACCAAACGATCCTCTCGTCCCAACCCTCTTTGGGCTGAATACATTTAACTACAACCACCCTAGCACTGTTCAGCCGATAGACGGAGCGGCATACTATCAAACGCTACAAGACTATAATCAGTGGCGTACCTCGAACCCATCGATTGATGCCTGGTACATTGGCCCTCCGGAGCCTGAAGAAGTGCTTCGGCATGGCATGATTCTTCGATTTCTTGACAGCCTGCCCCCCACCCCACCCAATCCCGCGTTTCCCCCTGATCCCCCTCGGCTCCTTCGGAGAACTCGTCGTCGACGTCCGACGCGAAGTTCTGCTGACGAATATGGCTCTTCTAGCCTGGCTGGCCCCTCTGAGGAGGCGGCGGTTGCTGAAGATGCGGTTGCTGAGGATGCTGCTGCTGAGGATGCGGCCCAGGGTAATGCCGAGTCTGCTCAGGGCGGACAAGGCAGGCGGAACAGGCGTGGCAGACGAGGTAGACGTGGCAGGGGAGGAGAGAGGAGTGAAGAGAGTGTTGCAATCGAAGAGGTTTTGGGTGAATTGACTGAAGAAGCTGATGGTGAATTAACTGAGGAAGAAGTCCTGGGTGAGGTGACTGAGGAGGTTCAGGCTGAGGAGGGGACTGGGGAAGTTTGGGATGAACTGACTGAAGAAATCCAGGAATTGAACGAGGAAGAAGTTCAAACTGGTCCTTCTGGCTAGGCGGGCTAACAAAGATGACAAAGATTGTTTTACAACGTCCGGAAGGGGACGTTTGGAGTCATGAAAGGCACAAACAGTGGAAAGGGTCTCGGTTTGCAAAGTTCGTACAAAAACTAGTATTATTAGCCATGAATCGTTACAGACATTTCTTACAGAGTATCGCTAGTCTAAGTTGCCATCATCTTTCCTCCTATATGACTCTCTAGTAGGCCCAAGCTGCTCCTGATTTTCTACTTGTTTCCATTTGATCTCTCTCCTCTGTGTCTCTCTACTAGGTCTAAGTTGCTCTTGATTTTTCCACTTTTTTTTCTATTTGTTTTCTTTATCTCTGTTATGCTTCGTCGTGATGCGATACTAATTTAGACGGAAAGTAAAATGGCGGTCAGTAACAGTTTTTGGCTGGAAAAGCAATGCTTGGTACTTTGATAGATAGCAGCACAGTATAATCGGGAGGTCGGTATAGTGTGTACTTTCAATGTTTGTCTCAGCCTGACAGCTGATGATATTGCGCGGCTTGAACTCCCATGTCTTTTGGTATAATCACACCCTCCCTGTCTCACTTACGCAGAGGCAGCACTCGCCTCCCCACTTCGCTCCTCTCTTTCAGCTACGTGCTTCTCGTGATTCTGAAAGACTGCAAGCATGCCCAGATCATAGATCGCCTTGAGACACCCGGCCGTCACGAAGGCGACCCAAAACAGGCCGTGATCTGCCAATGTACCAGTCAAGAAGGGGCCTAGGCTGGCACCCGTTGTCTTGACCACGTTGATGACACCCATGATGGCAGTGCGCTCGCTTGGCTTGATGACGGCGGCTAGGAAGGCCGCCCGCGGTGCGACATCCATGCTCTGGCTGGAGGCGCGGAGCCACAGGAAAAGCAGGGAGAGGCGCACGTCGGGGAAGGCGGGTATGAGCGAGAGGAATATGGACGAGGGCAGATGCGTAAAGACCATGGTCTAATTGGACACCAGTTAGTAGTTGGTCGAAAATTGCGGCCGAAGAAGGGAAAATGAACGAGCCTTGATGTTGCCGAACCGCTTGGCCAGGGAGGAGGCCACAAGCATTGACATAGCCGAAGTGATGCTTGTAACGAAGAAGATGGAGCCAAGCTTGCCCTCTTCAATGCCATAACGCCAGCGGAAGAAGTAAGTCACCCAGGACCTAGCATGGGTTTGCCATTGATTAGTTTGTGAAACCAGGAACAAGATGGAAGAGAAATCTTACATGGAAGCTAATCCAGAGGCAAACGCATCCAATGCGAAAAAGACACACAGGCTCGTCATGATAGCGCAGCCTTCTTTGCTGATATCAGGCAGAAGAGCCCCAAACCGGCTGCGAGACTTTCGCTCTTCGTCTGCTTGTGGGCTCGCATTTCCACTACCCAAGAGAGGCGATGTCTCAGTGTTGTTGTTGCCCGCGGCTCCATTGGATTTAATCGTCGCTTTGGCAGGAGAAGCCTTTTCATCTGCTTCAACCGCGCTGCTCAAAAGAAGAGCAAGAGACAGCTTCACCAGGCCCGCAACAGCATAGCCATAGAAGATGAAGCGATAGGCGTCGATCAGCTCCCAGTGGAGGACGGTAGAAACATACTGCACAGCCCATCCGCCAGTCATGAGTCCAAATGCTGTCCCAGCCGTGCCAAGCAGGCTGTACCAAGCGTAGACATCGCTTCGCGAGGCCGGCTCCGTGAGGTGGGCAACAACGCTCTCCTCGATGGCTCGGAACGGACCAATCTCGTTGCCACTACAAAGATTTAAAGCCACCTGATTAACGCCGATATTCCCCCAAAATATCATTGGGCTGCTGTGCTGTACATGCACATGAAGCTGCATGCATGGCAACAGCGCTGCATGGGACAGCGCAATGCAAAAGCACAAACAGCGCAGGATGCATTTGCATTTGCATTCGCATTCGCATTTGCATTTGCAGAGTAACATATACTAACATACCTCGGACTAATGACCCCAAAGATTGCAGCCGCCAGCAAAACCCAGTAGTTGTCGCTCACGGCAAATGCGACGCCGCTGCCCACCATCATGAGGGCGCCCAATGCGAGAATCGCCTTTCTCCCCAGCCCGTCGGCCACCAGAGTGAGGCAGAAGCTGATGCAAACATCGCCCACCAGCGTCAGCGTCATGAACAGGCCGATCCGGGTCTTGGAGATGCCGAGAGACTGGAGGTAGAGCACCAGGACGAGCGTCGATGCGCCGTAGGCGAAGAGGCGGACGAATCTCTGCAGACAGAGGAGCTTGACGTCGGGCTTGCTGTGGTAGAGAGAAACGAGGCCCAGTTCGGAGAGGAACCGGACAAGGAGAGACGGTGATTCCTCCATTGTGAGTCCTTTTCTCGTCTTTGTCTTTCCTTTTCCCTTTGTCTTTTTTGTTTGATTTTTACCGGTTCATTTTCAGTGCTTTCAGCCTCGTTTTTCTGCTCTGGGGGCGCCGATGATTCTTTATAAAGCAGTGAGTTGCAAAAACATGACCAGAGCAAGTTTCGCCCCCCCCACTGAACAAGTGAACTTGCGGCTTCACCTAATCACAGTACAGGTGGAAGTACCTCGGTGATAATGGCATAATCCGAGACCAACATCTCCATAGAATACAGCGTTGCCGACTTCCGGTTCACAATCACCCATTCGAGGGCTGTTATTAGGCAATACCGAGCGAGGATGGAAACGGATAGATTCAAACATGCCAAGATGATGTTAATAATGCTATCGAGTGCAGGTTTGTATGGCGTCTAGTGAAAAGGTACCCGGGCATCCATGTCATCATCGGCGTTGACGCCACTTTGAAGGCAGCTGGAAATACTAATCATCTCACGCGAGTGCTACAAACACCATGAATTCTATTCAATCTATTCTAATTGATCTATTAATTGTCCGTACAAAAGAGCGCGCTGTACTCTGTAAATTTGGCCTATACATCTCCTGTCACGGGACTCGGTACGTACTGGTCCAGCACCTTCTGGCACCAGCTTCGCACCTTCTGACATTGACCTGTTGGCAAGCACCCTCTGACGTGCAACCTTTAGCACCCAAGCACCTTCCATAGCACCTGGAACCTGAACTGTCAAGGCTGTACCTGCACCACTCTTGCCATTATGACTGCCCCCGCTATCACTGCCCATTACTGTAGGTACCTCTTGCCTCTGTACCAAAGTGGACTCACGGGGGCTCAGATCCGCAAATCTCGCTACCGGTTGCTTCTTGCACTTTCAACTCTCGATTTTGGTAGGCGCGAAGGCGGAGAGGCGATTAGCTGCCGCGGTGCAGTGCCGGGCGAAGGAAGGCGTCAGTTATCGCATCCATTCAGCTTCAGCTTCCAGCCGCTAGGCCAATCTCTGCTCTGCTTTTGCTTTTGCTTCCAAGTCTGGATTGATTGCTCTTGCTTTTTTCTTGCATACGAGTACGATTTAATGCCCGTGCGTGCATACGCCTGTTCTTTCCTCCAACCTACAAGCATACACAGATGCTATTGGATAGTTGATGGGCGTGTAGGTAAAATGATGGAAGCTCGAAAACACTCCCCCCTTCCATCCATCGTTTTCTCTCAATCTTTCCTCCAAAACCCCCATGTAGGTAGCAGTACTTGGGCCATCGGATACGACAGTACAGTAGCAATCACACGGAGACGGCTCTGTTTCATTTGCTACGTCCATGCACGCTGCTTACTACTAGGTACTAAGGTAGATTCTATATGCATCTGATATGCCGGTGTTTGCTGGCTGGTGCACACTCGGTGTGACAAAATATGGGAGAGCGTGCACCAATGGCATCAGCCGCAACACCAGCTGATGGCCTCAACGTCCTCTCTACTGTGTTTTCCTGTCATTGGGCTTTATACGATCAATCCAACTTGTCCCTTTACGCTTACGGAGCAGAGCAGCCCCCCCTCCAGGCTCAAGGATCAATGCAAGGGAGAGCAAACTGGGCTGTTCTTTGGGGTCGGGAGAGTAGTTTGCGACATCTCATTCGCGTGCTTTCTTTTTTTGCAACTCGCTAGGCTCATGTATGAAGCAACCGATATGCACACTACTATGTAGCTTGGATCCTCCCAAGACATGTGAGCTGTAGGAGACCGAGAGTAAACTCATAGGCCTGTAAATCAAGTCCAGTGGTGGTTTGCTGGGGGACGGTTGGGCATTAAAGTGCTGTAGCATAGGGAGCTTCACGGCTGGCAGCACGCTGGCAGGCACTTCTCCCGGGCCATTTAGTCCCCGATTCCTCTCCTCCTCATTCTCCTCCTCTTTTTTTCCCTCCTTCCTCCTCGCATCTTCTCTTCTTCTCAATCATCTTTCCACCAAAGAGCTGAGTTGGCGGATGACGATCGCATCCAAAATCCTCTCGTCATCTGTCTCTCATTAAACCAACCCTTCTTCAAGCAATAGTGCCCATCTTTGATATTTCTGCATTTCCCCCCTTTTCATCTTCCCTTGGGGCATGGTACTTGTCAATATCCAAAAATGTCTGACAACATACCAACCGACTTGGCCTTGTCCATCGCCAGTTGCACTACCCACGTTGAGGAAGAAGCGCAGCAACGAGCCTTGTGGGCTATCCCTGAAGAAGAGCCCAACACTGTGACTCATGAGCCTCTCCAGCAACAGGAAGAGGATGGCAGGCTGCAAAACTTACGTCAATATCTTGCGTCATGCCACAATATGAATAGAGCAGCTCAAACCATTAACGGCGATTCGTGCTGTTCCCAAGCCACCACACTTCAACCGGACGGCAAAGTGTATCCCGCACAAATTGTTTTGTCTCCTGATTTCATGGACAAGCAAATAGAGGTCTGGAAGAAGGTGCTGGCAGACGACAACTCAGCCCTCTTGCAGAAGATGTTCCCTTCAATGGAACAAGTACACGATGAATATTTCTCCATGGAGCCCATCAACGGCCATCCGACACTCTGCGTCTTTGAGCGACTGGGCATATCCAAGGCCGTCATGAATTTGCTTCATGGAGTGTTGGAAGACCAAGTCCTCAGCAGAGCCGTTGGCCTCACCGGAGACATAACGTACGGCCTTCTTGACGCAGATGATGATGATTCCAGCGATGAGGACGATGAACATTGCAGCTTCTGTGTCTACTCCAACACCGAGTGTGGTCGAACTTTTCCTGTTGTTGGAATCGAGTACAGGCCATCTGATCCGCCCATGGTGCAAGAGATTGCCACAGCCTTGGTCGAGGATATTGTTCCGGAGCGCGATGTCATTGGAAGAGAGGATGACACGTTTACCTTTGTGTCATCATCCAAGCAGGTCGTTACTGCCGCCATCACTCAAATATTTGACCGCATGGTGAAGTTGGGTGTGGCGTACGGCTACATCTACACAGGAGATGCCATCATCTTCCTGGAGATTCACGACGACCCGTCTATCGTGCACTACTATGTCAGCATCCCCGATATTGACGTCTGTGATGAAGACGAATCAACTCTGCGCTACTCTGCTGTCGGTCAAATCTTTGCATTCATGATCAGAGCGATGCAAGCGGGACCCCGTTCGGTGCAGTGGCACGACAGAATCGCAACCCTTGACGTTTGGAGGAGCAGTCGCAGCGAGGCACTGCTCAACATGCCGTCGTATCAGGATGTCCCAGGCTCCTCAAGCGCTACTAGCGTTGGCGATGAGGTGATGGATGATGTCGACCCAGAGTACGAGCAGGTCGGTGAAGACGATGGGGAGAATGAAAACGACGAAAACAACAATCAGGATGACGAGGAAGAGTATGAAGAGTATGACGACTACTACCTCGACATTGACGAGGACATGTACGTGGCCGTTGACATTAATCTCGTCTGGGGACAAGATGGAGAGCTGGTGCCCCAGAGAGACGAGGATCAACATTACGCATGCCAGCATGGGGAAGAAGGCTTCGTTGATGACGGCAAACAAACCTATTGGTTCGTAGATGGCGAGGTCATTGTTAGTGACATTCGACAGCGCCAATATTGTACCCAAGAGTGCCTTCTTGGTTTGACCAATGGCTCCCCTCTGGACCAAGCTTGCCCCAATATTGACAAGCACGGAGATGAGCACATCAGCAATCTTGAGTTTCTCCGGCTTGTTCAGAGCCAGCTTGCCCGCACTCGTCACGTATCTGGCTGTTGCGTCTCACTTGACTTGAAAGGCTCCTTGGGAGCCATGTTCAAGGTTATGATTCCCTCTCATGGTTACACATTCGTTGCCAAGGGTGTCACTGAAGGAAACGTGCCTCGTCTGTTGCGTGAAGGCGACACCTACACTCGGCTCAGGGACGTCCAAGGAGGATGCGTCCCCGTCTATCTCGGCATTGTTCAGCTTGAAGCGACGTTCGATCACGATAGCACCGCTTACAGTCACTTCATGCTTCTCAGCTGGGCCGGTCGGTCTGTGGAAAAGCTCCAGCAATCACAAGCAAGCCATGGCTTTGTCAATTCCACGCGCAGGGCTTACACGGAACTTCACAATGCCGGCCTGGTTCACAACGGCGCAGAGCTGGGTAACATGCTCTACAATCCTCAGCTTGATAGAATCATGCTTGTGGACTTTGAGCACGCATCCATCTACGAATGTCACGTCGCAGAGTTTGAGTACCGCGATACCAGCCGCAGCCACTGTGCCACTATCGAGGAGGTGGAAGACGAAGAGGAGGCTGGTGGCAGTAGCGACAACAAGAGTGACGATGATGGCTTCGTCCACATCCATAACCACACCCCCGGCCACAGCCACAGCGGCGGTCTCAGACGAGTCAACAGATGCGAGAATCTGCGTAGGGAGTTTGAGGCCGCGTCTGAGCGAGAGATGAACCGCGCAGTCAATCTGATGGAGGTCCTCGCTCCAACGCTGCGCCCGTGGCAGATCGTTTAGGCTGGCAATTTCGGCAGACATTTCTGGGAAAATCTCGAGCGAAAATTCGGCATGGAACATCGGAGCAAGTGGTAATGGGTTGCATTCTATCATTGGCGAGTTCGGAGCCGGACGCTGGGATTTCAAATATGGACGGTCATTTTTCTCAAGGGTTTATCAAAGGCAGAGAGAGAGAGTTACGGCTTTGGTCCATGTACTTCAAGTTTGCTTTGCGGATTTACAGATTGGATGGGTGCCCTGGTAGGTTTTATCTTCAAGCAGTTGCTAGATTGCCTCCGTAGTAGTAGGGACCTATAGTAGTAGTAGTACATGGAGCCTCTCCTTATTCGCTTTTTTCGCTTTCCATTCTTGGTGTTGTATGGTGTGATGTTGAGTCATCGAATGGCAAGACGTGAAGATTCAAGTTTGTTGTTTGTGGTGTCAAAAAGGCGAGTGGCCAGCATCATTCAATCGCCGAACCACCGAGACCACACTCGGAATTAAACCTCTACTCTCATCCTGCTCCACCACCATTTCAAAAGGCCCTCTCAGCCTTGCCAGACGATGGTTTTCGCCTACTACCTGATTGGAAACTCCATCTTTGGGAGATCATCGCCATTCCTATTCCGTAAGGGCACCACTCGGTCGAGGTTGAGGTTGAGGTCGAGATGGGTAGAGAGCAGAGGTGGGGCGACACGATGCTGCATGGCTGTCCTTTGTAAGCGTCACCCAGATTTGTGTACCCGTAATTGACAATCATTCGTCCATTCCCTCTATTTGTATTTTGGGGCCACAGGTCGATGTCGTCGGATTGGTGGCAACGGGTTTAAGGTTAATAAGTGATGTATTATTTGTTCAGTTGGTTGGCACTGAATTCTCACGGCAGAAAATGAACAGAAAGGTTGTTTTTTTNTTTTTTTTTTTTTACAACAGGACCTGCTGGAAGAGAACTGGCATAGACGGACGTATCAAATCGACTCTACGCTTTGTTGAATCTCCCTTGGATATATACTCTGATGAAACAAGGGAAGAAATGTGTAGTGCATTTGATGCTGCCGTGTAGCATATCCTAAGCATAAAACCGTCACGACTCGGTGTACATCCATTCTGCCAACTACAACAACATACATGGAGAAAACAATTCAAAAATCTAAAAATTCAGAACATATGTGAATTAATTTCCATCTTTAACTGGACATCTGGGTTAATATTCCGTAAGAGCGTAATCTTGACTGGCACATCAAACTCCTCATAGACTGCGCCCAGCTGAGACCACTATGTGTATCCGCTATCAATCAAATGGTGCGCACTCTATCATTAGCATTTAAACCAGCCCTTTTGTCGTCTCTTCGTAAGAGAAGTATTGTGTTTTCTCATTTCCGTGAGTATGAGTTTATTCTAATGAATTTACAATGAAGAATTTGATAAGTGGCGTCCCTTTTACAAGGTGAACAGCAGGCTCTTATTCAAGTACCAATGTTGCGTTCAGCCGCACATTCTTTTGCTCTGTCCATTCCACCAACATACTGGTCAAAAAACGCTGCCCATACATGGCTTGTCCAACCGCCAGCTTTGAATATCATTTGCCCTAACAACCTCTCAAATTGGCGGCTGATTTCCTTCTAGCTTCCCTCAACGATCGCTTAACATTACCAATCGCAGGCATTGCCCAGTTGTGGCGTGGCATTCTCCAAGCAGCACCGGGAAGCTATGATGCAGCTTCAACTACGAAGTACTCCAGCTGGTGCGAAAATCACAAGGCAATCACGCCAAAATGAAAAGAAAGCCGACTAGGGTCCAACCGAGATGAAACATTATTCTCCTCCGAATGCATGAATGCCTTGCAAGGCGAGTCTCTTCTATCGTGCCACGCATGTGCCAACGCGTCCAAGAGCGGGGGCAAGCCATCTCGAGCCCATTTGCTGCAATCCATCCCGAGCGGCGAATTGGAGGCAAGTAATCAGATGCTGCCTGGCCTGCACCTTCGTCTTGTTTCGTCGTTTCTTAAAAGCAAACTCCACTAAAGCCTGGTTTGCCGTCATGTCATCTCGGGAGGCGGGCGATCTTTGATCTACCAAGGTCAAACCTTTTTTCCAACTCGTAGACACTCAAAGTCAACCAGGAGCCATCATCAAATTTCTGCATCGAAATTCGCCATGGTTCGAGTTCAGAAGCTTACGCCCGAAGTCCTCCTCAGCGACCCGAGGCGTGGGCCGGCCGTTCCAAATAGAGACGGGACTCATGCACTCTACACAGTGTCAGCACATGTCCTCGGTGACAGAACTACCCACGAGGTCCGGATTCTCGACATCAAGACGGGAAACTCCACCCGGCTTTCTAATGATCCTCGAGTCCATGATGCCGTGTGGATTCCCGGCACAGAGCTTGACATCCTCTACTTGCGGTCGGCAGAAAAGGGCCGGACCCAGGTCATGGTGGCATCTGCCGGAGATGTATCCGCCGAGCACTACATGGCGGCAGAAATCGACGCCCCCGTGTCAAACCTGAAGCTCAAAGAGCTGGACGAAAGCATCGCTTTTGTAGTCACAGGTCTAGTTGGTGACTCTGGGCTGTACAACCAAGAGGCTGTCCAGAGAGGATCAACAGCAAGGATTTACGACGCTGAAATCCCCATTGTAGGTCAACACTAACATCCTGGTGGCGCTCTTTTTCCTACTTTCTTTAACCATTGCTCCTTTATACTAACCATTATATGCAGTGGAATGCCTCACGTAGACCCAATAGATGCAGTCTCTGGTACAACGAGCTTGTCCTCCGCGACAGCCACTGGACGCTCCAAGGCGAGCTCCATAACCTGATTGACGATATAGATTTGGAGGCTCCGTCTCGCATGTATACCGATGTGCCCTGCAACGACTTTGATATTTGCCGTGACGGGATTGCTTTCGCTGCGAGAAATCTCAGAGAGCGAGGGCCAGACGGAAGCCCTGCCACCTCCATCTACTTTGCGTCTCTGCACTCTTTCTCTTCGGCGCCATATGGAATGCCCAGACAAATATTTATACCCACTACTTTTGAACCTGCTTTGATAACAAACGTCCGATTTACCCCGAACTCGTCAAGCATCGGCTTTCTCTACACAGCCCATGAAGATCCCTACAACACTCGGCTCTTCTTATCTTCCGTCTCCTCGCTAGACGCCTTTGACGTCTTCGACCTCGTGACTTGCGCTGATGATGAGGATCAAAATCCACCGAGGGGCTTTGAGTTTGCTGGTAGTTCCGATTCTGTGATTTTGCGAAGCCACCAGCTGGGTCACGAAACCCTTTCCCTCCTCATGCTGGAGGACGGGGCTAAGCCGAGCGTTTTCTTCACCGGCAGCAGCTGTAGTGCCTTTTATCCGTTGACAGAGGGAGGCTGGGACTTTCTCTTAACAACATCGTCTAGCTTTGTTGATAGTAGCCTGTGGCAGATTGTCCAAGTTTCGGAAGCCAAGGTCGTGAGGACAATATCTTCAGCAACCAAGAACGGTGTCAAATTTGGCCTGTCCTCCGATATGGTGACCGAGATTTGGTGCGAGGGTGCAAACCGACACTTTATTCATTGTTGGATGATTCGGCCGCGAGATTTCGACGAGACCAAAGAGTATCCTTGGGTACTGATGCCTAACGGTAGCCCGGCCATGGCTTGGAATAACGAATGGTCCACGACGGCATGTGTGACTCCATCGCTGGTAATCTGCTCAGTTGTATGCTAACCTTTTTTCTGCTAGAACAACTTTGCTGCTTGGGCGTCGCAAGACTACATCATTATCCTTCCCAACATTGCCGGTAGTAGTGGATACGGGCTAGAATTCACGAGACGTACGTTGTTCATTATTCCAGCTATGATATGGTCCTAGGATATGGCTCGGTGCTCATTATCTAACATCGTTTTCGCATAGGAATTCGGAATCAAAGAGGAGACGAGCCGTTTCAGGACCTCCTCAGCCTCATCGACTATCTAGAAAATGTTCCGTATCTTGACAAGGCAAAGGCTACGGTGGTGGGAAGCAGCAGTGCCACATATCTTGTGAATAAGCTATTGGGACACGAAGTTGCTAAAAAGGTTAGAATCACAAACGACCCTAATCAAATGCTCGGTGTTGGCCAGATCTAGACTGACTTTGTTGATCCAGTTCTGTTGCGCAGTCTACCAAAGCGGTACGATCGATCCTCCGGTGGCCTCGTCGCATAAAGAGCCCGTCTTTGACAACTTTGACAAACTCGATCCATCATACCAATACACAGAATCAGAGATGATATATGAGAACGACATGGCTCGATCAACCTTTTTCTATGGTTGGAAGAATGCGCCGCCAACCCTCATTATCCACGGGGAGAAGGATAAGCAATGCTCAATTACAGAGGCGTTGACTGCATTCAATTCGCTGCAGGCCCAGGGCGTTCCCAGTCGGTTATTGACCTTTCCAGATGAGGGCCATGTTGCTACGAAACCAGAAAACACCGTCATGTGGTACGACATCGTCTTCGATTGGGTCAAGAGGTGTGTCGATGGCGACGTCGGGAGAGAGGATATTTTCTGAATGGCAATTTGATTGGGTCAGCGAACGCCTTGGACCATAGCGAGATCGGCGGATGTTGGCAAATTTGATAATTGCTTGATCGTGTTTTGAAGCTACCAAGTAGGGAGTATTACTCCTTGCTTCCTTTCTTCTGTTGTCTTATTTTCCTTGAGTATGTATGAGCTGGAAATACTGATTTTCAACGTCTCAATCGGAGAGACCCAGCTGTCAAGCGAACTTGGCAATGCTTTGCTTATTTTACTTACAATCTTTGCTTCTTACATCTTTGTATCAAACAATAACTCCAAATTGACCATCGCGATGCTGCCATGCTACACTAGAGCCCATATTGCCTATCCTTGTCCTTGATGGGAAAGTCACTTCCCGTTGTGTCCTTGTACTTGTCACGGATAAAATCCGAGATGGCTTCATCTTTGGCCTGCTCCGCCGCTGACTCATTGCTCTGATCGCCCTGGCCCATGAACTTTTCTTGCACAAAATCGACAGCTAAAGCGTACCAGATTAGCTGATGGAAAACAGGTATTAATCAAGTGTTTTGAGGTGGCTAACCCTTGTCGAGCATATCTTCATTCTTCTCTCCTTGAGCTCCTCCGCCGGCCATGCTGTTCATCTTGTCCATGAAGCCGCCGCCGCTGTTCCCTTCTTGGTTGGCGTTGTTGGTATCAAAACCCTCTGGGCGGCGCTCTTGTCCATTGTTCTCTGCATCGTTTGAAGAGCCAGTAAGCTTGTTTATGTAGTCCATGATGGATACGAGGTTGGTGAGGTAGTGGTTTGGGTGATGGAAGAGCAGCAGAGGTGTTGCGGGGTAGAAGACTATGAGGCTCGCGATATGCGGTCTTTTAATCAATTGACTTTGTAGATGGAGTAATTATCAACTCGATTCAAATGGGAAAATGGCCAAATATGAGAATTGAATCGAATTGAAGATGCAGTCCAGCTGCAAACATATAGCAATTTCCGTGCTACCGGAAAGCACAGAGCTATCACGTCACAGACGTCATACATACGACGCTGCTGATCACTTGCCACCGCCTAGGATCTGACCTTGCTCGATGATTTGCAGATTCTGGATCATAGTCTCGATTTCGCAAACAAGAGAGCCAATGAATTGTTATCTTGAGAACTTTGGCAAGATTTCAAGCACAAGAAAGGCGCCCGGATAACTTGGCGCCACGTGTGGGATGGCGATTTGCTTTCCAGAGATCACGATGCCTTCGCCCGCTTTTTAGTCGAGCTTGTTTTCCCTCAGCTGTGATGGTACGACTAGTGTCTCTTTTCCAACCTCTCCTCCTTGCCTACCACTCATTTTTACTGTGAATTTTTCTATTCTTTTTTTCGACTATCTACACAGGTTGGAGATTGACGAAAAAGTATTGGGTGATCTGCTAACAAGAGGCGTATTGCATCCACCACGAAACTTCGTCACGACCCAAACTTAGCCTCAGCTCCAAGGATTCACAGAGGAGCAGCACAGACAACAACCTTGAATCCTTTGCCAATTCCGATGCACGGCTAATCACAGAGTAGCATTCTAGATCAATAGCTTGGCAGCTTATCTTGTCTTCCAAACCCCCCTGCTTCCATCTAAGCCGCCGTCAGATGATCATTTCGGCACAACAGTCGCGCATTACTTCTCCCATCCGCCAAGCTTCGACAACTCCATTTCTTACGTTTTTATCAATCTTTTCAACATGGGCCGGACTTCTCGTGCAAGTAAGCTTCCAGGCTATTGAAACCCCGCGAAGACCACGTTTTTCTTTATGTTTTTCGGTCAAGCTGGTCCCGAGGCAAAGCAGCTGAAAATCATTCGGTCCAAGCCGACTACTGCAGCTAGCTTCTTGCTACTGTTCCCTTAGCTACGAGTTGGTTTGAATAAAGACAAACAGACCATCGCAACTTACTCCCCGCAGCGGTCTAGGCCTCCAACGCGAGGCGGGCTGACGGCCCCAAAACGGAGAAGCTGTCTTGGCTCAACGCAGCTAGTCTCCATGATAGAATCCCCCCGGTCCCCTTTTCTTCCAGAATACGGAGGGTGGCTAAACGGATTTTACTGGCCAACGATCCGCTATTAATGAGTGTTTCAGACCTTTTAATGACTGCAGTACTACACCGTTTTTAGGATGATATGCTAACGGGGTTCGCTGCTAGTAGTGTCTCTCCTTCGCTCTCTGTTGGTCGAAAGCCCGACTAGCTAATGCCAATCCCAATCTTTGAATACGCAAAAGGCCTTTCCCATACGACGACATACGAGGTCGCCGATGAATCCACAACATCAATGCTATGCAATTGTTCCTTTGTACGAGTAGAGAAGAGAAAACGGAGTATCCGCTAGTCCAGTTCAACTACCGCTTCTACCTCTCCGCATTCCAGCGGCTCACATGAATCGCGTCACCGTCGGCTAAACCTTTTTACCCCCTTCGTTTTCTTCCATAAAAGACGGCGAGGAACAAGAGCAATGCTAGCAGTGGGTTGAGCGGAATGGGACGCAGGCGGGCCGTTTGTATTGAATGGACCTTTGATGGACCCTTTTCCCATGTTAGAGTCCACTGGAAGCATCCAAAGAAGCAGCTCATGCATGCAGGTACGTAAAGAGCTAGCTAGCAGCAATAGCGTACTGGAGCCAATGACTGTCTTCAATCCTTTGCTCTGAGGCTCTGCTCAGCTGAAAACATGACGGCAGCAGCAGTTCCCCACGAACGGTCCGACTCCGAAACTGCGGGTGGTCAGATAGTCTGCGTGAATATTGAGAGTGTCATCATACAGCAAAATCACTTGTCATCCCGAGGCATTTTCCAGAGCTTACAGCCAGGCTCTTGGAGATGGGTGTATTTTCTTGTAGTACGTAAACCGCAAAGTCCAAAAAACTGTGCTTGCTATATTACATTTCTCATTAAGGCCGCCCTGAGGGTATAGCTTCCACAAGCTCATAGCAAATTCGAGCCGCCAAAGATGCGTTGTACATAAATAGGTATCTTATAACAGTGGATAAAAAAAATCATTCATCGTCTTCTTCTTTTCTTCACATATGTCTTACGCTGATTGCGTTTCTTCACATGTGTCGTGCGCTGATTGCGTCCCTTTCTGTACTGTTGACCGAGGGACTGGCGCTGGCGGCGGGATCGGGGAATCGAGGATCTCGTTCCTTGTCATCTTCCACTTCCACCACAACAGTCGTGACCAGATCCATCTGGATGCCAGGGCCTCGTAACGACTCTTGGCTGGATCCTCGCGGCCGTCTCCGCTTCTCCTGTCTCAAGCTGCTAGAGCGTCCGGCCAGACGTTGCCACGACCACCATCCACCAGTAGTTTTTGGCTCCATGTTTCGTCTTGAACCTTCGCCACCCTGAATCCAAACCATGTTGCCGTAACGTCGAGACTTTGGTGTTTGCAAGAAGGCAATTGTCTTCACGCCCGTATCTGCCACATCAAGGTCGTACTTAGAGGCGAAGATGATGGAGTGTCGAGTTGTGCCAAACAAGAGGCAGTCGAAGAAGCCGTTTAGGGAGATGAGCGCACCAGCAAAGCAGAAGAGTCCCAGTGGGATATTAGCGCCAGACATGGATGCCACACGCTCCGTAGCCAGCGGCAGCGTACAAGTGACATAGATGATAGGGTAGATGAGAAATGCTGGATTGTGGTCACCCGCAAAACCAGGATCCGATGCACTGTCTGGGTTGGCAGCTCGGCGACGAAGGGCTTGCTGACGAAGAGAGTAGTAGATTGCAACGTAGAGGCCAGTGGTGATGCCAAGGGCCAGAAAAATCCAGAGATAGTGGGTGAACAGACGGAGATTCTCATACTCGGCGTTTATCCAGCACTGGGAGCACATGTCCATGTTAGCAATTACAGATATTGAACAACTAGTAAGAGAGGGAGGGGGAGGCGAGGTGAAGCAAGACTGAGAAGAATTGCTTGTTTAAACTTACCCAGGCACCAGCTCGAACAAAGAAGCCGCCATGCTCGCGGCCGTTGTTCGTAATGGCGATTGGCAACGTCGAGATGAAATACACAAACAGCCACACAAGGCCAATGGACATGTACAACGTCCTCTGAGACGGCCGATATCCCTTGACCACGGAAAAGAAGGTGTGTACGGCAATGAGAGTGATGAACATGCTCGAGGACAAATCTCCCGTTGAGACAAAGAAGCCCTGTGCCCAGCACGTTTTGGTGTCCACCAGGACGGCATTTCGGTTGATCCATGTCGAATTGAGGGCAAAGGCAATCGACTGATGCAAATCGGCAACGAGAAGATTATAGATGAGGATGAGGAACTGGTTGGGCGAGCCCTTCATCGGTCGGATAGGTGGGCCTGGATCTTGTTGCGGGAACTTGGCATCGCCCTGAACGGAGGCATCATTGGACTGGCGTGGGCGTTGGGCAAAGACACCATCGATACCAAGCGTGAAATCAACAGCGTGCTGCGAAGAAGATGCTTCATGATGGGCTCCTTGGGGCAGGCTTGGTCGGCGTGGCAAATCATGGTCATCCTGGACCGGGTGAGTTTGGCGAAAGCGTTTCTCATTTTCCCGCCGGACAAAGAGCTGCCAGGAGACAATCTTGTATGTTAGGTAGATGAAGAGAGTGGCTGCGGCAAAGAAGGAAATGCATGCTAGCACCGTGATGGCCAAAAGGCCGCTGCGATGAGATGGCGTCAAAGGGCCAAGGGACTGCCCTTCGATCGGCAGCTCCCCTGACGGCATGGCTGAAGGAGAGGAAGAGGATATGCCTTGAAACTGATGAGTAGAAACGATCAACGGAAAATGTGATTATGTTCCAGTTGTTGGAGTCGTTGTCGCATATCGATCAGGAGAAAATGAAAGATTCCCAGATTATGGAACAATCAGAAAGCAGCCGGCTTCAAAAGTCCAGGATAGGTGGGAATCAGAGTCAGGAAGAGGGAGGGGAAAGGAAGGCGCAGAAGAAAGGCAAGCTTGATGGCAAGAGCGTTGGGAGAAACAGCGGGTGAAGAGACAAGAGACAAAAGAAAACAGGAAAACAAGCCGCCTCGAGTCTTCACAAGAAGAACAAGAGCGTTGTCCCTCTGCCGATGACGAGGAGACTAGAGGACGGCTTAAAGGAAAGAGAGTAAGCGGATGCCGGGGTTTAATAAGTTGAAAGCACCAGGCCGTACAAAGTACGAGGAGGGATGGAGCAGACGGGACAGGTTCAGTAGTCATAGATAGGAAGGAAGGCAATGGCAATATGGAGCACACCGCAAACCCTAAATGGTATGTGGGTTTCTCGGAGAAAAAAAAAGAATAGGCAAGGTAGTGTATACCTGCTGGATGCCGGTGCTGGTGCTACAGTTGACGAGTACAATCTATTTCCCATTTACTGTACGGACAAATGCGTGTCCCGTTGAAGGCTTGCAAGCAGTATCCAGTGCTCAGTGCCCATGTTATTCCCAGTAATCCAATGTGAGCGTGGGTACGTGTAGCATGTCCCCGGGCTAAGCCTTGTGAAGCCTGGTGGTGAGCAAAGCCTTGAATCATGTAGCCTGCAAAAGCTAATCTGGCGCCTTCGGCTTGAAACAGCACGTATCCAGGGGTGCTTGGGACCCGTTTCCCGTGCATCCTGGTCGGCAACTATCCTAGAGGTGGGCGGAGAAGGGCATTCATTTGGTTCCAGAGAAATGGGTGTCCAGCCGGCAGCAGAACTCGGCCGACCTGGCTGATACTACCGTCTGACAGCGGCCCAACCAGCAGAAGCCAGTGCTTCCTTTCGCATTCTGCATCGTCCTAGCGGAGGGATCAAAGCAACGGAGCAACGCTTGGATCAACTGCTCCACTGCCTCGTCGCCAGAGTACGGAGTTAACTACCAAGCCTGTATTATTGGGTTGGGGTCTCCCTTGTGAAGGGCTTCCCAAGCCATGGGTTAACAGAGATTTTGCAAGATTGACAAGCAGCCGGCTTCCCGCCACTTGCTCATAGTCTTGGGTGGCGTTGCTAAATGGCCCCCTTGGCAGCATCTTTGCCTCTTCCTACTGGCACTGTCGAAGGCCGCCATGTTTAAGGCGTGTTCACATTTTGCTAGGCGAGTCCACGAACGTGTCGACCCTTCAGACTTAGTACTACTCGTACAAGTGGTTGACGGTGGCCAAGCCCATTCTGGAAGATGCTGCAGGCCCAAAGCAGCGTACAGACAGATTCGTCTTGGCAGGGGTCGTGATTGGCCTCTACGCGCAAGGATGGCTGGACGATTATGCATGAGACTCGATTCTGAGCCACTCGGCCTGCTGGGCCGGCAAGGCAATAAAAAGAAAAGAAATCTGCAGCATTCTCACGTGGCAGTTGGAGGGCGGCTATCGCCCGGGGGCCAGCCAGGCCAGAGGAAGGATTTAGATTGCAGATTTCTTGACCTTGTTTACCACGGCTACTCCGGTGATTACAAACGATTCCAGGCCTTTGATTCACTCAGCTACAGCTCGTATTGTCGTTCTGTTGGCAGGACCGTGCAGCTGAATCCAATGTTGGTCATTGTTGTTGCTACTGTTGTCTGCACAATCGAGGCTCGGCCGCCGCACCGCTTGTAATGCTAGTCGCTGTTTTGGTATACCGCAAATGTAACAAGAGGGCGATCAAGCATGGACTTTGGCTTGCCCCTCTCTCTTCCCTTGTACTTTGTGTGAGGATTGGACCTAGAGTCGTTAGCAACTCAGCCACGCAGGCAAAACAAGCGTTTATCCGACGTCTCAAGACGGGCCAGCACAGACACACGGACACACATGATGCGAGTGGCTTGATCGCAGCCGCGCCCGAGGGCAAACAACTGTTTAGCAGCATGCGTTGGTGGGTGATGGCACCGAGAAGAAAAGACTAACGCCTTTCCGAAGAATCCGCATACTGTAGCACATGGCGAGGAGTAACGAGAGCCAGGGGTGTCCGGGTAAGCAACCGTGCGTTCGGCCTGCACCATAATCACGAGTTGGCTGCGCTCTGTGTTCTGCAATAATAGGTAGAAGCGGGATTCGACGAGAAGGGGGGTAAATTAAGGTGGCCAGGGCACGGGCAATATTGAGGGCTGTGGTTATGGGTGCCTTGACAAGAAGGTACTGGAACGACTCCGAACGAGTATTGAAAAGATATTGAAACGTCATCATCGTCACAGAAAGGGCAAGTACCTTCCATACGGCTGAAAGAGATCCTTGAATGGTGATGACAATTCCGCGTTCTCAGAATGCAGTTCGCATATCCGCAGGGCTCTTCAAACGTTGAACATGGCATGGAACCCTCGCTCAGCCGTTCTGCTACCACCTGCACCAGGGCTTGGGAGGGCTCAAGAGTCCAAGCGTATAGTGACGTTTTCCTCGACCCTGGCGGCGCTTGATTGCGAGAGGCAACGGCTAATACATCATCATTAGGAAGCGAATGGGAGAATCACAGTGCCGATTCTCTCGTCAATACGGAGCCTCCCTTCCGGTATCTTTGTTGGTTCCAGATCGGTTTGTACTAATAACCAACGGTAGAGGTGCTTCGTATATCGTATCATCACCTCCTCTATTCGGCCTAATTGAACGAAGCCATCCTACTAGCAAGCCGATGATTTCGAACGGCCTCTACTTGCACGATCAGGGGATCATTTGGTCCTATCATGAATCGGGAATCGGGACTCTCTGCAGATCTTCCAGTCCGTGCGCAAGTCGGCGCTGGAATGTCAAAATTAAACAGGCATCATCGCTAGCAGGTGTTTGAGGGCACAGAATGTGGCTTGCATTAAGCCAACTGGCCATGGAATTGGTAGCGTCTCTAGTCTTTTGCTTGGCAGCTTTGAAAGGAAGCTCGGGCTAGCATTTTACGAGGCCAGCAATTTGCATCTTTGCTCTTTCTTCCTTTGTTTCTTCATCCGCCTCCATCAGATGGAGCAACACAGGTTCAAAGGACCGAAATCCCCCATGATTGTGCGGCTGAGTGTGGAGCTCGAAAAACGGCAACGGAGCAACATTCTTCTGTGGCTGTCATCGTCCATCGACCTGCTAGGTACGGCGTAGCCCTGAGATTTGTCCTATTTCTGGACTGCGATTTGTGTCGAGCTTCCTAGCAGTACGACTGTACTGTCGATAGCAAGTTGCATTGGCCGTCACAGGCATCCGGGGGGCATGCATATTTGAAATGCCCCTTATTTTTGCCAGACTCGCATTGATCAGAATCAGCCGCAATGCAACGGTGCAGGGAACTCGTCCCCGCAATCCAGATCTAAGCTCATCCAGGCAAAGCCGACTGCTTCGATGCAGCTGGCAGTGGAGCTTTGGATGGGCAAAAGACAGGCTCCAGATTGGGGGAGCCGAATGCCCTGCTTACCAGCATCCCTAGCACAGCTTGTCATGTCAGTACTTACCAGATAATGCTAATGCTAACGGTGTCAATGGCGCCAAGGGGTCGATATGGCATTCCAAAACAGCAGGCTGCGGCTAATGTGACGCTTCTTGCAAACCTTATCCTCAACCAGTCGCCCAGTGTTGGCTAAGCAGCTCCGATACCCTGACAGAGAGAACCGGACAAGGGGCTAATACCAATATCTGCCGCCTGAATATCGATGAAGCAATGGATAAAGGAATTGCCAGCCTTCGGCCCTCCAGTGGCCGAGCCCATCGGCTTGGCTTAGCCCGACTGCAGAAATGGCCTGACCCCATGAGTTCGGAGTGCGAGTACAGGTAACTTGGCTGCGTACAAGCACTTGGCAGTTTCTTGATACGAATTGGAGGAGTTCCCGTACTAACGACCGACAGGATATAGTACATGGGCAATAAACCTCAGCTCGGCCACAAACTTTCTGCGTCTGGTGCAGCAGCCACTTGACTTTGTCGATAGCTTCGTCGATAGCCTTCAACAATAACCGAACCGGGGAACAGCATCTCGAATTCGAAACAGATCCAAGGACCTAGTTTGCGCAGTCCAGAACCCCCGCGGTTCTCGGCTTCAACCTCATTAGGTGCTTTACTTGCTTTATGCGATGCAGCCAACCAGGCCTCATGCAGTCAGCCACTGGCAATGGCCCGAAAGCCGCTGCATGATTATCATTATCAACATCATCCCGACACCCATGACACGCAACTACTACCTCATCTGTATAACTACAAAAGATACGGATAACTACAGTAGCGCCAGAGACGCATTGACGTTATCCAGCAACCGGCTAAAAGCCCACACGTGTTTTCCTTTCACGCTTCCGTGGTCGCAGCTTGGGCATACTCGTACAGTAGCAAGTATCAAAGCCCTGCACCGGTGACAGTCTAGAATCGTTAGCATGATTTGCCAACTGCGACTACCGGCGGCCAAGATGCCGGTCTCTACATCGCCGAGTACGCCAGCCCAAATACCCACTAGGTTTCGTGTGGTTACTGCAAATCGGTCTGGAGTCGCGATATGGGGAGGGAGCAGCGTCTTGTCCGTCCACACCTGAGGCCAAATTCAGCTTTGCGCGTATCAGACAGAATAGCTCGAGCATGTGCTCTCGCCCTGTCTGTAGGCAAATTTGTGAGGTGGGCAAATTGTAAACCATTCCAGTTGCAGCAAGCAATCAGTCCACGGGTTGTTGTTCCTCTGAAACAGACTCCAATGCCACTAACAGCACAAAAGGCTGGCTGCGCTTCTTAACCGAGGCGGTTGCGCAGATCGATTCATTTCTCGTGAACGATATATTACATACGACAAGCCGAAAGACCTGCGCTAACCCGCCACCCACTTCCATGCCTGCATCCGAAATTATCGGCTCTTTGTGCCGCGACACAGCTATTCCAGAAGCGCAACAGCGTAAATAGATAGTAGGAGACACCAGGATAGCAGGCGTCTATGTAGCGTATTCCTCCTATTCTCATTACAGGGACCAAGTACGCGTCACTATTTCCTCTAGTATAGCCTCATGAAATAGTAGGCCTAGGAGCCGTTCCAAACTCCTACCCTAAAATGAATTTCGAAATTACGCTCTCGGAGGCGTATGCGCTCACACTATGCCCGCGTGTTCTATGACAGCGCTGTAATCTATCTCTCCGTCCTATTTTTTCCAGTTTTGCTGGATTGTAGTGCCTTCGTTTTCACTTTTTCGAGGCGGCAGGCCTAGGTTCGCTACACTATACGATAAAGCATCCTAAGCTGGCTTTGTGATGACCTTCAATAGGTAGATCTCTTGAGTAATGATAAAGTCGCTATTGTCCGTAGACTGCCTCGTTATGAGTATAGGTTAATATCAAAGACTGTTTCAACCGCATCTGGCAAGCAAACATTATTCTACAAGGCTTTGTGATAAACTGTGTATGTCGTCGTAAGGTAATTAAAGGAGCGACAAGTAGTGACATGTTTGACGCTGCGCACTGGGCCAAATGGGAACCTCGTTTTAATGTTGTAATCCTGTCATCGGGAGTACCGGTAAAATATGAAACTCGTGGCAAAAAGAAGACTAAAGAATCATAGAAGCATCTTTGTAAATAGAAGCGAGAGAAGCAGTTGACGTCTAAGTCGCTGCTCAGTGCCTGATTAATATGGAGTACAAGTCCAAGCCTCGATGACTGATTGTGGGGTTGTCGCCGGTTGACTCAGATCCGGTATGATTCCAACCTTGTCATGGAGGGGCAACTCCAACTTTTTTCATGCTTGCATTCTCGTGTTGCTCGAGATAAATAATCCCACAAACTCTCCTTTGCGTCTCTTCTCTGTTCGCCTTTCAGAAACAACGTCTTGATATACGGCCAAAGATACCCACGAGCACAGCGGAATTCTCACAATGGCTCAAAACCAGGCGGACGAGCTCTTGCGACGGCCGTTATATGGTAAGTACAAATATCCAGTCGCATCACTGCTTTAGTCATTACCCCACCAACTTGATAGATCATGCTCGAGCCATGAGACGCGCTTCTTGTCCCTTGATCCAGCCTCATCCATGCAACCAGCTGACGCCTTGACCTCGTGTTAGTTTACGATCTTCCACCAGAGAGCCTTGTGGGCTTGACGCTGAAGCCGGACGCAGACGCCATCGCCATCCCCGAAACTGCGACCACAACACCTCCCAGCCAGACTTCAGAGACCTCAGACGCGTCTTCCGATAGCTTTGTCGGCTCCCAAGCGTGTTCTCTCTGCAAGCTCTCCTTTCCTACCGTAATAGACCAACGAAGCCATATCAAGTCCGATTTTCACAACTACAACCTTAAGCAGAAGCTGCGGGGACAGAGCCTCGTCTCGGAAGCCGAGTTTGAAAAGCTGATAGAAACTTTGGACGAGTCATTATCTGGGTCTGACTCGGACGACTCAGAAGAAGGAGAAGATGAAGGGCGCCAGGAATCTACGCTGACGGCGCTGCTAAAGAAACAAGCAAGGTTGACAGAGAAGCGAAATGGCGGTAGAGACAACAATGAAGATGGCGACGACGAAATTAGTGGGCGGCCGGGCAAAGGCAAACCGCCATTGATATGGTTTAGCTCGCCATTGCTTCCAGAGAATACATATTTCGGCATTTACCGAGCTATATTCACCGAGAAAGAACAAGGCCAGCCTGATTTGGTTGATGTTATCAGGACGAAGCAGCTCGAGCCTATAGCTATGCCAAAACCCGCCAAAGACGGAACACTGCCGCCCATCGCGTACAAAGGACCTCACTTCTTTCTCTGCATGATTGGAGGCGGTCATTTTGCGGCCATGGTCGTCTCCTTGGCGCCGAGATCAGCAAAATCTGGCAGCACCACGATGAATCGAGAGGCTACAGTTCTCGCCCACAAGACCTTTCATAGATATACGACACGCCGAAAACAAGGTGGTTCCCAATCAGCCAACGACAATGCCAAAGGAAAAGCACACTCTGTTGGTTCATCTCTGCGTCGTTACAACGAGACTGCCCTGGTAGAGGATGTTCGCGCTCTTCTTCAAGATTGGAAAGGACTTTTGGATACTTCTGAGCTACTATTCATCAGGGCGACAGGAACGACAAATAGACGAACTTTGTTTGGGCCATATGAGGGACAAGTTCTTCAGGCCAATGATGCTCGTATCAGAGGATTCCCATTCAGTACTAGGAGAGCCACTCAGAACGAGCTAATGCGATCATTTATCGAGCTGACCCGGCTCAAAGTACGAGAAATTGTCCCACCCAAGCCCGGGTCTGACAAGGCAAACTTGACACCAAGCAAGTCCGCAACAACCACCAAACCAGCCAAACCAATTCTATCAGAAGAAGAGGAAACGGCAATCCTTCATACATCCCAGTTACAAGCCTTTGTGCGAAGGTCCAAGTTACCCGCACTCCTATCATATCTCACAAAGAATGAGCTTAGCTCGGACTTTGAATTCTATCCTCCCGAGCAGAACTATCATACACCCCGCCTCCTACATTACGCTGCTGCACAAAACTCTGCACCGTTAGTGTTGGGGATTCTTACACGAGCCGGGGCGAACCCACTACTTAAGAACATGGAGGGAAAGACGGCTTTTGAGCTTGCTGGAGATCGTCCTACACGCGATGCCTTCAGAGTAGCACGATCTGAACTCGGTGATGCCAAATGGGATTGGGACACGGGCAAGGTTCCTCCGGCCATGACCAAGGACGAAGCTGATCGCCGTGACGAGAGAGAAAAGCAAGAAGCAGACAAGAAGGAGGCGGACAGGCGAAAAGCAGAGGAGGAGAGACTCCGTGCCGAAGGGCCAAAAGTTTCAGACCAGAAAGCGAAAAAGGGGAGCAACGTTGCTTCTATGATTGCAAAGACCCCTCAGGAACGCAGAGAGGAAGAGGCTAGAGGACTGACACCTGAGATGAAGATGAGGTTGGAACGAGAAAGAAGAGCGCGAGCGGCAGAAGAGAGGATCAAGAGAATGCAAGGAGGTAGTTAAATAGATGTTGAGATCAAATCATAGTGGGCAAAGTGTGCTATGGGACATTGGGAATTGCATAGACGGCGGGTATGAGATAATAAACACGTTCTAGACCAACATGCACTATTTTGGTGCAGTAAACTGCCTACGGTTGGACTCAGTGAATGAGGATAGCCATTTCGTGGAGGCTAATCATCTCGTTATTGGCGAAATGGGACACCCGTACATGAAGTCAGCAACTGTTGGTATACTATCTAGTATATATTTGGCACCCCTGAGACTGCGTGAGGCTCTAGAGTAATCCGATACTTGATACAAGTGTGATGAGCACTTGAGCACTTGAAGTGATCGGAAAGAGCTCTGCCCTATATGGACACTCAACAATGTCCAAGATAAAGAAATCCCAACAAGAAATACAAGAAGGTGCAGTAAATCATCTCCTCTTCGCTTATGGCGTGATGCTAAACGAGTGGCAGTCACTACTGGCATTGACGGCAGCTGCGAGGGCACCGCAACCACTGGCGAGAACTTTTCCCCTCCCACAACTCTTCTTTTCTCCAGCACATACTTTCCCACAATTTTATTTCTTCAGCAATCCATCATCCCCCAGTTTCTTCCTACTTTTACTCAAGATTGGTCGTCTTTTCAGGCCATTTCCTTGTCTTGACAAGCGTTGAGAAAGGAGACTTGTCAATCACTTTGTTCTCTTTGCACAGATTTCTCCCATTTCCACTTTATATTTTCTGTTATTTCCAAGATTTTTCTTTCTTTATATGTTTCTTCCAATATTCTTTTCCTTTTTGCCAATATCCTAGCGCTCTCTCCTGGCTCTTCTCCTGACTCTCATATTACAACTTCACTTTCTTCTCATTCCTGGTAGTTATTGATGCTTCTTCCGTTTCACAAGTCTTTCATAGTTCCATTGTCATCACCTCTCTTCCGACGGATCTTGTGATTGCTCAGAAGCCTCTCATCTCAAGACACCACTCTACTTGGATTCTGCTCTAGCACTTTCCATACACCACCAAACGTGACATCAGAATTCCAATCATGTCCTTACAGCTAGCCTATCTTCTTTCGGATTATTCAAGTCAATGTCTTGTTGGCTGGAATAAGGTTGTTGCTTGAATAGGAACACGCATCTCTTTCCTTCTAATTTCCTACTCCATGCACTTGAGCGTTCTTTTCTATCTACTCGCACGTCTCCCTCTTTCTCATCTCCTGCTCTGCATACTTGATCGTTCTTTTCTATCTGCTTGCCCGTCTCATCATCTTCCTTCCAGTCTCCTATCCGTTTTTTCCGTCTCATGATATGTCAGATACAATCTCTAACGCAACTTCTTCGACTAGATTCTCGCCGCCTGGAAGAAGTGTGGTGATCCGAATCGATCGATCGGCCGGCCGAGAGTATAATGAAAAATATATAATACATAACAGGGTGTTTTGGGTTGGTGATATTGGAGCCATGGATAAGCAGATGGACGCGAGCCACGACACACCACACTTCTTCCTCTCACAAACCAAGACCATTGAAGAAGTCCATTCCGAGAACGCGCTACCTCGCCCGACGTTAAAGATCGATTTGAAAGAACGACCGAGCGCAACGATTCAGACGCGAGAAAAGAAGCGAACAAGACATATTCGCACTCGAAAGCCAATTCGAAACACCGAAAACCTACGCACGCGAGTGAGACGGACGTTCTGAAGATCGATCGTATACGGCCGAGTGTACAAATAAATAATACAAGACCTATGTATACATATAATAGGCTTTGTGGGGGTCGGATTGGTGCAAAGGAAGTTGCAAAGAACTATATGCTTTCCCGACAAGCACTTCAGGACGTCCACGTCATCTGCGTGAAGATCGAACGAACGAAAGAAAGAGCAAACGATCGCATACGGTCGAAAGAGCAAACGATCGCATACGGCCGAGTGTACAAATACTCTATATATTGGAGTTTTTTGGGGGCTCGAATTGGTGCAAAAGAAGTTGCAAAGAACTGTGTGCTTTTTCGACAAGCCCTTCAGAAAGTCCGCACTATCTGTGCGAAGATCGAACGACCGAAAGAGCAAAAGATCGTAAACGGCCGAGTGTACAAGAAAGATTATACTATATACACTGGGGTTTTGTGGAGTTCAAGGTGAAGCGATTGACGTGACATACCAAGATTCGTGCTCTTTATCCGACGAGAAACGCAGCTGACGTCAAAGTACGTCGTGAACGAGCGCAAAGATGTTCAGATGTAAGAGACTCATCTAGTGCGCGATGGTTCATACAGCCAGTAAGTGAACGCTCTTCCCTTTCAAATATCATTTCCATACTAATGCACGAATAGTGAACTACGCGTCCAAAGTCAATTTTATGCATGCAGTGTCTGATCCTCAGAGGCCATCTATTGGTTGTTTGCTCTCTCGGCTATGCAGTCCACATCACGTCTCATCACGCTTGGGGGCTTTCATTCTCGCTCATTAGAGGCTGAGGAGAATGAAAAATGGCTGCCAGGTCTAGTTTCCAAACGGTAAGCAATCTTCCCCGCTGTCTGTGCGTAAAAGCTGAGCCTCGGAAAGCAGAGGGCGCACATTATTCACTTCGATTCACATTCACCTCCCGTCTTTCTTTGTCTAACCATCTCTCCCAAGGACAAACAGTCCGCCCTTCAAGCATCTTGCAATAATCACTGAGAGTGAGTGGTTCACGTCCATTTGTTTCACAATGGAGAGTACTGAGTCCCTGAACAAGTCATACTGACACCTGGTAAGGCGTAGAAACTTCGAAGCCAACCACCACTCCACCATTGTTTCAATCAGGCATGAATGGCTATGCGACAGCAAGCGACCATCCTTCTTGGTTGAGATTGCTGACCGGTTGTGACCCCCGCAAATAGTAGATTTGCAATACGAGGGGATTCCTCTAACCGGTTTCACTTTACCAATCTTTCAACTTCACATTTCAGCTTTTCTATCCCTCAATAGAATCCCGGCTTTTGTGTCTAAATCTTACTGTTACTTCGGCACTGAAAATACTGTTCAGCTGATGGTGGCCCCTATACCATCGGGCCGATGGACAAGGAGCGATATCACTTCAGCAGATAGATGGGTGTCAACTTTTCTGGAGAGTTCACCTATATACATTGGACACATTGGATGACTATGATGCCACCTCCAGCCGAATCAAAAGAACACACCTTCGGTTTAAGGCCAAGCCCCTGTTTTCCGATCAAGCTTATTCAACAGTGTCGAGCCGATACAACCTTAAGACGATGCATATACACTATACTAATGCAGCAACTGTTCTCAGTCCGAGAATTGGCCGGGTTCTCTGCATCATCATGCGATCAATTAGATTTCATGCTGATATGCACCCCGCAGAGCTAGAGCGAGTTTCCATCACGAGTTTATCCTATTAAGGTATGTGGTATTTTCCGACTTGCAGCGGAAAAGAGCATATATCCGTCGCCAAATTTGGCCTTCACGGCTGCCGAACGATGCTGTCGGATTGTAAGGGCTGACTGCTGCAAGTATATATAGACGCAGCTTTTCAACTAATAGAACGGGAGAAGGCATGACGTTCTGCTTCTAAGTCGAAAATTATATCGAAACACAGCTTTTCTCAATCAACAACGACAATGAGGTCGACTGGCATGCTGGCCACCATTTCGGTGATCTTGTCCAATGCTCTAGGCTTCGCCGCCGCACAAGGCTCGAGGCCAGTATTCGCTCATTTTATGGTATAGTGTACTCTATCACTTGAGACATCTGAATGAGAACAATCCACTAATATTGGACTAATTAGGTTGGAATTGTTGAGAATTTCACAATTCAAGATTGGTTAAATGAGATCCAGCAAGCTCAAGCCATCGGCATTGATGGATTTGCTCTAAACTGTGCTCCTCCTTGGGTGGATAGCTATACCCCAAAGCAGCTTGACAATGCGTATGCGGCCGCACAGCAGCTCAACTTCAAAATGTTCATTTCCTTTGACTTCGCGTACTGGTCAAACGGCGACACGGGCAACATCACAAGCTTCGTGGGCAAATACGCTGCCCATCCAGCCCAAGCCATATTCAACGGAGGCGCACTTGTCAGCACCTTTGTTGGCGATAGTTTCAACTGGAATCCTGTGAAAAGTGCCCTAGGCAGCCAGAAACTGACTGTCATTCCCAATATGCAGGACCCTGCCTCAGCTGGAAGCGTCAGCGCCCAGTTTGGTATCGACGGGGCATTCTCATGGTATGCTTGGCCAACAGACGGCGGCAACAGCGTCATCGAAGGGCCAATGACAACCGTATGGGATCAGAGATACATCCAAGGTTTGGGCGGTCGGCCCTACATGGCACGTAAGTTGTTTCCAAGTGATATGTCAAGCACGAGAGTTGGGTCTAATATTCCTGAGGCAGCGGTTTCGCCATGGTTTTCAACCCATTTCAATACAAAGAACTGGGTCTTTATCTGTGAAGAGCAACCGGTCCGTCGATGGCAACAGATTCTCGACATGAAGCCGGCTCTGGTTGAAATCATTACGTGGAATGGTTAGTATCTTTGTCTCCTCAGCAAAACGGAAGGGAGTGCTTTTCTGTGTAGGCTAACCAGTGAATATCTATCTGCCTTCACAGACTTTGGTGAAAGCCACTACATTTCGTAAGCGAACCAGTTTCCTTGCCTTCCCTTGCCTCCCTCTTCGGTTCATGAGATGGATTTGCTAACTGGATTACGTTCCGTACAGCGGCTCAGAGCCCAACCACAGCGATGACGGGTCCTCCCAATGGGCCAATGGCTTCCCCCACGATGGCTGGCGTGACATTTACAGGCCGTACATTGCTGCCTACAAGGCTGGCGCGTCTTCTCCTACGGTGAATACGGATGAAATTGTTTACTGGTATCGCCCGGTTCCGCACGCTGCCCGATGCACCAACGATCCGTTGGGCATCCCTCGAGGTGCTGAGTTGATGGACGATCTGGTCTTCGTCAGCACGTTGCTCACGCAGCCTGCGCAATTGACCGTCACAAGTGGAAACGTCGCTCCCGTTACTGTAAATGCTGACGCAGGAGTCCACGTTTTCAACTTTACCATGGGCGTTGGCAAGCAGTCCTTCTCCGTCTCCCGCGGCGGCAGACAGATTCTAGGTGGCCAGAGCGCAAAGGACATCGTCAGCTCGTGCCAGACGTACAACTTTAACGCATATGTGGGCAAGTTCTAGACCAAGCGGACCAAGGAGGCATATGCTGCAAAATAGCCACCCAAAGCGAGACTTGTCTGCCGCTTTATTGATTTATTTATTGAATTTCGCCCCCCCAACACGCAAGGCAACCCGCCTTCGGTGACCGTCCAACTAGTGTGACAAGAAAAAGAAAGCACCATCGCCCGCAAGCTCATGATGTTACAAGACGGCGCGAATGGTGCGTGCTAAAACAAGCCAAGGCTGCAACCAGACTAAGGCATGAAATGTCTCGCACGGTGAGGTAGAGGCCCGGCGTCTGGCTCTACTGTAACTATTGAGCCACCTGCTTGTTGGGCGTGGTGTTGCGCGTCCATCCATCTCGGATGCAATCATGAATGTGAATTCTGATTGAAACCTCGTGTCATCAAGAAGGCTGCCCCTCCAACGATTTTCGCTTGCCTTCTCTGCTTCCCTGTCGCCAGTTTTCTGCATTGGTGCTGCGGCTGATACATGACCATCACATCTCAAGATTCAACTTTGAGATAGTCTTAGACATTTGAGAGGTCCCCTTGCAGGGAGCCAATAAGCACATCATCTAAGAGGGGCCTCGGGCGGAGTTGGCTCCGTCTAAAGTGGCCCAAAAGCCACCCAGATCATCATGTCCGCCATCAGGGTAGACGGAAGAAGACCCCGAATTCTCTCGCTTGCCTAATCTGGAGCACCCTGGGATGGAATAGCATCTTCTTTCTCTCCTTCTTTTTTACGCCCTCTTCCAACTCCATATTAAGCAGATGGCATCCCCCCGTCCCTCTTCTTGACACAAAAATGCCCTCTGGCACAGCGGACTCTTTGCCCCGGAATTTGAAAATCATCCCTGCGCTCACCCTTTTATACCCTTGACAATGCAAGATAGCGCCTCGCCACCGACCAAATATCGCCGGGTCGCTTCGGAGCGTGCAGATTCATTCGACGGTGTGCCATCTCTGACCGAAGACAAGATCGCATCTACGCCTACGTCCGCTACTTCGTCTACACACACGTCTACATCCGCGTTTCTATACCCGCCTGCATTGCCTGCGTCTTCTGCGCCCATCTACTACACCAAGACCGGGCGGCGGCCAGTGAAGAAGGCCGTCAGCGTTGCTTGCGAATCATGCCGGAAGCGCAAAATCAAGGTATTGTTTGGCACCCCGCCTGTAGAGAAATGCTTGGACCTTAAGCTCATGAGGACAACCCCACCGAAAGTGCAATGGGAACCGGCCGAAATGCGCAGGTTGCCAGACGCGCGAGATCGATTGCAACTACGACTCGGTCTATCGTGAGGAGACAAACACAGCCGTACTGAAGCGCAAGTATCGAGAGGAAAACAAAAAATCAACTACTTTTGAAGAGCTGTTCAATGCCCTTCAGACCTGCTCGGAGAAGGATGCGATGACCATGTTCAGCCTGGTACGCCAGGGTGTTGATCCCGGGACTCTTTTGAGGCAGATCAGGGAGGGTGATCTTCTGCTGCAGCTTTCTGTCGTTCCGGAGACTCGGAGGCGCTACCAGTTTCCCTATGTTGCCTCCATGCCAAGCCACCTTCAAACTCCGGATAACCCATATCTCAAGTCGCTGCTGTATGAAACTGCCTTCCACGGAGCTGGACAAGAGGACACCCACGGGAGCACGCAGACGGGCCAAACGCAAGCCAACGATTACCTGAATATATATCTGCAGCCATATCATGCCGCTGAACTCTTGGACCCTCTGATTGACCACCTCAAGCCCTCCGAATGGACACAGATAGCCACTGACGACCACTTGATGCGGACGCTCATACGAGCTTACATTCTCCACGAGTATCCGACGTTTCCCGTATTCCACAAAGATATATTTTTCCAGGCCATGATTGACCGTGACCCGCGATTTTGCAGACCAGTGCTCGTCAATGCCTTGCTAGCAGAAGCATGCGTAAGTATAGATAATGCAGCCCAAGTCGTCTGGATCTGGGTCAGGAGAAAAAAGATAAATACGTGTACGCTGACCAGGATGTCAGCACTCTCTCATGGGTATACCCAATCGCAACCAGTTCTGGGTGCCCCAGAGTCTCAGATATCGCTTCCTGGCAGAGGCGAAGCGCTTATGGGAGCTGGAAAGCCATAAGGTGGATCTTGTTTCTGTGCAAAC
Organism: Trichoderma guizhouense; assembly: GCA_002022785.1. Classification (NCBI taxonomy): domain Eukaryota; kingdom Fungi; phylum Ascomycota; class Sordariomycetes; order Hypocreales; family Hypocreaceae; genus Trichoderma; species Trichoderma guizhouense. The sequence goes on from LVVK01000020.1 coordinate 2,345,467, forward strand.
TGCCACGCTCCTGAATCTCATATATAGCCACAACGGCATGGACAAGGTCGGTCAGCCGTACTTGGAGCATGCTCTCAAAGTCGCTCAACAATTGGATCTGTTTGGAGATCATTCGAATGAGACGTACGAGAGAATGATTCATGCTCGCGTCTTTACGGCCTGGGCTCTCTTCAACTGGCAATGGTAAGTGGATTCTTGCCGCACTCCTCTTGGTGGCTTGTCCAATTCCGATTCGCTGCGTTCATCTCGTCCCCTCCCGCTCATCTGTTGATCCATCTCATGACAGCATCCAATCTTACTACTATTATCGAGCTCCTTTGATTCCTGATCCGCCGGCCAAGCCGCTGCCTAACCCAGATGAGCATCCATTCTGGTACGGAGACTTCAAGCTGAGATACCCCCTGAGCTCAACGTTGGTTCCTGCACAATATGGGCATTACTTTAAAGCAATTTCCGGCTTGCGTTCAATCATCAACGACATGGCTGCAGTCAGCTACAGCCAGAAGGAAAATAACACGGAATCTCCCAGCCGGATCTGGTCCATCTTCTCGAGATTAGAGAAGTGGTATCTGGGCCTGCCCGCTGCTCTATCTCCTCGCAATATCGTCTTTCCATGGCAGCTCAAAGTACAGTACGTTTTCCCTCGACCGTCTCCCTTGTGGCCGTTTCCCCTCCCGCATTTTGATAGAAACGAGATCGCGACAGAGCACTGACAAGACGATTCTGTAATAGCATGGAGCTTTACTTGGCTACCATCCTTTTCTCTACAAAGCAAGCCGGTATTTCGGAGGCCTCAACCCTCATAAAAGAGACCGCCCAAAAGACTGCTGCTCATGCAGCCGCTCGCCTCGAGACTGTTGGTCGCCTCTACTATATCCGGCACAGCTTTGAATACTGCGATCCCTTCTTGACCATTCATTTGTCATTTATAGCCGGCGGAGCATTAGACAGTCTCAAAATGACTCCTGCTGACGACGTGGAAACTATCAAGTCTCTGAGATCGACAATTATTTTGAGCCTAAAAGGACTATACGATCAAGGTCAACACATCCACCTCACCTCAGTCATCTACCGGCTGCTGCGGGATCGACTGGCACCCCGAGATCTAGCGATCCTTCAGAACTATGTGGTTTGGGATCCTCTTACTGCCGAAGAGCCGTTATTGGTCGAATACGCCCAATCTCATTATCCTCTCACAATGGGAAAAAAAGATGAAGATCCAACTTCCGTACGGCTTGAAAACTTGGTCAAGGAATATGAGCAGCTGTCGACAGAGGAGACAGAGGAGACTCGGCGAGATTGACAGTAATTTTCTGAGAGAGCCGGGTAGAATCTCGACCGACTTGGCCCGGTATACCAAACCAGCAGGCCATCTTGCTGTCTTTATTCGAACGTGATTGGTACTACGTAGTCAGAAGATGAGCGAGATGGTGTTGAGTCTTAAGCGACGCGCTCACCTTGCTATTCCCTGTTGAAATGACCAACTCGTGGGACAACTGGGGCTGCCGGTCAATCAACTAAAGAAAGGACGGCAGAAACGTCAGGGGGGGGTTATGTCAAAATGTCATGTCCGGACCGCAGTAAGATGCCCCAAACAAAAAAGAAATGAAAACGAGAAACAAAATGAAAGAAAGATGAAGAACTACAACGCCATTACTATACGAAAGGTGTTTTAAACAAAGAAGAAGAAGCATCACACGTTTGCCAAACGCAGCGTTGAGAACGCAACAAATTTGACTCGACTTGCAGGGTAGGTTGGTTGGCAACTCTGAGCTACCATATTGCACACGGATACACGCTCGCTGGGATCTACTCTACATTACGAAACGACATACCGTTTTCCGGGTCACCGTTTCGTTTCTCTTTGATATGCTACTCTCTCTTTGGCCGTGGAAGAGAGAGTAGGTAACGGGTGATGGTTCGATCCAAACAGGATGCTACTACTCACATGCTGGCGTATGGACACACACACACCTCGTGCATCTATTGCCGGCAGTAAACGGAACATCGGCGGGTCTGGGAAGGTTCTGACGGACCCTGGCATTAGTATTCAGCCAAGATAACCTCCACCAGGTTCAGATCGTACCTGGCTGTGCCACAAAAACAATGTCCTCAGATTCCGACGCCACACAGAACAGGACACAAGTCGTGCCCGATACTCCGTACAAGCGTAAAGCAATGATACGACTACTACGGAGTACTCGTACTACACACCTGCAATGCTGCTCAAATGATATCCTCCGAACAACAGGGAGGCACTAGCTCGGTGCGTACAGTATGACAGAACCCTGTGGGGCCCAGCGTAGCAGCGCATGGATGGGGTCGAGCTTCGCCACCTCCGTTGGATCGGATAGCCGCTTCAGGTTATCCTCGTGGTGAAACAACATCTTTGTCTGCCGAATCAGCTGGCCCGTCGACGAGCGATTCGCGACTTGCGCCATACCGAGCGCCCGTGTGCTGTCCAAATTAGTGAGATGCAGGCGTATGTAAAGCAGTATCACACCACGCAATTTGCCCTGGCTGCACGGCTTGTTAGCATTGCTCGTGAGTTCGTATTTGTAATGCAAAGAGAAAAGCTGTACTCCGTACTCCGTATTATTTACCAAAAGCCATTACATTCTCATGCAGGAAAGCTCTTCAAAAGCACATGTTGGGAATGAACATTGCCTCTTTTACAGCCAGATAGGATACGTGAGGTTCGTTTGAGCACTGAACGCTCCAATCACGGAAGTTCATCATGGTCTTGCCGGTCTGTGCGAGGGCACGGAGCAGCAATATTCCAAATTAGGTATTTCGTACGGAACACCGACCTGTAAAAGCAAAGCAGGTCCATCTTTGGTGGATGGACGGCTTGTGCGCAGAAAGAAGACCAACACGGAGAAAAGGCTGAAGAGGTCTCAGATTAGCATGGCATCCTAGTCCAAGCTTGGAGGAAGCCGACGGTAGTAGTAGTAATTGCTACTACTCTGTACCCAGTAGTGTACCCATCCAAAATTTTATCCCCGCCGTCAATCGATAGCCAGGTAATAGTTGGTGGTCCAGTACCCAAACGGAATAGTAAAGAGGAACCATCAAGTAGCACGAAAAGATAGAGCTTCTCGTTTCTTTGTTGATAACCAGGGTCCCATGGTCTTCATATTATCGCGAGTGCTGTATTCTCTCGCTGCGTATAGACAGACGAAGTAAATTCTTGGGCCAGCTTTTCGATCTCGATTGATTTTCAGAATTGAATGCGAGAGGAGCTCAGGATTAGTATTTCACAGAGCGAGAATGTGCTATAGGTAGTTGCTGGTATACGAAAAGGTACTGACAGAATGTCGGTTCTGCCATGGATGCGGGCCTCTACGGTGGATTCACAAGCGACGATCTCGGAGAGAACCGACAATGGCAACTGTCGATCCGGAGCATGAATATTATTGCCAAAGAGAGAAAAGGCAATTGGCATGAGCTAGAGGGGAGTCAATGCAACGTTTGCGGCAGTAAAACATTCCACATGTCAAAAGGCTAGAACTTACTGGAGTTGAGACAATGTTAATGGCTCCTCCTGAAAAGGACCTGGGTGCGTCTGGAAGCCATCTCGGCGGTGTTGGGTCGCACTTCTCCGTACTCCGTAGCGACCAGGTGCCGTTACTAACCTGGAATCCATCGGAGAAGGATATAGGAGCAATTTAAAGGGATGTTGCTGAGGGTTAGCGGTGGTGTTGAACAGGGTAAACACTCACAACTAAACCGGAAACGCAGGCTTGGCATTGGCGGTATCCCTGAGGAGCGCAAAAATATTCACATTAGATGCTGCAAATGTCGACTGATATGGTGGAGATGAACATGTGAACTCATGGCAAACTGACGTCGTGCCCAAGACCTGTTTTGCCTTTGTCAATCAAATGCGGCTGTAAGGCAGCGGCTGAAAATGCGATTTCCCACCTGTCTAGTCAAGATGGCTTGAGAGTATCCATCGACGGGAAGATGAATACCCTGAACCTGAGTCAAGCATCTCCAAGCATGGCCAAGTGGTTGAGCTAAACGGGCTGCAGTCATGAGAACAGTTCTTGAAGCCCAGCTGGAACTCGGCATCGTAGAGCAGGGACAGAAGGAAATTATGCCACTAGTCTGGCGATAACAGCCAAATGACTTTAGGCAGTAGAAAGGGACACTACTCCTTTTCATTTTCCTCTTTTGGAGGGCTGGGTGACTGCTGCGTGGGTGGTTTTGATATATCAAAACATGGACGCTGTCTTATCATCTATCACTCCTGTTAGTAGGGAGTCCGGAGATTGTACATACGAATGTAGCAAGCATTCTCAGGCAAGCAGGCCCATGGGAAAATGTGGCTCTAGGAGTTGACATGACAGAACAAGTATAGAGTGGTTACACTTACGGAGCAATGGGATGAGAAGAGCTGCAAGTGCTCGGCACCGAATATCCCGTGCTGCGAACCCAGTCATAGTGTGCCATGCGGTTGCTGCTTGTCACTTGCACACTGTTACCCGAGGTGCCGGGCATGGGTTGGGGTGCCAAGTACCAGCGTGTTGGGCGTTGTATATTGTAAGTTGTTCGCAAACAAGCTTGCTGTGTGGGAACGGGGGCCACCAGACGTCGGTTCAGCGTCGCTTGGAGATTTTCGTCCGCCGACAGGCAGGGGGTGACTCGCCTTTGCTGTGGCATGATTGATTCGACAGCAGGGTTCAGTGGCGGAGGCAGTGTTCATGGGGGGAAAAAGTCCCCCATCCCCCATCAACCAGCAAACAGAGCCTAGCTGGAAAAGAAGACAGTTGCCGGACCCGGCTGGCACTGCAAGGCGTGGCGGGACAAGGATTAGTTGACAAGGCCTGCTCCGTAGTAGGCGACAGTTTTTGGTCAAGATGGAGAAGAAGACGAGGCGAGGCGAGTTGACGGTGTCTGCGTTTGGCATAGCGGTTCTACGACCAGCGTGGGTATACTCACTCGGACAGCACAGGCAATCTACCATCTGTAGCACTCGCGTCAGTCAGCTGGTGGTGAAGAGATATAGCGACTCCATCGCCAGAAGCCGTACCTGCGCTACCGCCGTGACTAGTGGTGGTAGTCAGGCACAAGTCTGCAGAAGCGGCATGGATGACACGAGTAGAGATCGAGCCCGTGCCTGCGCGGATCGCGGTGGTTTGGATTGGTCTGTATCAAGATCAGGCGCGGGATAAAAAAAGATAAAAATAAACGTTGTGTCACACAAGGAGAGAAAACAAAAAAAGGTCTGTGACAGTTTCATGGAGAAACATGGACAAGGCCCAAAGCAGGGAGGGCAGGCGGTAACGTGATATCGATCGAGGATAGTGCGGGAAAGCGCCGGCGAACCTGAAGCAAGAACGGAGAAGGCAGGGAAGGAAGCAACTGAGGGGATTGAGAACGGTCGGTGGCAAGCCTGAGGCAAGAAACCATGGAAAGGAAGAAAAAAAAGCGCAGGGCCTTGCAGTGCAATTGAACAGTTGGCCGTGACTTGCTGGGATGTTTTATTATTCTCTATTAATTTATCAATATTTGTCGATATTCTCGTCCTGTGTGCGTTTACGTTTATAACAAATTTCCATCTATCAAATTTTCACTGCTGGGTTGCTGTGCGCAAAGTGTTGTAGTTTACAGATTTGTCTTTGTATCAGGCGTCCGTCCAGGGGGCGCAAGCATGGGCAGTACGAGCATGCACTTGGGTTCCTGCAGGAGCCTTAACCGGGTTAGGCATTAGGCTCGCGGGTTAAACTTGTCTGCAAGCTTAGGCGCTGAGGCAATTGAATGGTGGGCGGTGGCCCCAGAAATGGCCCTCGATGCAGGTGAGGCTTGCGAGGCGCGCATGAATATTGGCCATTTGGAGGGAGATTGGCAGAGGCGATATGGCACCGGAAACCCGCACGCTACAAGCTGCAGAGTTTGATTGGCTGTGCGTCGGAGTTGACGATGGGCATTGAGATCAAATGCCGTTTGATTAATACCTATCATTGGATAATTTGATCATTTAGGCAGTTGCTGTGGTCTGCGAGTCCTTTTGCTTCTCTTTCGTTGAGTCAATTCCATAGGCCATCGCCAATATCATCAACAGTACATCAAATGCATGTGCGAATGAGCCCACTGGTGGACTGACTGGCGAAAAATCGTCGGGTGCAAATGCAATGGACTGGAGGCGGTAAAAGAGCACTGGCCAACCCACCTGTAACCTCCACTGCCGTCTGCTGCTACCTTAGCAGTGGAACTTACAGTAGGTCAGGTAGGGAGCGGTACCTGAAGCGTGCTGTCTCTAGGGGTCCGTGAACGTGCTTCAGCGACCACTGGATAGCGCCGTGTGCCTGCCAAGAACGCTGTAGCGCGGCCCCTGGGACATGGAGCCGTTTCGGCAGCAGGCCATCCATGTGCCCCTGGGGGGTCTTGGCGCGGATTTAGGGCGACTCTCGCGCGCGGTAGTGGCCAAGTACTCGCCCAGCTTAAATGTTGGTGTGGGTGTACAAGTGCTCTACATGTGCCCCGTGTCCACCCAGCCAAGACGCCACACAATTCGCCGGGCTAGTGCCAAAACTCCAAGCCTCTTGCGGCTTCCAGCATCGTCATGCCAGAAGCTGGTCTAAAGTGTTCTTTGTACTGCTACCTTTTGTTCAGCTCCTCCGAGTTGTCCGTACTAAGTCCCGCGCGTTACCATGTGCCACTCCATCCTCCCCATGTTCCACCATATTCTCCCTCGAGCCGCTATGCACTGATACTTGGTCTCCGATGCGCCGGCCTGGTACTCAGTACCTTCTGACTCGAGATTGCCTCAACCTTGTTCCCGGCGCTTCATCATGGGTCTCTGTCTTGATTTGGCCTTGCCCACAGGCTGTGGGGAGATGCTGCGAAGGAACAGGGGTTGAGCCTTTGCGCCTGCTCAAGCGCCAAGGCAAGACAACGGGTGAACAGCATAGCACGTTCACCTCCAACAAAGGCGTCCGGCCTTTGAGTATATAGATCCGCCTCTAGTCCGTCCCTCTTCTCCTCCTCTCTTTTGATTCTTGAGATTCAAACAGTCCTTGTGTGGTTATTTTTTTCTTTTTTCTTTCTTCTCTTTCTCTCCCTAATCAACAAGTCTCTCATTACCGGATCAAAGTCATTCGTTATCTTTGAATCCCTCAAACAACTACTATCAAGTCCATATCGATATTTATATTCTTCATCCATATTTTGTATACGCTTGATCGCGAACAACTGTCGTTTTACACTCACTATCGTTTCGAACCTACTTCATCATGAAGACTGCCGCCTTTGCTCTCCTGGCTGCCGCCAGCGTTGAGCAGGTTGCTGCCACCGTGAGTCGGCCTCAATCATGACTTGATATATATATACGCTTGATATATAGAACTCTAATGGCTAACTTCTTCATCCAGTACTCCCTTGGTAGCTCTTGGACCAACGCCAAGCCCTACAGCTGCCCCGGCAACACCGACAACAACTGCAACACCCAGCAGCACAACGGCTGGGACTTCAGCGACGTTCCCACCGGCGTTATTGGACACTATGGAGGATTCGACTTCAAGGGCTGGTCGTGCGAGAACGACTTCAGCAAGCGTGACACCCTCCTGAGCGCTCGTACCTTTGGTGCTACCGGCCGCTCCATCTCTGGCCAGTGCACGGGCGACAAGAACACCACTCCTTGCATCTCCGCCAGCGCTGGCAACGAGCACTTCTCCGTTGACACCTTCTCCATCTCGGTCGAGTTTGATACTCGTCTGGAGTTCCACTACGACATGCCCGACGGCTCTACTTGCAAGCACTCTGCCTCTTGCTCGTCCCACGGAACCACCGTCAAGAACACCCAGTGCGGTGGAGCTAAGAGTGTTTCCATCGTCTACCCTGGCGGTTCTAAGGGTGGCAAGTCGTCTTGCGGCACCAAGGTTCACCACATCTCTTGGAACTGTGGCAACAACGCTCCCCCCAAGCCCTCTCACTCCCAGCCTGCCTACACTCCTCCCGGCGGCGGTCACCACACCAAGCCTTCTTACTCCCAGCCTGTCTACACTCCCCCTGGCGGCGGTCACCACACCAAGCCTCACACCAAGCCTGTCTACACTCCTCCTGCTGGCGAGACCACCACTGGCCCTGCTGGTGCCGAGACCACAACTGCTCCCGGTGAGACTTACACTGCTCCCGCTGGTGAGACCACCACTGGCCCTGCTGGCGCTGAGACTACCACTGCTCCTGGCGAGACCTACACTGCTCCCGCTGGTGAGACGACTACTGGCCCTGCCGGTGCTGAGACCACTACCGCTCCTGCTGGCGAGACCGAGACCACCACTGCTCCCGCCGGTGCTGAGACTACCACCGCTCCTGCTGGTGGCGAGA
>LVVK01000020.1:2353897-2415589 GCA_002022785.1 Trichoderma guizhouense
CCCTGGCGGCGAGACCACCACTGGCCCTGCTGGTGCCGAGACCACTACCGCTCCCGCTGGTGCTGAGACTACCACCGCTCCTGGTGCTGAGACCACTACTGGCCCTGCCGGTGCTGAGACTACCACTGCCCCTGCTGGCGCTGAGACTACCACTGCTCCCGCTGGTGTCGAGACCACCACTGCCCCCGCCGGTGCTGAGACTACCACTGCTCCTGCTGGCCAGACCTACCCCGTCCCTGGTGAGACCACCACTGCTCCCGCTGGTGCCGAGACTACTGCTCCCGCTACCACTGGTGGCTCTGATGCCGTCACCACCGGCCCTGGTGCTCCTTACACCACCGTCTACCAGACCACCTCGACCGTCTTCACCACCTCTGTCCACACCATCACCAGCTGTGCTCCTGAGGTGACCAACTGCCCGGCCAGGACCGACAAGCCCGTCGTCACCACCGTGACCGTTGCCGTCAGCACCACCATCTGCCCCGTCACTGCCACCATCACCCCCGGTGCTCCTCTGCCCACCTCCGAGGCCGCTGCTCCTACTGGCACCGGATCTTCCCCCGACCAGTCTCTTCCTTGCCCCGATGTCCTGCCCAAGTGCATTAACACCTGGTTGACTCTGGTCCCCAACTGCAAGGACAACACCGACGCCGCCTGCTACTGCCCCAGCAAGGATCTCGTCCAGAACGTCTTTGAGTGTATCTACTCCAACGGAAACAACGATGACGACGTCGCTGCTGCCATCACCTTCTTCCAGGGTGTCTGCGCTGGCTATGCTGGTTCCAACCCTGCCGTTGCCACTGGTGCTGCCCCCATCACCTCCATCATCACCGTGACCGGCACTCCTTATGCTACCCCTACTCAGTACACCACTGTCGTCGTCGAGACCACCGTCACTGAGCCTTGCGTCTCTGAGGGAACCACCATCCCCGGCAGCAGCACCACCTACTACGTCTCTACCGCTCTCACCGTCCCCCAGGTCAGCATCACTGCTGCTCCTCCCGCCGGTCAGCCCACCTACGTTGCCCCTCCTCCTGCTGAGACTGCTCCCGTCGAGACCGCCCCTGCTTCTGCCCCTACTCAGGTCGCTCCTCCTCCTGCTCCTATCGGCACCGCCACTGGCACCGGAGCTTTCCCCGGCAACACTGGCCTGCCCGTTATTGGCGCTGCTGGCCGCGTTGGCGCCGGTATGAGCCTGGGTCTTGCAGTCATGGCTGCTGTCTTTGCTCTGTAAAGCAGCTCCTTGATTGGAAGATACACATGCGTGTAACAAACCGTTTCCTTTGATTTGTTTTTGGGCTATTTGCTTTTCATTCAGTGCCTCTGGGAGGGCGCGCGCAGTATTTATTATTTGAAGTGGTTAGAAGGGGGAATGTATGTGTATACGGACAGGACCTGACTAGCGGAAAAATGACCCTCATACAGTAGGGCAATATCATTCTTACGATCCTTACGAGCACATGGACAGCACAGCTGGGGGGTACCTCTCTCTCTCTAGTTTCTTTGTCAAGAACGAAGAGGGGGAGGATGATCTTTGAATCAAATGGTTCACGCGCAACGCAATGCAATGCACAGAGAGCCATTATATACAACCCGCTGGGCTGGCCGATGTGGTAACTTAATATTAATATCGATATGAGATTCATCTGCCGTTTGGCTGTTGCCAAGGCTATGGACATTTTGGAAAAAAGGTTGACTCTTTTTTTTATGTTTTTTGTTTGTATGCGAGTGAAAGTTTTCTGTGATGGCTGCTTTTTTCTGCATTTGTAGTAGTAATGGTGCTCAATGCATCTTGAGTGAAAATAGAATCATTATTACCATAACTCTCTTGCTGCTCTCTTGTGAATCACTGTTCTCTCATCCCCCTTCCCCCTCATTTGTAGTAGCCGCCACTTGGATATATCGACGTGGTGGAGTGGCGGGGTCTGAGTCTTCTCGGTGTCGACAGATCATGCAGCTTCATGTTGAATGGTGTCGCTTGGCGTACGAGTGGCTCCTTGAGGTCTCTCATGCTTTTCGAGTCAGTGTCCTCCTCCACTTTCAGCCCTTCCCAGAGGCGAGATCGCTTTCTTGGGCTTTCGACCTCCACCTTGGGGAATAAGCCGTGTTTGACGGGCTGTGATCGAGGTCCCTCGTCTTTGGGAAGGAAAGAGTTAGAGAGTCCTCCGGGGGGAGTGGCTTGTTGGAGCAGCTCTCTGAACCCCTTACGGAAGGAATTCATGGTGTCTGGTCGGATGAAATTGACGAGTTCCTTGATGAGGCCAAGGTCTCTATCGGTAACCTTGCCCTCGTTCTTCGCGATGCAGTCAAGTGCGTTGATGGCGGCGAAGCCAATGGCGGCAGCTCCGGTGGCATTTTCAATGGTCTGGCCATCCTCCCAGATCATATTGCCCTCGGCTCCTTGCAATAAGTAAGGCACATTTTGAGATGGCGAGCGGCTTGCGGGCATACGAGACATGCTGAAAGTTTCTTGTTTGTTATCACCAAGTGCAGTGCTGATCAGAGGGTCTCTTGGTGCACCACCAAAACGACCGCGCGGGTCTCGGCGGGTTGACATTGCGTACTCGATGTAGCTGGAAGATCTTTTAGATGGATGCTAGTAATCTTTGAGCGATGCTTGGAATCTTCTCATGCCCCGGTGAGAGTGTTGGGAGTTTGGGAGAAGAGGGGAGTTCTAAGTTGGAAGGATGGACTCTGGGACTTTCGACCTTCCGTCACTCACGTGCGGCAGAATGCAATGGCGGTGAAGTGTACAAACAACCTCACACAAGTGAATTAGTGTCGGTTGTGAGAATGGTATTGTCGTTGTCCAGATCGTCCGTCTGACTTGCTCGGCACAGGCGTGTAAGAGCGCAGAATGGGTTGCGAAGGAGATCACGGGTCTTGAAATATAGGTATTCAGTACTCCAGCGAGAACGTAGAGTTCAAGTGCCAAAACAGGATGTGAAGGAAAACCATCTATCTGTTTACTTGCCTACTATTGGAAGTAAATGCCAGATTTCTTGGGTATCTGCTATATAGAATACATTTTCTCTACGGAAGGGAGTGTGCTTCTTCGAGAAATCTCGGATAACTTGCTCTGTAGCATCTCCAGCTGAAGATACTTGCACCAACATATCTGGCTTATTCGTTCGTGCTCCTATATTAAACGTGTTGGACGGCAGGCCCATTTTCTGTAGCATGATGTCCGTTTGTTCCGTCCATGTGTTTCTAGCATTTTGCTCAGCTGTGTCTTCCTCAATTATGTCCTCCTTACTTGAATCTGGCGTCTCATCGATTCCTGGGATGTCTGCTGTGGGTTCCGGCTTGTTCTTTCTCCTTGTCTTGACGGTGTGACTTTGCGAGTCTCCTGCTTCTTTGCGGGGCGGAGGAGAAAGATAAGGAGCTGGATACGAATCGTTTAAGCCCCATGGTGAACTGCAGAATAGTGGGAGAATGATTGATCAATGCATGTCATTAGACATCAGTATCTTCATATTATACAGGAGAAAAGTACTTGTGTACGGCCTTCCTAATGGATCAGTAATCTTATCTACGTGTCCAAATTCATGAGAGGTAGGCACGATTGTTAGGTATGGCAGGATCACTATCATCCTATCGATAGGAATGTCAACTTCGGCATAGAGAGTGATAATAGCGGCACTATCGTAAGCATATTCGCGAAGAGATCATTGGAAAATGATACCAAGGAACATGAAGGGGAGCAGTAAATGCATCTTGAATGAAAAATATAATCATTAGCACAATTCTCTTGCTGCTACTCCTAATAGTCTTTGTCATATCTCTATCATGCCTCGCCTCATAAGAGAAAATGCAACATCCGTAGCTTCTAAGTGCGCAATTGCTTCGGAGAAATATCACCCCAAAATCTTCGGCCTACAATACCGTCGGACTCCCTGCGTAGATCGCACGCTCAATACCCAAAGGAACGGAAAACATCTACATAAAACGCGTCTTTTCCAAGGCAGGTTTGAAAACCTCTAAATTCGTCATCATATAGCGTAGCTCGCCGTTTCTCATCTCATAGTTTTGCTCCCTGAGTCTGCCTAGCCTTCTTCTCCTTGTCTCTTAATAGGCGCCTCAAGATCTTGCCGCTAGGGCTCTTGGGAATCGCGTCAATGAACTCGACTCCGCCGTTGAGCCATTTGTGCTTGGCTTTGTGGTCTTTAACGTGCTTCTGAATGGCGTCTTCAATGTCCTTGTCGGATTTACCAGCGCAGTCGGAGGCCGATTTGGTGACAAAGGCTTTGGGCACCTCGCCGGCGTAAGAGTCGGGGACTGGGATAACGGCGCAGTCGGAGACGTAGGGATGGCTGAGGAGATGAGCTTCTAGTTCGGCGGGGGCGACTTGATGGCCCTGATTTTGGATTTTTTGGTAAGCAGAGTTCAAGAGAGACGCAAGAAGGGATACAAGCATATCTCAGACTGGTAGCTTACCTTGGTCTTGATCAATTCCTTAATTCGGTCAACAACAACAAGGTGCTCGTGACCCTGGGCCGACTTGCGGACAACAACCTCGTCGCCCGTTCGCAGCCAGCGGCCATCCTCGTGGTGGACAAATGTCTCGGCATTGGCCTTTTCGTTGTTCAGGTACCCCAGCACAACGGCGGGAGATTGGATCAACAACTCGCCCGGAGTGTCGTATTCGGTCACTTCCTTGCCCTCGAGATCGATAACCTTGGCCTTCTTTCCCGGTAAAAGAGAGCCTGAAGAGCCAAAGAGCACGTCCAGCTCGTTGGTCGAAGAGACAGTGGGTGAGCACTCAGTCATGCCGTAGCCTTGTCCGATACGCCATTTGGGAAACATCTTGGTTACCGCCTCGACGACTTCCGGGCCTAGCGGAGCTGCGCCGCAGTAGACGAAGCGTACGCTCTCGAGGTTGTATTTGGCAGTATTTTGGGGGTTGCCGATGATTTGGATGAGCATGGGCGGGACAACAAACAGTTGCTCAATCTTGAAGCGCTGGACAGCATCGAGGAGCTCATGGAAGTTGTACTTTGGCAGCACAATGGTTTCATCGCCGCGGTACTGGCTAACGGTGGAAACTAGAACGAGGGCATAGATGTGCGAAAAGGGAAGCACACCGAGCAAAACTTGCGATTCAATGCCGAGTTCCTTGCGGGGAACGCTGTCCAGTAAGTAAACTTGGAGAACGTTGGCGATGACGTTGCGGTGGGAGACCATGACGGCTTTCTGTAGGATATCAACGAGTCGTGTCAGCGTCGCTTACAAGCGTTTGGGAGCGAAATATAGCACCAGGAGAAATCAAACATGTCAAACACTAGCCATTTCTCACTTACCGGTAGCCCAGAAGTTCCGCTAGAGTAACATAGATAAGCAGTCTGCCTAGCACCCTGGCCCTTGACCCAATTCAGAGGCTTCAATGGCGGCAGGCTCTTGCCCTCGCCCACCAAGTCGTCAATGGTCACATATGAAGGAGGATTGTCGAAGCCCGCAGTGCGCAAAATGAATATGCGATCCTTCGGAATTCCTGCAGCGGTGGCTGCCTTGAGAGCATTTTCGAGGAGAGGAGGGCAGGTAAACAAGGCCTTGGCTCCTGATGTGCGGAGCTGGTGCTCGAGCTCCTGTGTCGAGTATGCGGCGCTTGCTGGAGTGACAATGCCGGAGAGACGGTGGATGGCGTGAGTAAATGGGAGATAGTCAATCTGTGACAGAGAGAAGCAACGGCCTCGTTAGACATGCCATTGAACAATCGGAGTGGTCTCGGACAAGACGGTGGGGGGGGATTGAGTCGTGTCAAAGGGCCGAAGTTGCTGGATTCTAGCGTACCGTGTTGACCGAGTACAACGCGACAACCCTTTCCCACTCAGTCTCCTCGTTAGGGTTGAGGCCCAATCGCTTGCTGATTGCGCGAGCCATGTAGTCTATCCGTTCAGCTACCTGAGCGGCATTGTAGGTCGTGCCCGTGATGCCGCATGTGTACGGGTTTCTGGCCTTGGCCACTGGGTACCGGCCGTATTGCTCATTTCGTAGGAATTCTTCGATTGTGATGGAATCCGGAACCTCTGTCTCGCGGGTTTAGCTGTCAGCCTGAGAATCGGAGGGCGCATCTGCGCAGCGCGCATGCATACCTGGCAGCTGGGGAAGATACGATGGAGGTGTGAAGACCATGGCGAATTAGTCCCGAAGACACAAAACAAGAAAGAGTGAACAATGGAAGAGAAGCAAGCAGTAATGAGAGGAGAAATGAGCAAGAGAAGCCGGGGAGAGCTTCAGCGCGGGCTAAGGCAAGAGATATACTGCCTTGTCCATGACAGCCTAGGCATTGAATTAAGGACCTTGGTAGATCGGGAGTGGAGATGCGCCGGTCCAGATTGGCAAAAACCTCGGGAGGCGGTATCGGCTGCTGGGGACGGGATGTATTTAGTGCTGGGGAGAACACCGCTTTGAGACACAATGGCTGTTGCAGGGTTCAATGTTGTGTTATCCTGGAGCTTTCAAGGCGCGAAACAATAAGGACTCTCCATCAGGCCGCACGTTTTTCAACGCATGCCGTGATTCCAATATTCAATATACCAACTCTTTGATATTTACATCAATCAAATAAAAGTAAAAAGACACAAAGGACAGAGACGAGCAACAGGAATGACGCGATTCCCCCAAGTCTCCACATGGGTAGTCTAGAATGAAGCTAAGTAAACGGTTCCCCCCAACTCAGTCCCTACAGTAGGTTGGAGGAGTATTCTCCGGCACTACCCCAGACTACTCCGGATAGTAGATTGCAGGTAAGCTAAGCTCCGAGGCCTGTCATGCTGCAGTTGCCCCATTGGCTCTGCTACCACCAATAATCAACCATCCAATCCAGATCACGGTATAGGTGCTCCGAAAGTCCGAGAGTCCGAGGTTGCGGGCAGACGAGATGTGACAGTTTGTGTGTTTGATACATGACAATGGCGCCGAGGATGCGTTAAACATGCTGACCTAGCGAAAATTACCCAAGTAAGTAAGTTGGTGTTCTCAATGTAAGAGGATGCTGTAGTCAGGACCGAGAGCCGCAATAGCCGTCCTAGCCGTGCTTGTGAGATTTTGGTTCTCTATTGTGAGCTTTGAATATGAACCAGAAACCTAACAGAAAACCCTGAGCCTGTCAATCGCTATTGCGACCCACTTCTCTTGATCGAGACGACTGTAAGTCGAAACATCTACTGCCTGGAAAGGTGCTAGGAGCGGAAAAAGGCACCGTGATGCTGCTTCGAACGGGCGCGGGGGGCCACATAGCACGACGACACGTAACATGGTCATTGAATACAAGTCGAAAAATGGATGTGTGTATGTATGTATATCAGGTATCCATTGGGGAAATAAATCCTCCATGCGCAGCTATGTCCCACCCTCCATCGTCATATACGAACCTGGTATGTAAATCCTCGGCCGAGTTATCCAAAATTGATGGCCAATGGTCATCTCGCTCGTCAATATATACAGTAAGAGACCCCTTCTTGAAATTATACAATGTTAAAAATCATTGCCAAAGCACCCAGCGCGACAAAGACCCAAGTCAAGGCCGGAGGCCGCACGCCTGCATCTTCGTCTCCTCCATCTCCATTGCCGCCGCTACTAGGAGTGCTGGTAGCGCTGGGTTGAGGCGTAGCTTCAGCTCCTTGAATGGTTTGGGTCGTGATCTGGCCGGTGCGGCATCCGACATCGAAAACTGGGCAGGATGTCACCGTGAAAACAGTTGTAACGGCTGTAGCCGGGATATTGTTGGTGGGAGTCGGGGTCGATCCCGTGGCCTGTGGAGATTATCATTAGTTCTTGGTTCTTGTGGTTCAAGACAAGAGAGGCCGTTGAGTTTTGTCACTTACCGTTGGGCCTCCTGTGCCCGTGACACCGGCATCACTGCTGTTGCAGTTGCCCTGCACATTGGGCACGGCGTTGGATCCGCTGCCGGCGACAACAATGTCACTACTGCCACAGTCAGCGGCCTGGGCGATGTGAACCTCCTGGTTGTCCCAATCGAATACAAAGTATCCAGCCCTCAACACCGTGTCTCCCAGAATCTGCTGGTCCGTCGTCAGTACCAGGCCAACGTAACAATAGTCGCTGGGGCCGCCACTATCGCCTGCTGATAAGATGAAATCAGAGAAGGGAACCCTGACGACCTTGTTGCCGAAGCCAAAATCGACACTGCCAGCGGAGTCACGAAGCGAGCACGGCACAAAAAAGTAGCCCTCGCCATCGTTTTGGGCGCCCAGAGCCTCGAGGATAGGCGATGCGGCAGCGGAGTGCATGCGGCTGAGCGTCGTGCCAGAGTCGAGCATCACGTTTGTGTCGGCGCTGTTCAGCCTGAAACTCTGCGAACGGCTTTGCGTGAGGCCCAGTGTAGTCAGATTTACGGCCAGACGTGTTTCGCCTTGGATGCCGGGTACGATGGGTCGAGTCTCGAGGGAGCCGATGAATTTGCTGCGATCAAGACCGCCATAGATGAGGGCTCCCGTCTCTGAATCGGAATGCCGGAGGTCAAGGGAAAAGACCCGGCTGGCAATGACTCTCTGGTCGGCCATTGTGTTGAGCAGCAAGCTGTACGGTTGGTCGCCTGGGAATCCTCCTCGAACATCAGGCGCGAGGCCCATGATGCCCTGTGCCTGGCCCTCGCTGGACGTAACAACGCCAAACGTCTGATTCTTGACCTGACTCCTACCAAAGCTCAGCGTGTCGGCATAGTAGGTGATGTCGACTGACGTCTGCGTGGACTGGTCTGTTGGGTCGCCATAGTTGATTTCCTCGCGTCCAAACGGACCAACCGGCGGCGTTCTCGATCTTCTGGGATTGTATTGGCCGAGCTGCTGACACTGTTCGGCCTGCGACTCGGACGGTGCGGTCGAGCAGTCCGGATTGACCCATAGCTCGCTGGATCCTGTATCGACGAGGACGGTTACGTTCTGGGGAGGAGTTCCCAGGCCGACTGGCGGTGACAGGCTGTTAGTATAAATGATATTTCCTGCATGCGACTGGTGAATGCAGCAGCAGCAGTAGCCGTCGTCTTATACATGAGGGTCTGAGACATGGAAACAGTAGACAATGCTTCTAGCTTATATGGGGCAGTATGAAACAAAAACCAACTTGTATAGAAACTCAATAGTCGCGGCGATTGGCTTAACAGCAGCGAAAAAAGGACTCACTTTCGATGGCATAAAAGAAATCCATATTCTCCAATACTGCGTCAATGGCGCTTCTCTTTCCAACCTTGTTGTGAGGCCTCTTGATGGTTCCCACGGGGATCGACAAATATCCATCACCAGATTCCGCCCGCGGGAACATCGGAGTGACAACGGCTTCCGCATGTTGCGCCGCGATCAGCAGCCCGAGCGCTGTCGTCAGCCTCATGGTGTGCGAAGGTTCTGTCGACTCTCCTTCTCGTCTCTCTGTCTCCCTGTGTTCGCAAGGATATCGGTTCCGGCGGGTGGAAAGAGGAACAAAGAGACGGAAGAAGGGGGGAGCTAGAGAAAAGAGAAAGAGGAAAATCGAGTCCCAGCTGAAGGCAATCGAGTCAACAGAGTGATTAACCCAGATCTCGGCGCGATCTCACTAGCGGGGGAACGTCGACAAGGGTCGATGACAGCAGAGAATCAAACAAGACATCCATTTTCCCTTTTATGGGCTCTTGACCTCGTCTCCGATTGTCGTTCTCTAGCCATTACGGGCCGGCCTGCTCCATAGAAAACAAGCCTTGGATGAGGCTGGAGAGCTTCCCTCGACAGGCTGTTGGCCAAGCTGAGGTTGGAGCGACGCGGCGCAGCGTTGCGGCTTCTGCGCTAGACGAGCTCTCGCATGTCTAGACAAGCACTAGTCGGCTCGGACTCGAGCCGCCAAGCACAGCTTTCCGCTTTGTGGCGCCCGTTCTCAGCTACATGACGCTATTGAGGCGGATCAAGCGGTGGCCACACACTTCGTTCTCAGGAGAGCCGAGCCGATACTTGAGTGGTTGACCACATGTATACGAATAGTAAGCAGCGATACTTTATACTCTTGCTGGCAATAGAGTCAAGGTTTGGCTCATTCTTGTTGAGGATACACGAGAAAAAAAGCTTATGCTGGCATGGAGTGGTGAGCCAGTATTATGGACCCTAGCCAACCACATTGGCATGGTTCAAGTTTTGTGGGGGTTTCGGATCTCCTGGAAAGAGGCGTCGTCCAACTGTGCCTATGGGATTCTTTCAAGAGCCTCCCTCGTCATAGATTCCTATAGCCTGCATACGATTTCTTCGTCCCATTGTTTCCAGAAGCACTCCCCTAATAACAGAGGCCTAAAAGGATCTTTTTGGTGATAGCTGTTGACCACAGACGGAGATCCAGCTTGGGTATGTGTAGGTAGACCTGGCAGCACTTGTGCTCCGTACAAAAAGCATCATCACGAGAGCTTTGTGCTCTTCAAGACTGCCCGCAATAACGGTTCCACAGTCCAACAGGGATGCCGCTCCACCCTCAAAGAAAGACCCTCGGCTGATGTCAATTATGGATCAAACGGAGCATCTTCACTCTCTACTGAATTCTGGCAGGACAAGTCCCGAGCGCTTAATTTTCATCTCACCACTGTGGTGGTGCTTACAGCATATGTATGCACATATCGCTACTCTTCAACTTATACAACCACAGCAATTCTTCGTCCATTTAAAATCAGCATGATTGAGCTGCTGGATACTGAAAATTCACTCTTCACTTTTTCTTCTTTCAATAGACGCAGTGCACCGCATGGTAACCACAGTGGCGGTGGCTTGGCTGCCTCACGGAGGGCTTTTGAGCCGCACGGCTCTCAGTTGATACTTGAGCGGCGAATTATTCGCGAGGACGCGCAAGCCGTGCTTGGCAGCCAAGACGTTCCATCCCAAAGACAGGTAGCATCAGATGACTATTAGACAACTCGGATGCTTGGCCTTCAATTTTCATCCAGTGTGTGTATTTACGTGACTGGACATGAGTGATGCGAGGAGCAAGGGGGCCGCAGCCGGGCTGTCTTTTCCCTGCTCCAGATAGGGATCATCTCCAGCGGAAACAAATTCTTCGCGACACGTCTTTAATTTCTGACGTTGCAATTGAGTGGAGCCTTGATATCGAAGAGTAGCAAATCCCATTTTAATGCCCAATTTCAGCTTTCTAAATGAGTGAATGCAGCCACTCACTCGACTGGGCTGCCGTAAGTGAGAATCTCATACCGGCCCTCTCAAGATGCGCAGACAACATGAACAATGGATGAGCGAATAAATTGCCATATATTATGATGGGAAATCTAGATTGAGCATAGAATAATTCTATAAATCTTCTTTCAGTAAATCATCTCTCACATTAATACAAATAACGGTGATGACGTGTATGGCGCAGCTTAGAGTTCCAGGCAGGAACACCAGCAGCGTTGAATTTTCATCTCATTCTCTCTTTCCTCCCCCCCTATTCGCTCCATAATCTGCAGAATACAAACTCTCATTAATCAGACACCTTCCGCTCCCTCCAGTGCTCGTATCCCAATTAAATCATCTCCACCAACCTGACGGCTCACTTCTGATTCATTATGACGCCAGTCTGAATTCTTCATTCACCACAAAGTCGCTTCGAGAAATACCTTGAAAATATGTGCCACTCTATGTGTATGACCACAAGTCCCAGATGAATAATGCTCGTCAAGTTAAATGTCTTGAGTGATGGAGGGCAGTATTACATAGAACTATTGTGACTATTTCTCACCATCGGCGAATATCTTCTCTTATCTGTAGGGGATTATGCTAAATGTTCAGTGCTCATAGCAATCCCTTGAACCACTGCTTCATTTTTATCGTCGCCTCGCCGACTTGTTCCAGTATTCCTTCGGCTACAATAAAGTCATGGGCAGCATTCGGGTCGCTCTCCAGCGTCACTTGGACATCCGTCTTCATGGCTTCGATGGCCTTTGCCATTGAAGTTGCTTGATCGGCCAAAATCTCCTTCCCACCAACAGTCATGTGAATCTTTCTGACAGCACTGTTAAGCTTGCCTATCCAAGCCCCTCTGCATTCAAGAGGCTTTGCCCAGCTGTTGGTCTCGTCCGAGTCGCTCTGCTCTTCATAACCGGAGGCATATGCCGTAAGTGAGCGCATGACGGCTCTCGAGAGCATATCACTGCTATCATACTCCAGGCATGAGGAGCTAGAGTACTCAGTACTGAGCCACGGAGACACCAACACAGCAGCCGACAGAGGCTCATCTAATGCGATATGACAAGCTTCAGGATGAGGCTCGACCAAATGCTTGAGAGTTTGCATGGTGAGATTGCCACCAGCAGAGTCACCGCCAATGACGATATCTTTGGCGCTGAAGCCTGCTTTGAGAATCTCAGAGAGAGCAGATGCAGCCTGGCAGAGCTGTACGGGAACTTTTGAAGCGGGGGCCAGGGAATACTGTAGAAAAGCCACAGCTACCTCGGTATCCGACTCCAGTCCAGAGAGAACGAATGTATTCCATACGCATTCAAAGTGCCCTGCTTGGCTCGGCATGACATATCCTCCGCCATGGAGATAGAGTACCACCTTGCGGGCCTTGTGGCGGTTTCCAACCCAGAGAATGCTTGAGTTGCCATCAGAGAGAGGTTGGATATCGCATTGGAGCCGCTCTTTGAGCGCTGGATCCCTGGCAAGCCTAGCTTTTCGCTGAATCCATGCTCTGTATACGTCTTCGGTAGGTGGAAGCAAAGTTTGGATTTCACGAGCCGTAAAAGTACTAAAGATAACTCTAACACCAGCACTCAAAAGATACAGCCGAATGTTCAAGTTGTTCCGGATGGCGAACAAAAGCACCTGTGCACCAACGATGGCGAGCATACAAGGGGCTAAGCGAAGACATCTTTCGTCAGTCGAAATGATACCGGCCATATATATCCCTTGACCGACAAAGACTTACCGACAAAAAGCGAAACCCCGATCAGCTTCAGTTTCTCGCCAATGGAGAGGCGAGGCTTGACGTTGTTGGCCTAGATTTTTGTTCCGAATATATGTCAGCGAGATACATCCTGGATGAATGGTGAAACCTGTCCTACCATCGAAAGTGGATATTGTGGTTGCCAGTGCTCAACTGCACAACTATGTTGACATACACAACCAAATAACTGAATAGGGATACATGTGATGGAAACATTGAAGAGCCGTTGGAGCAGCCGGGAGCCAGCTCATCTTATAAAACTGCCCTCATCTCTAGATGACGATTCCTGTGCCATGTTTTACAACGTGGCATTCTGTCTCAGTTGACTTATATTGCGCTGGCCAATATCATCCTCTTATGGCTTATCTTGCAGGTTTTTCACTCTCACCGGACGCATGTAGGGTCGTCTTGCATAGACAGACTTACCGCCTTCTAAATATGTAGCTGCGCATATGCCAGTTACACCCAGTCCACGCTCGGAGACGGATATGACAACCAGGCTCAACAAGTTGCCATCCAATTAAGCGAGCGGGGCGTGTATCAGGTTCTGTAACTTCAGAAGGCCAAAGCGGAGGCAATTGTAACACTTCAGCTCAGTCCCTTCGGCTTGGCGCAGATGCGGAAAATATGGACGGCTGGGAGATGCATGGATGGCTGATGCCGATGTGGCAACTGTTTCACAATGGGCGTTCAATAGTCCCGAATCCTCAACATCATGTGAGCCATTTCCTGCTACGGCCACATGTATGATTAAAGGGAGGATGCATATGTAGCTGTATCCCAGGCTTAAAGCCGTGGTGGTATTGCCCA
Source organism: Trichoderma guizhouense (assembly GCA_002022785.1). Taxonomy (NCBI): domain Eukaryota; kingdom Fungi; phylum Ascomycota; class Sordariomycetes; order Hypocreales; family Hypocreaceae; genus Trichoderma; species Trichoderma guizhouense. The sequence goes on from LVVK01000020.1 coordinate 2,367,614, forward strand.
TTCATTCTGATTCAACTCTGAATTAGAAGAATAAGGAAAACAGCAAAACAATCTACCTGCGCTCACGTCAATACAGAAAATCATGTTCACATCAAGGGAGGGGGTTACTCTTGACTCGATAGCTGCTCCTTTGAGACGCTGGCTCTTTAATCCTGTTATCACAGCACCGGCAGCTCTACTTCTATCGGGCTTGGCTACATACACTCCAGACACGATCGTCACCAAGTTCCTTTTCCCGGTCTACGCGCTGACTTTAGCTGGTGCTCTTCTGTCTCTAAACGATTATTTGGACAAACAGTTTGCCAACAATTGGGTATCGGATAAGACGTGGAACTGGGATGAAGAAATTGTCGTTGTCACGGGAGGAAGTGATGGTATCGGCGCCAGTATATCCAAGCAACTCATCGCGCGAAACCCAAGAACACGAATCGTAATCGTCGATTATGCTCCGCTGAAATGGCAACCTAAGCAAGAAGAAGCACACGTGTCGTATTACCAGTGCGATCTGAGCGACTCCAATGCCCTAAAGTCTACATGCGACCGCATCAGAAGTGATGTCGGACATCCTACCGTGTTATTCAACAATGCAGGATTGGTTCGTGGAGCAACCATCATGGAAGGATCGTACGGGGATGTCGAGGCCACCGTGAAGACAAATCTCATTGCCCCGATGCTTCTTGCCAAGGAATTTTTGCCAGAGATGGTTAAGAGGGACCACGGACATATCATACACACGGGCAGCTTGAGTTGTGTGACGCCACCAGCCATGATTGCAGATTACGCTGCGACGAAGGCTGGGCTGTTAGCATTACACGAGGTTTGCTTACTCGTAATCGGGTAGAAGTCTTGGACTAATATGCGTATTAGGCCCTTCAGTTGGAGCTCAAGAACATTCACAAGGCACCTCGTGTGCGTCTCACATTCGGCATGTTCTGCTTCATCCGCACTGCCCTAGTCAGCGGCCATACGAATGTGCCAAACTTTCTTTTACCGTTCCTACAGGTTGACACCGTGGGCGAGGCGATGGTGAACGCCGTGTACAGCGGCTATGGGTCGATCATCTATTTGCCTGGCATCAACAGAGTAGCAACAACGTTGGTGAGTAGAATTCTCCATCATCCAATCTTCTCCTTCTATCCAAGCTTTGCCGTGTTTGGCTATATACACCGGAATTGACCGATTTTTTTTTTCCTATTCTAGAGAGGGGGCCCCGAATGGTTCTTCCGACTTGTTCGAGAAGGCACGGCCAATTTCCGAATCAATTTTAGAGGCCGGCAAGAAGTCGATCCCCAGACGGGCAACATTCTAAAGGCATAGGTGGGTTACATGTGCTTCGGTAACTCGGACCCGAGATTTACAAGGACGGCATGAAATGTCGGCAGCCAAGCTGTCAGAAGCATCGTTCCCACGTGGCAGGAAAGCATGGAGATGCTTTGAGTTGGCGGGGAGCAGCTATCATCTACAAGTGGTTGGGAGGCATCCTTGTCTCGTCCAGTATTGGCCAAGAATGATCAGATAGTGTGCTCGGTGGCTCAAGAAGGTGTGGTCAATCCACAGATATGGATTTTAACGTACATGTTTTTATGTGTCGTGAAACTGTCATTTGGATGTTTTTTTGTTGCCTGCCACGAGGATGGGTAAGGCTGTTTACATAGATGAACCACGTGTAGAAGCAACAATCGATGATATTTTCTCTCACAGCCACAACAGCTCGATAATATTTCTGCACTAGATCAAAGAGTGGGAACGGGAGTACTTGGCGTAGTACTAGTAAACATGGCAAATGGTGATATTTCGTATTTTATTCTTTTTTTTCTCATTTATCTCGGAGTATGTAATTAAGGATACTTGCTGCCAGACACCATAACAGCCAGCTCTACTGGGTCGAAACCACAATCTCGAAAAGTAGGTGTCAATTCCGACTGAACAACGAGACAGGGAATTAAACAACACAAAGACACCACAAAAGAAGCCTTCAAAAGACAATCACCCGCACGTGCTTAAGTGCTTTTTCAAGGATATCGAATGTAGAAGGCGTCGGCGCCACCGACCCCATTTATAAAGACCCTACTACTACTACTTTTGTCGATCTGCTTTAAACAAGTGCTTACTCCCAATTGATACTGTGCTTTCTCCAATATTTTCCCCGCAAGTGGACAGTGCATCTCGACTTTCTTCACACACCCCTTGACGATGGTTCGGCAATTATGAGCCGGATTCTCTCCACCAAGGCATCACATGTGCAAGCAGCTTCTTGGTATTGGCTCTCGATAACCTCTTGTGCTTGTTTTTAACCGCTTTTGAAGGAAACAAAAGTTCATGGGCGATGGGGAGCTAAGAGAGAAACGAGAAGGGCAGCAAACTCCGTTGCGACGCTGCAATCCTCAACCCATGGCGAAAATGGGACGTCGGCGGTTCGGTCAAAGGTGTGTAGCTCGTGCATATATATTCTCGGCACCACCCGTACGTGTAATTCGATTTGACCTAGGCTGACTTGTTGAGGTTAGAGGGCCAAAGCCAACCGGCTACTTGTTCAAGCCATCGATCAGACTCGGCATACGAACCAAAGCCTCTTGAGAGCTGCCTGCACAATGTCTGCCGAGCTTAACCAGACGGAAAAGGCGTCCGCTGTGGTTGAGACTCAAGGAGATGGCGATAATGCTGTTGCCGTTGTTGAAAGTAGCGCGGCCAAGAAGCGCCAGTCGCTCTCCGACATCTTTACCATTGTGAGTTTCCGCCACGATTTCACGAAAATTACTTCCCGTATTCCTTTTCTCTCTTCCTTCGTCATGTTATGAGAATAGGTTGTTGACATAGCATGGTGCGTTGTCTAGATCGCGGCCGGTGCTGCTCTCATTTCCGATGGGTACCAGAACAACCTCATGACAATGTCCAACGTCCTCTTCAAGAAAGAGTATCCTGCGCAGTACACTTCAACTGTCTCCACTCGCGTGTCAAATTCATTACTTGTCGGTGCGATTTTGGGGCAGGTAACCATAGGCCTGACTTGCGATTATCTCGGACGCAAGACTGCAATCGTTGCGACAACGCTCCTCATCGTCATTGGCGGTATTCTGGCCACTGCCGCCCATGGAGTCACCATTGACGGCATGTTTTGGATGTTAACCGTTGCGCGAGGGATTGTTGGATTTGGTGTTGGTAAGATTCCTCTTTTGGCAACCCCTTGAGCCACGAAGACAGAATGACGACTAACACGACACAAGGCGGCGAGTATCCTGCTGCAAGCACATCATCTTCTGAAGCCGCCAACGAAAGAACTCTTGATAAACGAGGACCAATCTTTATCCTGGTAACTAATTTGCCGCTTTCCTTTGGCGGCCCCTTAGCTGTTTCGATCTTCCTCATTGTGCTCTCTGCCGCTGGTGAGAATCATCTGTCGACGGTGTGGCGAGTATGCTTCGGTATCGGCATACTTCTCCCGCTCTCCGTCTTCTACTTCCGTCTTAAGATGCTCAACTCCAAGCTCTACCGCAAGAGTGCCATCCAGCGCAATGTGCCTTACGGTCTGGCTATTCGATACTACTGGAAGACCTTGATTGGCACATGTGGCGCCTGGTTCCTCTACGACTTTGTCACCTTCCCCAACGGAGTCTTTTCCGGCACTATCCTTTCTTCCGTTGTCGACCCTAAAGACACACTACGGAGCACAGCAGAGTGGCAGTTACTGCTAGGAGCCATTGCCCTGCCCGGTGTCTTTCTCGGCGCCTTTCTGTGTGATCGACTGGGCAGGCGAAACGTGATGATGGTCGGCTTCGCTGGCTATCTAGTTTTTGGGCTTATTATCGGCTGTTCCTACGATAAAATCACTAAAATCACACCTCTCTTTGTCATATTTTATGGCCTCATGCAAAGCAGTGGAAATTTTGGTCCTGGAGACATGCTTGGTCTCCTGTCCGCCGAGAGTTATGCAACAAGTGTCAGGGGCACATTCTATGGCCTTTCAGCGGCAATCGGCAAGACAGGTGCTGCGGTAGGGACTCAGGCATTTACTCCGATTCAAAACAACCTGGGTAAACGGTGGACGTTTATTATTGCTGCTATCTGTGGTGTGGTGGGTGTTTTGGTCACCTACTTCTTTGTACCCAACGTGACGGGCGAGGATCTCGCCGTGCGAGACGAAAAGTTTAGAGCCTACTTGCTAGAGCATGGATGGAGCGGTGAGATGGGTGTTAATGACGAAAAGGAATTGGTTGTGGAAGAGGATGAGGAGGTTGCTTCACCAAATGGTGGAGAGAAGGGCGTCAAGGCATAGGAGTACCGAGCTTGAGTAATGCGGTTGAGACACTGTGTTTACTTTCCTCGTAATAAGGCTACCGTAATAAAGACTGATGCTTTCTTGGCTATCGATCAACAGGGGTCACAGGAATATCCCACGTAAATTTAGTCGCAGCCAACTCTGGCTCTGCTCCGGCTCCAGTAGTACAAGGAACATTGAGGTCAATGCGGACAACAGCAGTAGGTAGAATAAACACCATAGATGTCGCTAGAGTAACGTTACTTCCGTCTTCCTGAATAACAGATTTGTGGAATTTTCCCAATACACAGGCGACTTCAGCAGAGTAAAGCGGCAGAGCTTGGTTTGCGGCGTATAAAACAGAAACTATGACTCTTTCCCCATCTACTGTCCACATATCTTGAATAATTTATGGATAGTTGATTGGCGAATGCGTAGCTCTTCCTACACCCAAGTCTGAGTCTTCTTCTGCCTCGAGTTCGTCGATAAGGCGGCTCCGCTTTCGAGGAAGCGGTGTGCTTGGGAATAGTATACGTTGGACAGATTGCTGCGCTGTCTCTTGCTCTGGCAGAAATGGGTTGTAGAAGCCATTGGAAGGGGTCGCCTCTGCAACCAGCTTCCTGAACTCGGTTTGGAAAGTATTGATGGAGTTTTGTGGAAGAAAATCCACAAGCTCCTGGATCATGCGAAGGTTGCCATTGGTAACGACGCCGTTGTTCTGTGCGATGTGTCGGAGCATGTTCATTGTGACAAGATTGATAGACGCCGAGCCGACAGCGTTTTCTGCAAATTCTCCATCCTTCCAATGCAGGTTTCCTTCTGCTCCCTGCAGCATGTATGGCACATTCTTAATTGCTGCGGTTTGAGAAGATGATTGAATAGCGTCTGCGTACGCATATCTTACCTGGAACATGTACCAACCGTCAGTGTCGACTTAACCTATTTGCCATGGAGCTATATCTCTCGTTGGTGGCATATTAGCGAGTGAGTTATTTACTGCTACAATTTCCTGCCTGCTGCTATTACTACCTACATATATATATACCTAGTAATTTCTTCTACTATCACCACTTTCTTCTACTATTACCGCATTCTTCTACTATCGGCTACTTTCTTCTACTATCAGCTACTCTTTTCTAATATAGCTACTTTCTCCTACTATTGCTTATTTTTTTTTTGTAAAATCGTTGTAGAACCGGACGGCAGCTCTCGCCAGTTTCTTAGCTGCTGAACGATTATGATGCTAGGCGCGTTACGCGCTCCCAAGCCACACCATCAAGGCCAAATTCTTCCGACACTGAAAGAAATCGCAGGCAGGCGATTGTGGTGGAAGATCAAGAGCGCTTATACCTGCTACAAGGCGCTGTGGGCGACATGGTATGGAAAGACGGCGAAACCGCAGCAAATGCTACTAGTGTTCCCATACTCCGCTCCAAGTTGCCTCTTCAAGTTGGTGACAAGAGCTACAACCGTACGACGCATCATCCGGTGAAGAGCAGACTATACCATCTAGAAGCACAAGAGGGAGGTTTACCTCCATTCAGGGTTCCCCTGCAACATCGACTACACCGCGAAGAAGGAATCTCCAGTCTGTCGTGATCCCAGATGAATATCCCAACCTCTTGAAGGGTGCCCAAGGCAACGGGTGCGCTGATATTTAGTAATAAACAAACACCCGCGTCGCTTGTTGATTTTCCTCAGACTTCTCCCCTCTCTTCTCTCGCGAAGAATCTTCCACCTAACTTCTCTATCTGCCAATTGGCAAACATGAGAAGATTCCACGTTCCACCTAAACATCACATACATCCTTCTAAAGACACACAATTTCGCCACGCGTTTTACGGAGCCTTGCAAAAAAACCCACCGCGTCTATTAAAAGAAGGCTACATTCGAGCCCTCCAACTCTACGGAAGGGAAGACCATTTGTTCGATTGCTTGAAAAGCTCAGTTACCCGATTTGAGCTTTGGAGGAAAAACAATCCAGGAGACCTAGAGTCCTTCCGCCGCTACGCAGCCGAACGTGGATACGGCTGGGAAAGGGGGCATATTGACGAAGACGGATTTTATATCTCCTCCTATACTCCTGGAAACCCACCCCCACGTACTCCAGTCCAAAGTACATCTTTCAATTGGCGAGAAGAGCTGCAGCCATACGACGCATCATCAAGCGAAGGACGAACCATGCCAGCCAGAAATACTAGAGGGAGGTTTACCTCAGTTCAAGGTTCTCCCGCAACGCCAACTGTGCCACAGCGAAGACCTCGCCAGCCTGCTGCAACCTCAGTCGAATATCCAAACCTTCTAAAAGGCGCCCAAGGCAATATTGTGTGGAAAGAAGGCGAGGTTACTCAGAACTCTGTTGGGATGACAAATGTCGCCAAAGCAGCAGTGAGCATCCTTCGCCATCTTGTAAACACTGAAGGAGCATTGGATGAGGAAGATTTCCAACAAATCAAGGAATTTGTTGATTTTATCGACGACGATGACATGGAAAAGCATCTACAAGAGCTTTTGCCTCAACAACACTCTACCCCCCAAGGACGGCTGACGAGCACATTCCTTCGAGATTCCACCGAGACGTCTGTACAGCGCAGGCTGTTTAACCTGACACCAACCCCCGATCAACGCAAAAAGCCTCGGCTGTTGGAAGAACTTAAGGCAGAATCCGACTCGGCTCCTGAGGACTCCCACCAATCATCCAAAGCGAAAGCAAGAGAGCAAGCTGAGCTCCCTTCCATTATCCGCGACGAATGGGACGTTGATAGTAAGCGGATTGTAGTATATGTACTTTACGCCGCAGGACAAGCCTTACCTGTGCACGACGGAGAAGTAGCCGGGCTTCTGGGGAAATTCCATAAGTCTGTTATTACTAAAACTAATACCAACTTCAGCCTGTCCTCTTCTATGGCATTGCTAGGTATTCCAGCAAGCTCAGTCCTCAGGACCGACCCCTCGGTAATATGCCTTACCGGAGAAGGCGCAGAGGAATCATTGGGTAGCGTAATGCGCTGCGCCCAGCTTCAGAATCGTTCAGCAGCTAAAAAGCTGGCGAGAGCGGCCGTCTAGTTTTATAACGATTTTGTAAAAAATAGTAATAGTAGGAGAAAGTAGCTATATTAGAAAAGAGTAGCTGATAGTAGACAAGAAGAGCTGATAGTTAAAGAAAACTGTGATAGTAAAAGAAAGTAGCTGATAGTAGAAGAGAGTAACCGATAGTAAAAGAAAGCGGTGATAGTAGAAGAAAGTGTTGATAGTAGAAGAAAGTGGTGATAGTAGAAGAAAGTACTAGGTACATACATATATGGTCGCTCTCCATCCTCCACTACAATGGCCTGCCTGCGATTTCGTCCAGTGCTGGAGGAAGTGGGCCTTGATGGTGTAGCTTGGGAGCGCGTAACGCGCCCCCGTCCTCGTCCTCCCGTTCCTCGTCCTCCCGTTCCTCGTCCCACCGGGGTAGTAGTCTGCTAGCGCTTCATTGTAATAAAGCGCCCTTCCGGGTTACTCGGTGTCATCTGCAATTCTTCTTCTTCACCAGAAGAAGCTTCGTGGGCTTGTGCGAATTCGACCCAAGGTGCTCTCGAAGCAGAGTCAATGGGTCTTGTGGCGGCGGTTTGAGGTGTCGTAAGGTTTCCCTGAGAGACTTCTGTGCTCTTAATATAGGAGGTATAGTATGAGTTGATATCTACTGTCCCGTTCTGCCAATCGTATCCTCTTTCAGTAGCGTAGCGGCGATATTCAGCGAGGTCGCCAGGGTTGTCTCTTTTCCACTCGTTGAATCGGGCCACTGAGCTTTTCACACAATCGACTATCTAGGTATTCTTTTCGCCGACGCCGGGGCCATTGCAAAGAGTTCGCGTTGGACCGGAGCGAGAGTCACCTCGTCTTCCTTGGGTAGGTAAGAACGACTTTATGATGCCTCTAGATGAAGTATCTTTCCTATCGCTACCGGAATGGCTATCGCTAACAGCTTTTCTATCCACCGAGATACGGAAAAGAATTTATGCAAGCTTGGCATCATCTTTTGCACCACATACACAGTATGGATTCCGCGTTGAGATATTCAATCAATTCCTGTGCAATCTCAAGATCTCTTCCCTCAAGTCGCTTTTCATTCATAACATGTCTCAACACATTCATCGCAGTGGTGGCGATATATGCGATACACGCAACGTTTGCCTCGGATTCGCCATTCTTCCATACCATATTGCCGAGACGCCTTGTAGCAAGTTTTATGGGAGTCTCCTCCCTTCCCTTCTTGCCTACCAGAAAATCCTGCTCCTTGTCCTTCCACAATCATGGTATCACCACAACTACTTTACTCGTCCGAGCCACTGTCGCTGCTGCTCTCGCCATTATCCTCTCCCTCGCTTGGTGGTCCCACTTGATGGACTGGGACGTCTCCCTTTTCATTGGGAGCGTTGAAGTTTGCCTGGCCATTCGTGGTCAGCTTGGTGGTGCAGGTTTTTTACTCGGCATAGGTTGGCAGTCCGGGGAACTGGAACAATGCCGGCATGCGCTTGGATATCTGCGTATATCCGTGCTTGTCGTAAAATCCAACAGCTTCCATGATCAGCTTTCTTACGGCCGATCGCTGGGCCAGCTTGCTGCACTTTGACAAGGCATCCAATGCATTGATGGCTCCTTGTCCAGTGAGATATGCCACCGCGGGACCCGGACGAAGAATCGCAGCTGCCGGAATTCCCAGCATATTCATTGACTTTGCAAGAGTAACATTCATCTGGCCCTCTTTAATGACTGCCTCATGGAATTTGCCGAGTAATTTGGCGACGTTGGTATCTCGGAGAGGTAATGCCTGTCCATTTGCATAGAGGACTGACACTGGAATAGATTCGCCTGCCACTTCCCAACAATCTTCCAGGATATACGGAATTTCGAACTGCTCTCGCGCCTGTCCTCTAACTCTGCCAGCGTTCTCGTGCTCCGACTCATCTTCAGCCTGGAGCTCTTGGAAAAGACTTGATGGTCGCTTTCGAGAGGAGGTGGTTGCTTCTTCAAAAAGCCTGCGTTGAACAGGAAGAGGCGCCGCTTCCTGTTCTTCCTCAAGCCAGCGGTTGCGGAGACCTCCAGAAGGATTTCCTCCCTGCACAAAATTGCCCAGATAAATGCGGAACTGTTGCATATTCTCTGCGCTGACAGAGCGTTCCACCCGAGGCGCTTCTGTAACGTTATCAAGTCCATTCTCCTGGTCTTGGGATCGCGGCATGGTTAATGGTGCAGTAGGATTTTCCTGGGAAACCTCTGGGCTCTCATCTCGGATATAGGAGGTGTAGAACGAACTTTTGTCCACACTACCATTCTCCCAATCGTAGTCTCTCTTGTTGGCGTAATGACGATACTCGGCAAGGTCGCCCGGGTTATCTCTTTTCCACTTGTTAAACCGGGACGCTGAGCTTGGCAGAGAATCGAGAAATTTATCTTCTCTTCCGTAAAGTTGAAGGGCGCGAATATACCCTTCTTTGGTTAATTGTGGTGGATTCTTTTGCAGTGGTTGATAGAATGAGCGTCGGAATCGAGAGTCTCTTGAGGGGTACACGCCGTCACTCGGGGGTACCAAAAACCTCAGCATGTTCAGCGCAGTAGACAAGGAAATGTTTTGGACAAGTCTGGAGAAAGTCAACAGAAGACGCGGCGTTTGTTTTACCTAGACATCAGCGTGCCCGTTGCCTGGAAACCGCGATTTACTGTCGTGCGGTGCCAGCTGTCTTGTGCTGGTTCGCGCTGTGCCAGCCGGCGGCCATCTGGTGTAGACTGGCCGTGTTTTCGCGGTGGTATTTGTTATAGTAGCAATACTATTGATACTATCATATACCAGATGAATATACCGGCAGTAGATGAATATAGCGATAGTAGATAAATATAGCGATAGTAGATAAATATAGTAATAGTAGATAAACATAGCCATAGTAGATAAATATAGCGATAGTAGAAGAAAGTAACAATAGTAGAAGAAAGTAGCGATGGTAGGAGAAAGTACTAGGTAGCGATGGCAGGAGAAAATACATAGTAACAGTAGCCGATATGTAGGGAACAGGGTCTTCAGATCAATAAAACGGGTATGCCGCAAAGGAAGACATTCGAGATTTCGCCAAACAAGTTGTGAAAACATCATTTCCAGAGTCGGTTGTTCCCGTTACGGATCGGTATCACGACGAAGACCGAGAAAGTTGGGATACCTACCCACTGTGAGGAAATGGACAACATTTGGCACGATTCCACTACAAGCCTGGCCGATATCCTTGGCAGTCATGACTTCGATCTCTCGACTTTGGCCAAACCGTCTGGTCCTCTTGGTGCCGTGTTACATATGCAATGGCACTATCCGACGAATACGAAGCGTCGTTTCCACGGCTTCGACTTCAGGCATGTACTAGATCCATCGAATCGAAGCCTTGCTCTCCAGGTGAAGAAAATGGGTATTCCGTTGAATATGTCCGTTTCAGATATGATACCAATTCGACAGCACGCCTCCAAACCCGACTAGGAGTCAATGTTTGGGGCTCAATGGCCGAAAATCCAAGACCTTTGTCTTGAAACAAACTATCGAATACTTCGTTCTTCTCCAATTGCGGTTCTTGTTGGAAAGGCGACTCTTAGTGTTTTTGAAGAAAGGCTGCGAAAAGAACCATCTATTGAGTTGGAGAAAGTCGCCCTGCAGCTAAAGGTCTTTGAGAAGGACCCTTTCTTCTATATTGTACACAAAACAGAGAAATTCAACAACTTATATTCTACTCTAATCATGGAAGCCGATTTCTTCATAGAGCCCAGCTCAAAGAGGGCATATATACGGATTTTATCTGGAACTTGGCTGCCCATCTTACTTCTATTGAGGTTCTTCTACCGGATTCCTTTTCTCAATGTGCAGCAGTCACGAACTCCAAAGGGTGGGAATCTTTACCAGACCATGAGAAGGCGCGTGCCTTTCGGGAATCCACCGAATGAAGAGCGAATCAGATGGATACCAGCGAAAGAAGGCAAGCCGAAGGAATCCCGCAACTTTGAGCACTATTGCCAAGCGATGCTTAAGCGCGAACCCGCCGCCGTGGCTGTTCTTACTCGGCGAGGTAAAACTAGATCAACGAACGCAAATAATCTCCGCCTTAGGAAACTCCATGTTGTCCAATAAATTTAAGAAGTCGTCGAGTTTTGGTAGAAGCCGGCGTCGTTTTATACTGGTAACGTCCGCGAACCAGGGAAAATATGGCGCCAGCCTGCGACAATGGGCATCAAAGACTACAGGTGTGGAATCAATCGGGCGCAGCCTTTCTGGAGCTACATCCTGATCGCCAAGGTTTATACCTGAATTCCTTGGCTGCATGGTATGGTAAGGAGAGTTTCCCTAATGGATTGCGGTTTGTTGGCGACAATAGTCCAGAAATCCCGGCAGTGTGTTCTACTCAATCTGCCCCAAATCCTGCCATTATGCTCTTTTGGCATCTGTCTTGCTTGACCGTGAAGAACCGGGCTGATCTCAAGGAGATGTTACGTCAGCTGTGAGCTTGAGCGGTCAGCTTTAGTACCTGTATGTAGCTTCAGTTTCTTATGTAAAGATAGGTATAAAAGAATGAATTCGATTCCACCAGAACTGTTTTAATTTGGAAAAATCTTCCCCTATTCCCCGGGAAAACTTCCGAAAACGCTGCGCCAAACATCCACTACAGACAGCTATATCCGCAGTGTTTACCTCCGCCCAGCGGAAAGCCAGCTAAAAGACGAGAATCAGTGCAAGGAGTGAATATTAAACTGATTAGGTACTCAGATTGACAAGGCTTATACTTAAAAGTTTTCGTAGTACGGTATTACAAGGAGAGCCCCCTCCACCCCATGGCCTCCGATTTGGGCCTCCGAATTGTTGAACAATAGACCACAAATCCGGGGAGATGAGCTATCTGCTCCCAATACTGCCATTATACTCTTGAGGTATCGCAATAGATTCCTTCCTCGGTGACGATCGCCTTGAACAGACTCTTCTATGGCGAGGCTGGCCGCGATAGCCGGCCGCCCTCGAGACCGAGCTCGAGCCCGAGCCCGAGACCAAGGCCGAGGAAGTCATTGAAGCCATCCCGGCCAGCCCGTGAGAGGTGTTCACATTGAATTGAAAGGGCCGGAAATGTGATTTGTGAAGGAATTGGCACTGATTGATAGCTCTAGAGTGTTGCAATATAAAACTTCGTATGATCATCTCCTTTCCCAGTGTGTTGTACTGTATTTTAGTTTACGGGCGTGGTAATTGCGCTTTGAGGGTGAACTTAGCTTGTGATATGGAGTACTACGGTGAAAATAGGAATATACGGTGAGAATAGAAAGACTCATTGTAAATAAGCATTGTTCTTGCCGATAGGGAATAGCTATACCTTTTGGAAACCTCCGTTGATAATATAGCGTGGAAAGACAGTAATATAGAAGTAAATACAGCTAGAGTAGTCTAAATTGCTTTTGCTGCCATAAATGCACTAAGGTAGGTAGGTATATTGTGTAGAATCGAGCGAAGAGGCCTCAAGAATGGTAGTGTATCCAATGGCGACGAAATAGACCAATTCCGCCTTAAGCTTAAAAACCTTGCCCAAGGAGAAGCTCCAGCAAGGGGCCGGGGAAGAAAACCCAATCGCGGGCGCTCCAAGAGCTAGAAGAAGAAACAGTTCAGGTAACGAGGGCATCAGTCGGGCAAAATGAAAGACCCAAGAGCAAAACTAAGCTGTCCTGCATTATCCGCAACAAATAGAACTTCAATAACGACTAGATTACAGTCTATGTTCTCTGTGCCACAAGTTCAGATAGTCTACTACAAACAGACGGAGCGTAAGCTGGCTCTCAAGCAGATCCGTTGTTTACTGCAGATCCATCGCTTCCCGCATGTCCATTGTTTTCAGTAGATCAGGTGTCTTCCGCCGTTTCTGATACATCATCCCCCCTCCAACATCCTCAAAAAATCACCAACATACTCCAGGTGGTCGAGGCGCTGTCGCCATTACCATCACCTTCTTCTTCGTTTCTTCTCCTGATGCTGCAATCTCGGGAACTGAGATATGCTCGTTTTCATCTAGAGCATCAAAAGCTGTCGGGCGATTCGTGGTGAGCTTGACTTGGGGGGTTTTCGCTACTCGCCGAGAACTCTGAGGTTGAGGTACTCTCGCTGGAGGCATTGGTATTCTTATTAGAGACATCCGCTAGAGCATTGACAGGAACGCCACCATCATTGTCAGCCGGCGCATTGGGGGATAAGAGGCGCTGGACCGGAGGTGGTCTGGTTCTTTGTTTCACTGGTAGAAGCCCTCCGGATTGGGGGGGCACCGAACCAGTAAACCCCTGCAAGAAGGAATCCATTGTTTCCTGTGGAATAAAGTCCACGAGCTCCTTGAGTAAATTAAAGTCTCTCTCGTTAGGTTTGCCGCCGCTCTTTACAATGAGATTAAGTCCGTTTATCGCCGCCACGGCAATAGACGCGACTTCGGCGCAATTCTTATCGAATTCGCCCTCTTTCCACTCCAGGTTTCCCTCTGCTCCTCGCAACAAGACTGGGAGATTCTTGATCGCTGAGCCCTGATCGGGCCGAGAGCTACCCGCGGGTGAGGGAAACTCATTGGCCTGACGTCTGCTGCCGTCGGGTGAAGTGCTAGTCTGGCTATCTGCCATCTTGGAACGACCTTATGAGTCTCGGCGGGTTGATATTGTGTTCTCTATATCGCTAGAAGAAGGCTCTTGCGGACGGGAAAGCTCTACGCAAGGCAGTCTGTTAGTGGGGATCTGTCTTGCGGAGTCAGCGAACCTACTGTAGTCGCTACGGATCGGAGGGTGGTGAGCAGTGCGATAAGATTTCTTTGGCAAATTTGTGGTTTGAGGTCGAATGCAGAATGAGTTGTTTAGCTGTGCGTAGATGGCGAATCTGCACGTTCTTGAGGTCGAACGCAGTTCGGGTTGTTTAGTCGTGGGTATTGCTATAGCTAAAGGCCTCAGGAACAACTGAATAAGCAAAAGCGAGGAAAGACTCGGTTTTTATCTTCAAACAGTTACATAACTGTGAGTAAATGGATCTCAAGTGATTGCAATAGACAGGAGAAGTCACTGATACCAATGCGGGAGCCTGCATATATGTACATAGGTACATACCTAGGTTACCTAGTGAACCATATGACCCATCTATGGTGAATGCAAACACCGTGGTAAGCGGTGCAATAAGATTTCTTTAGTGAATCTATACTTCAAGGTCAGACATGTCAAGTATCTCTTCCCTCGATTCGCCCTTCCTTCTATACAACGTGTCTCAACGCATTCATCGCCGCGGTGGCGATGTATGCGACACCAGCAGCATTTGCCGCCATTTCGCTGTCTTTCCATATTGCCCACGGCTCCTTGTAGCAGATATGGCCGTCCTTCATCCTCTACTATCATCGCCCGCCTGCGGCCTCTTCCGGTGCTAGAGGAGGCTGGTCGTGATGGTGTTGCTTGGGAGCGTGTTACGCGTCCCGATCCTCGTCCCGTCGGGGTGTTGTTGGTTTGCTGGCGCTTCATTGTAATGAAGCGTCCCTCTGGGTTTCTCGGTGTCATGTCTTTTTCTTCACTGGAAGAAGCATCTTACGCTTGAGAAAATTCGACCTAAGGCGGTTCGTTCGTCGGAGAGTCAACGGATCTCGTCGTGGCGGTTCGAGTTGTGGTAGGCTTTCCCTGGGAGGCTTCGGTGCTCTCGGCTTGGGTATAGGAAGTATAGTAGGAATTACTGTCCACCGTGCTGTTCTCCCAATCGTATCCTCTCGTTGGTGTAACGACAGTTTTCAATAAGGTCGCCGGGGTTGTCTGTTCTCCACTGGTTAAACCAGGCCACTGAACTTCTAGAGAATCAATGAGAGCCCCCCCGCTCCGCCCCCATATGGCCTCTGGTTTGTTGGAGACCAATAAACCACAAATCCCGGGAGATAAGCCATCTTTTCCTAATCCTGCCATTATAATCTTGAGATCTGTTTGATGGCTCTGAAAACCTGACATCGGTTCAAGATCAGGGAGTCTTTCGGCACCGCCTAGATTGCTCAGGATGAATGGACAATCGGCGAGGAACGACAGAGTGCCGTAAATCATCGGACAATTTCACGAGTCTATTGTTGAGCAAGGAGGAATAAACGCCACAGTGGAGCAATTAATAGGAATGCTAGGTATCTCTTAGACAGCTATCCTCCGTCTAGACAAACATGTTCTGCTCCTTAGTGGAGAGAATGCCGTCGAGCGACTACTTGCTATAGAGAAATGCGCCCAGCTTGGCGACCTCCAGTGTATTCAGCATGCCATGCAATTATACAGAGATTTACGTAGAATAGACAAGCAACATTCAACGCACCTGAAAATGATGAAATCCCAGCACGCCCTATAAAGAAACAAAGATCGAGTACTGAGGAAGAAAAGGGAGAAGCAGCATAGTGCTATCCACCATACGATCCTCTCAAAATTTCACCAGGAAAAGGGCCGAGACAGAGAAGAATGACAGACACCGCAGGCAAGGCACAATTTCTTTTCTCTTATCTTCTTTTCTTTTTCTTTTCCTTGTTCTAAGCAGGCAAGAAGGGAAGGGAGGGGGACCCCCAAGAATCCCAGCTGATAATCGTCCTTGAGAACCTTGTAAGAGTTCCAAATAAGATCACCAGGTTTGGGTCCCATTCCAAATTTCCCTCAGTTGATAAGAGAGGCGTCAAGGTTTAGAGCCAAGTTTGAGTGCTGTAAGGCAGCTGAGACGCTGTCTCGACAAAGTTACTGGAGTAAATACTACGGGCTGCCTTCTTGATTGTCGATCCATAGAGAGTACAGGGATAACACGGGTATGAGTAATACTGTCAAGGCTCTAGCTTACAAACTGCTCGCCTACCCAGGTCACCGCTATTAGGGACATGGATTGTGATCCTCAATCTACTCAGAATCTTACGCCTATTGTCTCAGCTCATCAGCCCAGCCTGGTTGAGCCGGGAGGGAGAGAGTCCGGCTGGAACACGGCCTGGCCTTGGCGGGAACAGATACCCGGTCGGAGGCTGAGAAAAAGAAAAAAAGAAACCTGGAAGACAAAGAAGACAAGGGAACCCCTACCACGTTCGTGGCGAATATGATGTGTAGGAACTTCCTAGCCTCGATTCGATGCTGCGTGCAAGGGTATGCCCGCTCATTTCGATGGCACATGCTGTCCACGGTTCACACCCAGGGCGTGTAGAAAGTACAAGGTCTTCTTCTCAACTTTTCTCATCCCAACTTTTCTCAATAATGGATACTCCAAATACACAGCGTTCATTGGGCAGGGCAGTAGCATTATGAAGTACTTTGCATAAAAAATACTTACCTAGAAGTGGTAGTTTGTATAATTCCGCACTCCGGCACTTGTCTCGGGGACCAAGGTAGATGAGGTCTTGAAGGCTGCCTTTGTAAGTCGTCTTGTGACGCACATGACAGGGATCAAGTTGGGGGAAGAGAGTGAGAGATGGAAAAAGAGAGAGAGGTAAAGATGCAACCCCTTCATTGCGGCCCTCCAATATTGAAGTGACGAGTTGCCTCGGTTAGCTGTTTGCAGGCGCCGTGGCTTTGCCTCAGCAAATGAAAAGCAGCCCTTTCTGTGTTCTCTCATTGCACATTACTGTGTCGGAGATTGGGGTGGTCACAATAGAAAAGTAGCCCATCGTGTCTCTCAATAAATGCCTACCCTGCTATACCATGTCAAGTGCCTTGGGAGTTGGCCATGCTCGTACTAGCAGTACGCTATTCGTATCTCTGCTTGCATGTACGAGGACAAAGTAGGCAATGTCAGCAAAGTATCTTGCCGTATACACGTACACATAGTAGGGGGGTAGGAAACGAATGCATCCGTCGTAGCAGCATTGCAATGGGCTGTATTAGAGCAGCATGTCAGCAGTTTATCTTGATTTGACCGATTTCCCACGCTTGGATCGATCCGACCCGCCATCGGGGCTTCTCCGCATCGAGGGCCGTCCCGCTTTGCTAGAAACTTACTTGTATACTCCTCTCTATACTGAATATGGAGGCTCTTGGGAATCTCGGCGCGACGCTGACGGCGTAAGATCCGCCGATGCGGCTTCTTCCTATCTTGGAAGCTGCCTTTAGCCCTGGAGCTAGAAACAGCGAAAATCGGTTCACGAAATGATAAGGACCAGAGACTTTTCTTTTTCCTCTACCTTTGCCTTGTCTTCCAGCTGCAGGGAGAAGACAGAAGCAGCAAGTTGATGCCGGCGTTAACTGCTGAAGCGGTGCGTTACGTTCGGAGCGGGGATCACACAGGACGAATCCAGGGAGGCTAAGACAACCATTACAAGCAACCACCTTATCGTCACTTGTTGCCCAGAGGAGGGGCAGCACACCTGGTGAATCTGTTGAATCTGATTGAATCAGTTCTTTGTATACAGCCGAGATCATCACTCTATACCGAGGTAATTCTGAGCAGGCTGAGCGAGGGGGCCATGGACGGGGGGAACAGGGTATGTAGAGACGAATGAGGAACTGGTGATGGGGATTTTCTTGCTTTTCTTTCATGGTACATGGTTTGAGCAAGAGACCGGGAAACTTGCCTCTCTATTTCATCATCAGCGTGATGCTCGATGAATTTTTGGATATTTAAGCATCAGCTTCGCGTGAATCTTTGGAGAGTGCCTGGGACAAGCCTCTGTTGAAGAAAGAGAATACACCTAGCACCTGCAGACAGCTCTACGTAGTACAAGTTTACGGTTCCTTCCACCTTTTTCCCTCTACCTATCTCTTTTTCTATAGAACTGAGACATCAGGTCAAACCAGTTCCAAATTACCAAGACGTCCAGGCAATCCAACACCCACCGAAATATGGCGGACAAGCCCTCCTACAGCCAGTTCGCCTGCATCGGCACTGGATTCTCTGGCATAGCTCTGGGATGCTCCATCAAGCGTTGGTACGGGATTTCAGACGTCCGATTCTTTGAGAAAAACGATGATCTGGGCGGCACCTGGCTAGTGAACCAATATCCAGGTACGAGCATTCTCTTCCTCGCTTTTGGTATTGCTCTGCCGTCAAACTGACCCTCTCCAGGGTGTGCTTGTGATATTCCTAGCCTGCTCTACAGCCTGTCTTTCGCCCCCAATCCCGAGTGGTCCTCACCCCTGCCCTCCCAACAAGAGATTTGGCAATACCTCAACAAGACAGCCATCCAATATGGCCTCCGTGAAAAAATGACCTTTAATTCTACAGTTGAAAGATGCGAATGGGTTGAAGAAACTGGCCGTTGGCGCATCACCGTTCGTAATAACATTTCTGGTGCCTCGTATGTCCATGAAAGCCAGTTCCTTTTCAGTGCAGCGGGCATTCTGGTCCATCCTCGCAAGCCGGACCTCCCAAACATTGAAAGCTTCGATGGCCCTGTCTTCCACGCCGCTCAATGGCGGCATGATGTCGACCTGACTGACAAAAGGGTCGCTGTCATCGGCAATGGCTGCTCGGCCGCGCAAATTGTCCCGGCAATCAAAGACCAGGTTGAGCATGTCACGCAGTTTGCGCGGTCCAAGCATTGGATCACTCCCCCGATGCCAGCTCCCAACACGGAGTTGTTCCAGTGGATGTTTATTAACATACCAGGAGCCCTTGCCTTTTTCCGCTTCACCACGTTTCTACTGTGTGAAAAGAACATGAAGGGCTTCTTCATGAACAAGGCGGGTGCCGCGCATCGCAGTTTTTTGACCGCCAAGGCCACGAAATACATCAAAGAAACAGCTCCCGAAGAGTACCATGACATGCTAATTCCTGACTTTGAGTTTGGCTGTAAGAGGCGCGTAAACGACATGGGTTACCTGGCGAGCCTGCACTCTGAGAGCGTCACGCTCCGGAACGATGCCATTGAGGAGGTGACGCCCACGGGCATCCGCTCAAGGGACGGGTTCACAGAGGCAGACGTCATAGTGCTGGCAACTGGCTTTGACTCAAATACATTTTGCACAAATATTGACATGGTCGGCCGAGGAGGCGTTACGGCCGAGGAGCATTGGAGCTCTCTTGGTGGACCGGGGGCGTACGGCTCGACCAGCCTTTCCGGCTTCCCCAATTTCTTTATGATACTGGGTAAGACATCATTTTCTTTAAATCTGATCTGCGTTCAACCAGTCTAATTTGTCCCGTAGGTCCAAACACCCTGACAGGCCACACTTCAACCATCATGGCGGCCGAGAACAGCATCAACTATTCTCTTCGGCTGATCAAACCCATCCTACAGGGCAAGGCTACTTCTGTTGATGTCAAGCTTGACGCAGAGAAGCAGTACATTGATCAGATTCAGACGGATCTCAAGGGCACGGTGTTCAATTCCGGATGTGGCAGCTGGTACAATAGGGCTAAGAATGGAATTGTGCACAACGCCATGTCTTATCCCTATTCGCAGCCCAACTTTTGGTATCGCTGTCTGTTTCCTGTCTACAGGGATTTCAAGTATGATGTAAGTTGATTTCCCTTCCCCTACCCTCCCCAGCTCTTGTCTTTCCTTTTCCTTGCCGCCCCTAGATCATCTGATCCTGGTGACCTCAATAATGCTAATACGCCAAGGCAGACTGCCAAAAGTCAACCCCGTCAAGAGGTCTGGAAACGAGCCGCTCGGTATTTTGTCTACGCTGCTGCGTCTTTGTCTAGCTTAAGCTTGATGATATCTGGCAGAAACAATATGTGGGATTTGACAAGCTATGTGTCTTTCTTGCAAGATCAGGCAAGCGTATTTGGAAATGGCCTCGCGGCATACGCAAAACTGCGCAGCAATTAGATGAAATATGCCACAAGTTGTGATTAGATTAACCATGTTGCACATCTTAATTATACTGAATCCAATTATTACTATCCTAGACACAACAAGTTACGGTGGAAGGGAGCACAAGTGCTGCTGCTCCAGGTGTCACAGGGCTTCATTTGGCACAAAGTCGGCGGCTATCTGTCCGGACATTTCATCTGTACGTCCGCAACCTTTCAAATCATCTCTAACTCTCCAGTAGGTACTAAAGTACTAGTAGTGGGCTCGCCACAACTATCGGACTGGGAGATCCGATGATTACCTACCTGTAGGCACCACATCGGTAAACCTGGTTGACAGATTATTTCGCCGTACTTGTCAAGTCTGGTCCCGATTCTCGCCTAACAATCCCTCAGGTAGATCGCACATTATGAGGCAAAGTAAGACACTAATCACAGGATCCTTGGGGGGAAGAAACTTCCAAGTTGTCGGCTTCCGGGCTCAATACGTGGGCAGGATCTCAACCATGTACAAAGCGCGAGTACGTGCGGTATCGGGGCGGACGGCTCATTTCCACAGCTCTGTTTTGCTTTTTCCATGCCAGGTGAAACCAGCCAAAAACCAGAGAGAAATACATGTATCTGCCACCCCCCTACCAGCCGTGCTGCCTGAATACACTACGCATGCATGTCTTATTACTATTGGATTAAAATTGTTTGCTTTTGGTTCGCTCTAGCCTCCGTTCCCAGATTTGCTTCTCCTCACAATGCCCGGCGTGATGCTCACGCGCCTATCATAACCAGGTTCTCGTCACCGACAATCTTAGCTCCCAGCCTCTTTGATTCATGCGGCACGGACACGTACGATGATGCTGGTCAGTTGTCTGGCGAAATACAGCCACGGCTGGTGCCGCGGCCCAATTATCGCCGCGTCTTGGGCTGGTTTGCGTAACATTCACAGGAAATCGTGGCGCTTCAGTTGGGGCCTCATCTGGTTAGGGACTCCTCCCGGACGGCAGAGACATCTGAGACCTGGCACGCCAAAATATCTGAATGACCTTTCTTTTCTGCTCTTCTGCGCGAGTTTACTGAGCTCGATCTGGGGTTTGCAGTGTTGCTATCGGCGATCGAGAGGAGGTTCTTGTCGGAGTTGCTCGATGGCAGACTCGCCCGCTTTCGTTCTCTCGCTCTTTTCTGTCTTTCTGTCTCGCTTTGTCTCTTTCGATTTCGACCATAAATAGAGCGAGCTGCCGAATCTGTTGTTCAACTCTTTCTCCATCCCTCAGGCACTATCCCGTACCCGCGTCGGTGCTTTTGACAAACTCGTTTCTTTTACTCTATCGTTCACAAGCTGCTCTCCAAGTTCACCTGCAAGTCAACATCGGACCTGTGCGTCACGGCTACCAACGCATGAGGTCGACAGCACTCGCCACCAAGGACCATGGTTTCACATAATCAGAAACCAAAGGGCAAGGGCAGTCAAGACCCCAACTCTGCCCGCAAACTTAGACCGAGGCCCAAGCCTAGCTTTTGTGAAAAATGCGGCTATCGTCGAGAAGATCCCACGAAATCATGTGTTGGATGCGCCGCAGACGCTATGATAAAAGAGTTAAAGGGGAATCTCCCAAATATGGCTGCAGACGATGGTTCTGATAACACTCAGTAAGTTCTGGATAGGGCATTGCGAGCATCAGGAGAAACTAGAATAGATTGGGGACTAGAAGCTGACTGATGGATGTAGATGTGACACTACCATGACCACAGAAGACAACGATAATGACCCTATGGAGCTTGATCCCAGCAGCGGCAGCAATGACAACGGCGAGGGTGAAGTTCCCCCCACGGATGCGAATGAGCGTGCTACAGCTGCTGTTGCAGAGGATAATTCGTCCAAGACAGAAGAAGCGCCTGTACCAGCTCAGAAGGACACCTCCTCCCTCAAAGATCGTCCACCGGTCCTGGCACTACCATCGGAGCTCCTCAGTAGTATAACTCCCTGGACGCCCGTGGACTCTTCGACACTCATGGGCCCTCCAGCGGCCAAGAGCCATGTAACGCACATGACCGCTACGGCAAGCAACATACATGCTCAGGGGCCTGTGGATACTTCGGCAGTCATGAATTCAGCTGCATCCATGGGTCCAGCAGCATATTACGCAAACTTCCCTGGAACCTGGGGTTCTGTCTCGTCTATGGCGTCTCCGGCATTTGCAGCTCCAGCAACCATGCCTCCTCGAGCAGCGTTAGGTCAATCCTCCATGAGTTCCTCAGCGACCACGAATCCTCAGACAAGCGTGGGTCCTCCGGCAATTACCAATCTGCAAGGGTTTGTGGCTTCTCCAGCTTCCAAGGGTCCTTCAACATCCATTTCTCATCAAGCAGTTGATCCTTGTGTGTCGGTTACGGCTCACCCAGATTACATAGTCCCCCGAGAAGACATGGGCACAGCAGCCGACTTTTACTCTGCCGCAATGGATGATTCCACCGAGATTGGGGGTTACCCAATGATCAGAACTCCCATACCACTTAGAGTTATCCGGCCAAGGGTTAAGGTCAATCGTCTACGAATGAGGAAGAGACCTCCAACAGCACCACGTCCAAGGCAACAGGCGGCCTTGAACCCCGAGGCACACATGGTTCCTTCGCCATCTGAAAATTCCCCGGCACGAGGAGAATCTCTAGCTGCCACAAGTTCCTCAAACGCAGCCAACCCTCCTTCGATTACAATCTCGGCGCCATCCACGACTCCTCCCGTGGAGATTGATAGTACAAGAGGCACAACTTCTCCAGTTGTCGATAACAATCCTCCGTCACTCGTGAGTGCCACGCCAGAAACAACTTTTCCAGTACCCACGGGTCCGGCACTCACAAATATGGCAGTAAACGAGAGCTCTTCGGCCGTTAGTGGCCCAACATGCACAAGTCTTCCGGCAGCCACGGAGCTTCCAGCAGGCACGAATGCCCTTACTACTGAGAATCCCCAGGTAACCATGGACTGTGCACTACTCAAGAGTCTTTCAGCCGCCCTAAAAGCGGAAATTCCTCAGACGGAAGCCCATCTTAAGGCGTATGGACCTCCACCTACCAACGCTGGGAATTACTTGTATCTTATCCAAACCAGCTACTGCTATACATCCAGAGCGGCAGATGGTATTCCTATGAAGCTGGATCCAATAACCAGAAAAGAACTGATTCACTTGGAGGTACTCGTTACAAATCCTCCTATTTCCTCTACTCCACCCTTCTTCATGCCACCCCGAAGCTTGTCCATCTATCTCCTCAAAATATACCGCCACGAAGTCTACTTCACATACCCTTTTTTCAGCATGAACCAATTTACCGATGTTGTGATGAAGTTCTATATGCTCATCACCAAATCGGATGTCTCATCGGCCTATCTTGGCCTCGGTTGCTCAGATGAGTCCAACCCCACGACGCCTCTGTTTCAATGCTCTCTCTTCATGATGCTCTGGCACGCAGTCTACTTTGCGAATATAGAACAAGAAGACAAAGAGTTTGCTTCCGCCATTTTCTGGAAATGCGCAAAGTTCTTCATGACGGAGGAACTTCTCGAGACTAGCTGCCTGGCAGCTGTCCAGACCCAACTCATCATCGCCGTTGCTCTCAACAGCTCCAATCTTCAAGGAAACGAAAGGAAAATTCCCGCTGAACTGGCTTATCGTATTGCGCAATGTTTAGGAATTGACAATGAAAAAAACCTACCTACGGCCGCTGCAGAAGGTGTTCATGATGCCGATAGACAGGCTTGGTACGGATGTGTCATGATGAATCTGTAGGCACCTCCTTTCTCATCTTCTTTCTCCTTTCATTTTTTTCATTTTTTTTTTCTTTAATTTCACATTTTGCTGACAATCCGCCTCCGTCCTCAGGTTTTCTCAAACAAGACACTCCCAGTTGCCCCTGAACTCCGGCATGAGCAAGTCCCCGCTCGCTACTCGTCGCTATCAATCTCCCACCGGCAGCGTAGATTTCAACTTCTTCATCAATTGCGTCATCCGCGCAGAAGAATTGGAAAAGATTCTAAAGGACATCCGCAAAACTCGTGAGCCAGTATTGGAACCATTTACAGAGGATCTATACAAACAATATGCCACGATTGTTCCTATACTACGCGGAAAGCTCCGCGAATTCATCAATTTAATGCCCAAGGAGCTCGGTTGGGGTATCTCTGGCTTACCAGACGAATACGTTCGCATTGTCAATTTTAATGATCCAAAGGCAACCTCAAATGCCAAGTAAGCATACTGCAGCGCTGGGGAATTGTGGGCATGACAGTTTTGACTAACACATGCTAAGTTTCATGCACTTGCGGGCCATGCTCTTCCGGCCCATCCTCATGCATACAGGCATAGACGGATATCTTGAAATCAAGTCGATAACAAATAAGATCGACCCTGTCGTCAAGGATAAGACTCTCACGTATGCAATGAGCTGTGTCAACACTGCCATAAGTTTGATTGATTTCCTCTACAAGAGATTCTTAGTCGAGATAAAGAACAATAGAGAGTGGTGGTGGAGTCCATACCGTGAGCTTGTCTCTTCCAGTTCTTCATATGCCTCCCATTGTCAGCCAGCTAACCTAGTGGGAACAACAGATACCAGCACTGCAGGCCTCGTCCTCGTCATGGCTCAGACGTCCCCAACGCTATGGTCACACGTCCAGGTAAGCCTTGTCGAGAAGGCCTGGAGCTCTTGTCAATATATGCTCGGCTATGGTGGCACGGACAACCACTTTCACGAAAGGGCTCTTCGGTTTTTATGGGGTGTAAACAAGCGCATTGCTGGAATCCGTGTGCTTGACAACAGATATGATGTCCTCAAGCTTAGACTCCCAACACCCGCTGTCACCTGGAGCTATCAAAGGACGCCTCAATCGCAGTCTGTGAATCGCCGTTCACCATTTCTGGATCCCGGAAGCAATTCATCTCCGGCATATCCCAATTCAAACAGCAATGGTTCATTACAAGCTTCGAATCCAAACCGGTGGCCGAGTGCGTTTCCATATGCAGCTCCCTTTACAGCGTCGGCTTCTTCCGCAAATTCCACCGCCATGTCCTCAGCCTCGAATGGAATGACTTCTTCGGGATCTGGAGCAGTTGCCAATGCAGCTTTTACAAACTATAATACAGCTCCGTATGCTCCACCACCGAACACGAGCACCGTTCCTCCATTTACAGCTTCATCGAGCGTTAATACAGCTCTATTCACAGCTCCCTGGACGTCGGGTGCGGTCCCACCCTTCAATGCTCCGGCTTCCACTGCCTATCCGGTATCTGCCAGCTCAGGAAGCGGCCCATTCCCGCTCTCCTGGGATTCAAACATGATTCAACCTGCTGCTCCGGAGTCTGCCGAAGTTTCCTATACTGTTGCTTCGAACGCGATGGCCGTTACATCTACAGATTCTTCAGGGTATACCATAGCACCTTATGCTACCTCTTCACAGTGGAATATGACTCCATATCCAACTTCTTCAGAATCTGCTACCTTCGCTCATACTGATGGTACGAACTCGAATACAGCTCCAACCACAACTTCTTCGTGCGTTGCGCCGGCGACATACACAGGTCCCTACACGGCATTCTCCGACCCCAACGCAACCCTTTTCACCGAAGAATCCGCGAATCTCAACGGAGCAGTGTGGCCAGATATGTCAGCATATAATTTAACAGCTGCGTCTTCTAGCACAATGACCAGTCTGTCGCCATCCAATCCCAGTCTTGCTAATTATGGCAACATGGAGGACGTTGATGGCGCCGAAATGGGGATGGGGACACAGGTATTCTACCAGCCATCTACTAAGGGATATACATATTATAGCCCTGATGACGACGCATTTATGGCTTGCAATGAACAGAGATGAGGACATCCGTGGGCTCAAGAGTAAACACCTGATGAATTGGTTGAGGGCGTCTCTCAACATACGGCTGGGATGGTAAGAGATTGAAAAAAAGAGGGACGGGTAAAGGATACGAAATGGGAAAAGAGAAGGAAAGGAAAAAGAAGGAGAGGAGAAGGGAATGAAAAGGAAAGGGCGGGTAGAGAATGCAAAATGTGAAGCGAGAAGGAAAGAAAACAAAAGAAAAAGAAAAAAAGGAATAAAAAAGACAAGAGAAAAAAAAGGACAAAATGGGAGCCCCTTCTGATGGTGGCTGATACAGAAAGCACGAATGTGTCTATAATGGTAGGCAATTGCCGGTATCCAATTGCCATAGTGTGTATCTAGTTACTGAATTTATTTGGGATTTATTTATATTCTATTGCTTGTTGTACATTTCCCGCGTAGTTGTGGTTTTGCATCTTCCACCGATCAAGACCATCTACTTGCTATGCCGTGTTGTATCATGCCATGCCATGCCATGCATTTCATTCTTCTCTGTCCTCACTTCTCTCTTCCCAACCTTTCTCTCAGTAATGCTGCTTGCCAGTGCCTGATACGAGCAGAATCACGCTGCCCAGCTGCCGCCTCACGTCTTCCTGGTTCACGTCGTGTGTGTCTTCCACCTCACCCCACTGCTCGGCCTGCCAATCCACCTCCAAGCTCGTAGCCTTGGAGGCATGTTCAACACTGAATCGTCCCACGGGCACGGCATGGCCAGTGCCCACGGAGCCCTCGCTCCATTCGGCGACAACTCTTGCTGCGGCGACGAAGCTCTTGCCGGCAAGCACTGCCCTTTCCAGTCCGGCAATTTCCCAGGCATCAAGGCCCATAACCCATCCCTGGATTACCTCCCGGACGCCCTCGCTCTGTTTCCGCGGCATGATGGAGTGGCCGTCCAGCACGGGCTCAATGGTGATCCCTGGCCACACGTTGGTCGTCAGATAGCTGACTGTCTCCTCCGCAGCCTTCTTCTGCACGTCCCTCAGACTCTCCTCCGCGTCATTTCTCCTATCATGAGGGCCCGCGGGAGGTGCCCAGCACAGCAGCGAGTCTGTATCTAGGTATCGCAGGACAGTATGGGTAATGGTTGTGCGAATCTTGGTGGCTTCCGGGCTGTTGGATGCGTCATCGTCGAGAATGTCGAGAGCACGGCAGATGAGGCTGGTGAGGGGGATGAGGTGCTGCTTGGTAGCTTGCTGGGCAGACGTCAGGATGTCCCATTCAAGGGCCAGCGCAGAGGCGAGGTTCGGCTTGGAGAGCGGCACTCGGATGATGGCCTTGGTATTGGGGTGTCGCAAGGGCCGGGCATCGAGATGGACTTGCAATGCTCCTGTAAATGATGAAATTAGAATAACGCCAGTAAATCTAAAGCGGACAGGGACCGCCACAACCGTCAATTGTGACACTCGTGAAGCAACGTACCATCGACCTCCCGTACAGTCACCTCCTTCCAGAATCTCCTAGCCACGCCGCTCGACTTGCCGTCCTGCGCGCTTCGCACTTCCTTGGCTGTCTTCAACAGTTCAGCGTGCTTCTTTCGTCGGTCCAAACGTTCCTGAGCATTTCGGGCTGCCGGCGTGGGAGGATCCGGGGGAGGTCCAGTACCGACTATCGGAGCAACATTGGCGGTTCTGGCGATGCTTTGATGAAAGGGCCGGACGAATTGCGGGCGAGGCAATGCCAGCTGGCGGGGTATTCGCGTAGGCACTTTCATCACTGTGAATGTCGATTGAAGGACAAGAGGGAAATCTAGGTGGAATTCAAAAGAGAAAGAAAGTGACAGGGAGAGGGGAGAGAGATTATTGTTTGTTGGTGAGGATGGAAAATTCGCCGGTACCTGAGGAGGATCAGTGAGTTTTACTAGCAGCGAATGATGTCAGCCTTTAGGGGATATAATTGGGGAATGGCGGTCGGTGAGGCGCCTGGGGTTTTTTGGTGGCCTCACCGAGGGGTTGGTGGATCCTGGATGAAGCAGGCCGTACAGTATTATGTCTCATCCAAGACGACTCAATATGGGATGAATCAAGAAACAAATTGGAAAAAGATGAAATATTAAATAGGCGACATGAGATGTAAAGCATATATTTCTCTACAGCCAATGCAAACAGGTAAAAGCGAGTTATTAAGAGGTGGAACATTCTAGGTATAAAGCTGATCGATGATGCACATCTCGTACCATGTTAGTGACTTTGTACCTCTGCAATTGCCATTGAAGCGCAAAGGGTCCATGCGGGTAAACAGCCATGGATGAGCTTTCATGTACAATTATTCGCAATTCGGCTCGGGGCTATCGTAACAACAGATCCGACATAATCATGCAGCTTCTCAATCCATTGATACAAAAAACCCCAATTCAAGCAACACTGAAAAGATTCGTCCAATGTACCTCTTGTAAGCCACCCGCGGACCATCTTCGGCAAGGCGCCTCACCATCACGTGACCATGCACGATCGTCTCTCATCCCTGAGCCTTAACGTGGCTCTACTGGGACATTGGCCAAACCGCCACGACTCCAATCACCAACATCCTCTCCGACCAAATCACACACGATGAGTTACGGAAAAAAGGACGAGGATGCCGACCTGGGCTTGGTCAAGGTGGATCGGACACAGGTCTTCCAAGAAGGTAACAATTCCGCTGCAAATGCGCCTGCATCTCTTCATCTCCCACCTTCATCCCCCACCGTCTCAGACACCTTTGGGCAAAGTGACCAAGCTCCAAGCTAAACTCGGAGGCACACAGCTCGATTGTTCAACAGCTCTCCGATCCAGCCTCGACGATGCCGAATTCTCCTGACCAAGATCGCCCTTCTCCTCTACACGGGCGAGTCATTCCCCAAAAATGAAGCCACCACCCTCTTCTTCGGCATCTCGAAGCTCTTCCAGAACAAGGACGCCAGCCTGCGGCAGATGGTGCTCCTCATCATCAAGGAGCTGGCCAATTCCGCCGAGGACATAATCATGGTGACTAGCACCGTCATGAAGGACACCGGCGGCAGCAGCGACGCAATCTACAGGCCCAATGCCATCCGTGCTCTGTGCCGAATCATCGACGTAGGTGTTCTTACTGCGCCTTGGGAAGCTTCTTTTGGCCGCAAGTTGCTAACAGTGAGGCAACAACATAGGCTACCACGGTGCAAGCCATTGAACGTGTCATGAAAACCGCCATTGTGGACAAGAACCCGTCTGTTTCCTCTGCAGCGCTTGTTTCATCCTACCACCTGCTGCCGATTGCTAGGGATGTCGTGCGACGATGGCAGAGTGAGACTCAGGAGGCGGCCGCCTCCTCCAAGTCCTCTGGTGGCTTTTCTCTCGGCTTCTCTACTTCCAGCGGCTCCTTGCCCATGAACAGCTCGACAATGGCTCAGTACCATGCCATTGGCCTCTTGTACCAGATGCGCTCGCACGACCGCATGGCCCTGGTCAAAATGGTCCAGCAGTTCGGCGCTGCCGGGGCCGTCAAGAGCCCCGCTGCCACCGTGATGCTGGTCCGACTGGCCGCGCAGCTTGCAGAGGAGGACCCCTCGCTTCGCCGCCCCATGATGCAGCTTCTCGACGGCTGGCTGCGACACAAGAGCGAAATGGTCAACTTCGAGGCCGCCAAGGCCATCTGTGACATGCGCGATGTCACCGACGCCGAGGTCAACCAGGCCGTCCATGTCCTGCAGCTGTTCCTGACCTCGCCCCGCGCCGTCACCAAGTTTGCCGCCCTGCGAATCCTCCACAGCTTTGCCTCTTTCAACCCCAACGCCGTCAGCGTCTGCAACACTGACATTGAGCTTTTGATCTCAAACTCCAACCGGTCCATTGCCACCTTTGCCATTACCACTCTGCTCAAGACTGGTAACGAGGCTAGCGTAGACAGGCTGATGAAGCAAATTTCGGGCTTCATGTCCGAGATCACCGATGAGTTCAAGATCACCATTGTCGAGGCCATCCGCACCTTGTGCTTGAAGTTCCCCAGCAAGCAGGCCGGCATGCTGACATTCCTCAGCGGCATCCTGCGCGACGAGGGTGGCTACGAGTTTAAGCGCGCCGTGGTGGAGAGCATGTTCGATCTGATCAAGTTCGTCCCTGACTCCAAGGAGGACGCGCTTGCGCACCTGTGCGAGTTCATTGAAGACTGCGAGTTCACCAAGCTGGCCGTCCGTATCCTGCACCTCATCGGTCTCGAGGGCCCCAAGACCGCCCAGCCTACCAAGTACATTCGCTACATTTACAACCGTGTCGTCCTTGAGAATGCCATTGTCCGTGCCGCTGCTGTCACAGCTCTTGCCAAGTTCGGCGTTGGCCAGAAGGATCCCGACGTCAAGAGCAGCGTCAAGGTTCTGCTCACGCGTTGTCTAGACGATGTCGATGACGAGGTTCGAGATCGAGCCGCCTTGAACCTGAAGCTGATGGCCGAAGAGGATGACGAGATGGCCCGAAACTTTGTCAAGA
Organism: Trichoderma guizhouense; assembly: GCA_002022785.1. Lineage (NCBI taxonomy): Eukaryota > Fungi > Ascomycota > Sordariomycetes > Hypocreales > Hypocreaceae > Trichoderma > Trichoderma guizhouense. Next base: position 2,397,937 of record LVVK01000020.1, read on the forward strand.
ACGGTAAGTTTTCTTTTTCTTTGCATAAGATTATCAGTGATGGCCCGCAGCTGCTGACATGTTCAATTCCACAGACAACATGTTCTCGCTCCCCTTCTTCGAGCACCAGCTGGTTCTTTACGTCACGTCAGATGACAAGTCTGCGTTCGACGTGCCGTTTGACATCTCCAAGATCCCCGTCGTGACCCGAGAACAGGCAGATGCCGAGGACAGGACCAAGAAGCTTACCGCTACAACTCCCACATTGAAGGCGCCAAAGGCCGGCCCAGCCAAGACGCCGACAAGCGGCGCGGAGGCTGCGGCCTCTGCCAGCGCACAGGCACAGCGATACGCGCAGGAGCTGATGCAGATCCCCGAGATGAAGGAGTTTGGCAGCGTGGTCAAATCATCGCCTGTCGTTGAGCTTACCGAGGCTGAGACTGAATACGTCGTCAGCGTCGTCAAGCACATTTTCAACGAGCACATTGTGCTGCAGTACGAGGTCAAGAACACTCTTCCTGACACAGTCCTAGAAAACGTGTCGGTTGTAGCATCTCCTTCAGACGAGGAGGACCTGGAGGAGGTCTTCATCATCCAGGCCGAGAAGCTGGCCACAAACGAGCCGGGCAAGGTTTACGTGGCGTTCAAGAAGGTCAATGGCCAGACGTCACTGCCCGTTTCCACATTCTCCAACGTGCTCAAGTTTACAAGCAAGGAGATTGATCCTTCAACGGGCGAGCCCGAAGAGACTGGTTACGACGATGAGTACGAGGTGTCAGAATTCGACCTCAGCGGTAGCGACTACGTCATCCCTACATATGCTGGCAACTTCAACCATATCTGGGAGCAGGTTGGCGCTTCAGGAGAAGAGGCGGAGGAGACGCTGCAGCTGAGCAGCATGAAGAGCATAGCCGGTAAGTCATATCATTTCTACAAACCTCTTTTCTTGTTCCTTTTTCCCCCTGTCATACTAATAATGAGGCAACAGAGGCAACCGAGCAGCTGGCCAAGATTCTATCCCTACAACCTCTCGAAGGAACCGACGTCCCCGTCAACCAGAGCACTCACACTCTCAAGCTACTGGGCAAGACAGTCAACGGCGGCAGAGTGGTGGCCAACATTCGCATGGCATACTCGTCAAAATCCGGTGTTACGACAAAGATTACAGTCCGAGGCGAGGAGGAGGGCGTGGCGGCCCTTGTGATTGCATCTGTGGCATAAATGTAGGGAAGCTGGCGTTGAGGGTCATAATGTATCGGTGGTTAGACAAACGTCTCTGTCAGTTTTTTTTCTCGTTTCTTTTTCTCGGCCTTACGTGGCAGACGGCAAGCAAAACAGTTCGATATATCGATATATATTAAGAAGATTTGAGTGATTATGATGATTGCATGAGACGTTTTCAAAGTTCAGGACACGAAGCATCTTCTCACGTCCCCTCAGTTCGCTAAGTGACTTTGTCGTATATTTAGGCTATCCGGCTCTGCTCTGGACCTTGGCCAGCCAACCTCGATTCAGGTTAGCTACTTGCAACTGCAAGGCAAAGCGACGGCTGCTTTGAATGGATGACGAGATGTCCGAGACACTTTGTCTCTTTTGAGCCTTGGTGTGGTGGCAACAGCCACGATGATGGATCTCACTAAGCTGTGGCAGCTAGAGCTCCTTAGCTTAGGTACACCTACAGCATTACCGCATCCTGGCATTGGAGCCTTGGAACCTTGGAAGTTTGTTCATGACGGTCCCCCAAGCCGAAAGTCTGTGGAGCCTACCACTTTGTACGACGGTTGATCCCTCAAGACATGATGCATCGCGAGACACAAGGAGTTTGTTCGTTTTTGTTGGGATTTCTCGGAGCAAGCATGATTACGTCACCTGACGACATTCTCAATCTTTTCATTGTCCGTGAGGTGAACAACTGTTTTTTAAGAGGTAGCGATGCATCACATGGAATATGTAGGGTAAGTGAGGCGAAGCGCATGACCTGAGACTGACATGATAGCGATAAGGCACCTACCTGGTACCCGATATGGAGTACACAGGTAAGATGTACTACGAGTAAGATATTTGTAGATTACACCAATTAATACCTCCGCGGATGCCTGAGTTTTGCTTTATAATTTGGTGTGTTTTGTTATATTCTTTCTTCGTCAGCCTGTGCCGCATTAGAGCGTATACCCATTTCGTTCGTATTTGATGAGCATCGCCTCGTACCAGCGATTAGCCTAAGAGCTGTACTGTACTAGTACCTGTAGTCAGCAGATTAGCGACCTCGAAGGATGTTGTGAGACGGCTGGGCTTATCCACCAGCATTGACAGCGCCAAAGACCGCTGAAGGATGACCGCTATGCCAACACCCAAACGCGCCACTGGATGCAGCCACAGGCTTCCAAATGTCTCAGCCAGACATGTGCCAGATCGGGGACACTCCCGCCTGGATGACGGAAACGGCGTGACGAATGGCAAACAATGCAGCTGGTCCCCTAGATGCTGCGTACTGCGGAAAGACGCATGGAATAATTGCTGGGCACAGGGCCTGATGCGCAATATAATCCCAATCAACGGTCAATGGCTCACAAGGCCAAACCCAGTGCATGTACGCGTAATGTGCCTGGATCTGGGCTTTCACGTGCTGGCGCTGTTGATTGTTCATGGACGGGAATGGAAGAGATCAATCAAATCAATCCTCGTTCGCCTGCAGGTGGGGGGCCGCCATGGTTGGGCTTTAGCGGTCTTGGGGCAGGGAAACAGTGACCCCAGACGCTGAGCTGTGACGAGATTTGTCTAGAGGGGGGCCCCAAAATAATTCAGGTACAGCGGGCTGGACGGGGCTGGATTCGGCCTTGCGTACCCCGTACTGTTGCAGTACTTGGGGAGGAGGTACACCAGGGCCAGTGCTAGCGCATCGAGACCTGGGCCGCAAAGTCAATGCAGGTAGAGTGGCTGTATGGGGTACAGCATCCCTCCAGCGCCGGGTTGCGGTACACTCGTACCTATCGGAGTACGGAGCGCGGCTAGGCGGCCAAGGCCAATCTCCCTGGGGACGCATTTTCCTCCTATCGTGGCTTTTCTACTGCTCAAACCTGCTCTGTAAACCATCAAACGTCAACAAAGATTGGGAAAAACAAATAACATATCCGCCTCGCATACGCGGTCCCTTTCGAATCCCCGTTCATCTCGCCTCGCTCTTTCGTGGAGCAGAGTGAAGAGAAAGAAAACAGCCGCTCGGTCGCTGGCGCGATGAACGCCATACAGCAGAAATGCCGCCCGAAGCATCAGGTCCTGGTGCTCAAGTGCTATCCGCGAACCACCAAGGGAGCAGTTGACGTCAAGCCAAACAGCAGCGAGCTGAGCTATCTGCTCTACTACGCGACCAGCCGGCGGTCCAAGATTCAAAAGATTGGCGCCTTTCTGGAGAAGAAGACGGCCAGCGATGTCTGGCGAATGCGCATTGGGTACGTTGCCGTGTCCGGGCCTTGCCGGGGCATCCGCCTCCAAACCCCTCGGTGGCGATGGCCGTGATTTGATACTGGTGATGGTGTCTGAGGTGTTGAAGTGTTTGAAAGCTGACTGCTGCGGCATTGCGCCTGCTTCTCGTGCAGTAACGTACAGGTGACTCTTGGTATCCTCGCCGCCCTCGTCGAGAAGTCGCCCAAAGATGCCGTCCTCATCGCGCCGTGCATCCTCAAGATCCTCGACCTCATCCTCCGGTCCAACGACATCACCATGATCGAATCCTCGCTGCCAACATGGGAGGCCTTTTGTGAACACCACGATCCGTCGTCCCTCTTTGCCGATCAAGCGTATCTCAACCATTACGTGTCTGTCGTTCGATCCTACGCGCAGCTTGCGTCGACTCGAAACTCGCCAAACCAAAACGCTGCTGCAAGCCGGCCGGTCCAGATGCGATGGAGGAACGCTGGGTTGGGCGCCATCAAGTGTATTTCGACTTCGGATGCCCTTTCCTCAGTGAGCGGTCGCCAAATCGACGTCATTGTGCCCATGATTCTGGAGAACCTGTGGACCGACGATGAGACGCTGCTCGACCTGCTCCTGGAGCGCGTCGAGGCGGAGGAAAAGGTGGACACGGAGAAGCTTCTGCGACGCAGGACGAGCGTTGCTACGGTGCAAAATGGCGAAGCTGGTGGCGATGCAAACCCGCTTGCCATCTCTGGAACCGCCATGGACGCCGACAAGATGGCCGAAGAGGACACTGGCGTCTTGGCCATGCAGTGCCTTAAGAGCATCTTTGTGGTGCCCTCCCGATCGCAGATCCACTCGGCGACAGCCGCCCTACTTAAGTTCATCGCGGAGCGCGTAAAGCAGGGAGAAAAGGTCATGGCGAGCAACTCCGCCGACAATGGCAATGACGACGGCTGGGCCATCAAAATCTTTAGCATCATTGCTCGCTGGGCTCCGGTACAGGATCGCTATGTTATCTTGGTGATGGCCCTCGATACCTTGACACATATTCCCATGGGAGACGACAACCTGGATCAGCACGTAGCATTGACTGCCATGATTGATTCTCTGTTGAGGTCAGACATCAACCTCATTGGCTTGAGTGTCATGGATGTCCTCTTGGGTCTTATCAAGCAGATCAGGAAGCTCTTTACTCTTTCCAACGTCGGAAGCCGAGCCGAGACTCCTAGCGACAAGGCGGCGACGGACAGCGACCTGGAGCAGAAGCTACACCAGCCACAACGCAAGGAGCTCCTGGGACGGCTTGAGCAGTGCATTGGAGATCTTGCCAGCCACATCTACTACGCGGACCAGATCTCGGACATGATTGCTGCCATTGTCGGCCGACTAAAGCCTGGCCGGTCGTCGAGCGCCCCTTCAACACCACAAGGCGAGAAGACGGACGGCAACGAGCAGCAGAGCAACCCTTCGCCTCCCTCGGCGACGGCCACCGCTGATCTCGCCGAGAGCCAAACCAACGGCCTGGTCGACGTTTACTTTTCCTACACCCTGGGGCGCATCTCGGCACTCCGTATCGTTAAAAACATCCTCCATGTTGCCAATCCCCCGTCCAAGGTCAGAACCAATGCCGACTTGGGCCGCAACCGAGTGCCCACTCAAGTCTGGGAAGGCACACAGTGGCTTCTCCGCGATCCGTCTGGCCAAGTGCGGCGCGGATATGTCGATGCCCTACTTACATGGCTGGATCTGGAGACGACTCCCATTGATTTGCTAGCCAGGGACGAGGCTCTTGAGCCGCACAAGTCCACAGCTGCAGGCATTCTCGCCGCCGCCAAGAATACTCGTGAGTTGCCCAATGGCCGGCGTGCCGTATCCAGTGCGTCGAACAAGGACCGCCAGCCCAGAACTCGCCGTTCGCAGTTCCTCCCGCAGCTTCACCTCGCCATCTACGACAACGCTCTCCACTTTGTCGAGTGTGACAATGATCTTGCCGCGCTGCACACACTGCTAGCAAAGCTCGTGTCCCGTCTCGGCGTTAATGCCGTCCGCTACGGCGTGCCCATGATCTACCGCCTCCAGGAGGAGATCCTGGCCGTCGACCAGCCCATCCACAAGGTTCGCATCGCGGCTCTGTGCCACGGGTACTTTTGGGCCTTGACCGATAAGTTTGAGTTTGAGGGTTCTGCAGTAGGCAGGGCGATCGGAAACGAAGTCGCCCGGCGCAAGAGCAAAGGCTTCTGGGTACCCGGCATCCACGTCCCAGCGCTGGCTATCGAGCAAATTGGGCCGCTGGGCGTGGCGGCACCTCAGCCCGAATGGGATCTCAGCCTTCTCGAGACAGAGGAACTCTTACCGTTTGATGACCGGGCCTCCTTGATCCAATGCATTGCCGTGGGCTACGAGGAAAGCACCTCGTTTCCACCAAACAGCCCTTCTGCCTCGCCCGGTCGATCGCTTTCAGGACCTATTCTCAACACCCCCATGAGTCCCGGTTCCTCATCTATGGCGATGGCTCCTGACAGGTCATTGGAGCTTCCGGACCCTTACCGTGAGCAGATGATGACAGAGTGGTCTAGAGAGCAAGTTGCCGCTGCCTTGGCCGCTGAGGGCAAGACGGAATCCATCACCGGTTCACGGACGGGCACTACGGCTACTGGCCTCAGGAACCTGACCATCAGCACCGTCAACGGTAACAACGGCTACCTCCCTTATTCGCCCTACGGCAGCCAGCATAACCTGCGACCACACTCTTCCCAGACGCACATGGCGGACCAAAATCATCTTGGACCTCTTGGGCCCTCGCCCAGATTCCGGCAGGGAAGCATTCGAAGCGGCATTTCTCAGACGATATCATCGTCGAGCAAGGCTGGCGTCGCGTCTGTGGAACAGCTCAAGCGTGTGCTGTCCGGCAACGCTTCTCCCAACACTTTTGGTTCCGAGGACGATAGCGGCGAGAGCATGGTGAGCTACGAGTATAGCCCGTCAGAAAAGAGCTTCAGCCCGACAGGCACAGACCCGGAACGGCCAACCACGTCGGCTGACGGCTTCAGCAAGAGGTCGAGGTCTGGCAGCTCTGGCGCCCCGCTGAGCGCTGGCTCGAACCGCGACAGCTTGCCAAGGCTGTACCTCGATGGTGACCGAGAGGAAGAAGGAGGACTAGGCCTGGGTGTCCCTCCCGTGCCCCCGCTTCCCAACCTCAGCGTCCTTTCGGAAAAGGGAGGGCAGTTGAATGGAGGAAACATTGCGGTTCAAGATTACGGGGTAAAGGCTCCTAATAAGCGTGTTTCCAACAGCCGAGGAGGTGACAGCATTACATCCCGGTCCATCTTGGGTGGCCACGATGATCATGGCAGAACGATGGACCTGCAAGAGCTTCTGAGAGGCATCGACAGCCGTCCTGGCGAGGGTAGCTTGGGCAATTTGACCAGACCTCCATACTAAGGGGGATATGATATAGGCCCTCCCTATCTGATTGCACAACTACGACACATCATTACAGCAGCGGTGTTGGAGGAAGTCAGAGTGAGAGTTGGTGTGATATCCTGGGGGCGAAGAGCAGACTTTTGCCCCTGTCTCATCAGCTTCGATTCATCTCACCTCTTTCCATCTCAAACCCCATTTCCTCGCGCGCGAACACACACACTCACACACACATTTACACACTCACACCCGCATATTCTCGCATACTAGCATCCTCGCATTTACATCCTCACTCACATATATACGCCGCTGCACACACACCAAGGGGGCATCATCAGCCACCCCCTTGGGTTTCTCTTTTGTATCTGTTACAAGGACAGGGCATTCGACAATGGGAAGAACGAGTGCAACGATAGAGCATATGGAAGATGGTTGGATGAATAGCTCAACTCGCCTTTTATTTGTCACGTTGTAAGACAAACACGCACTGAAAGCACAGAAATTCACATGACGGCAAACTTTGCATCTCGGAGACAAAGAAGTCGACGCTCACGGATTTCTTTTCTCAACCTCAATTTTTTTTTGTCCTGGCTCCTGTCATCACTCTTTTCCATTTCATCTTTTTTTTATCCCCCAATTTTATTCCCCCTCTTACTAGCAGCGGGTTCGCGTCTTGAAAAAACCTTTTTTCCTTTTTCTGAGTTGTCTTTTTTTTGTTTTTTAATACTGCAATGTACCTACCTACTAGAAAGGCGGATTAAGCCGGTGTTTTAATTTAGAATAACGTGGTTGAGCCTGGAGAAAAAGTAATCAAGTCTTTGCCGAGTTTGCATATGAGTATTAATCTCTTTTTCTTTCTTTCTTTCTTTCTTTCATTCTTTTTGCTTTTTGATGTATGATATTTGTGAGGCTCAACTACCTAGGCAAAGCATTTGACTTGGGCAACGTGAGACTAATATGAGCGGCATTCTGGCGTACGCTTTGTTGGGAGTTTCTTTTGTTGTGGAAATATTGTGGCAGCGGGATGCTGTAAACTGATATCATAATGTCAATTCAATTATTGAAAGCTCCCTGATCCCGTACAGATCTGCAAATGTGCATTTCTACTGAAGCATTCCGGCAGATGAACCAATTCACCCTTCGGTCCCCTTACTATAGCGTGGCTGGTATCAGTGATCTATGAAGCGTTCGTAGTGGTAAATTGCACGAGTTTGTCTAGTATCACATATAAATGGAAGATGAAATAGCTTCACCTCCATGAATAATAATTACACGTAGTCATCACGTAGGAATACAGTGATATCTCCCCCATAGAATGTGAGCATAAATATTCATCTAAATAATAGAGACTGCTTAGTATTTATCCATTTCTTTTCTGTTTTCTCTCAAATACGTCACAATGGGACTATGGCTGCTCTCTCCTTCCTCGGGCAATCGGTACAAGTTTATCTGTACCTTCTAATTTTCTGCCTCTTCTGACATCCAAAACCACACCTCACTTAAACACACGCGCACACAAAAAGCATCGCCTCTTCGTAATCACGCAAAAACGCTCGTTTCGTTTCCCAACTATTTGGCACAGCCGCATAACGCGCAGGCATGTTGGCCCGTTTCACCTTCAGTGTCTGGCACGGACTAACCCCGTTACAGGCCCTTCAGCACCATGGAACAGGCCGCCAAATTACACTTGTCCTCCCCCCTGCTCGATCCAGCAGCTCCTTGGTAACCCCCTGGTTCGTCGGTCGGTGCCTCGAGGCCTCTCTTCTGTTGCCAAGCCGCGGGATGAACGAGCCTGTCTATGAGTCGAAGGGAACCTTGACGGTCTGGATCGATCGCTGCTGGGACGGAGCGAAATGCGAGCTTGCAGAGGACCAGCAAGTATTATTACATGTATGGAGGCGACGATGAACGAGGCAGGACACGAGCACAGACACGAGATGTGAGGCAGCGCGCACATGGAGACAGCCAACCTCATTTCATGAGGGAATGGACATTGGTCACGCCTCGCCACATGTTGGTGCGTCTTGAAATCTAGCATCAAATGCTAGTGCTGCACCTGCGCTGCACTGCAGGCGTGGATGCGGAACACGATGGTTGAATTGCAGCTGTTCTGCCGCAGACTCGCATGCTACTAGCTTCACCGGCACTGCTGCTAGCATTCATTCTATTAGCAGACCCGCGCCGTGTCGATCCGCTCCCCCCGAGCACAGCCTCACTCTTTGTCTGGTTCAGGGCAGCTTTTCGTGCTGGCAACCCGCGTTCTTTTCCCTCATCCCCAAACCTCTTTCTCACTCTTGGCCCCCCGTTGGGCATCCTTTCCTTCCCACGCGAGACGAGAACCGCAACGACACGGTCTTTCTCCAGTCGGTCTTACTTACGGAGCATATACTAGCTCTAACTTTCATTACGTCAATAGCCTGCCGAATGCTGGCTTAGGACCCCTGAGCAATCTGCCTTTGTTCTTTGGTAGATCCGAGCCACTCTTTCTTGGATTAGCACTACCAGCACTTGTACTCCATTCTGCGTACTTTTTGCTCACGCCATCACATAACCACCCAGACTTCCACGCGCACATAGACATACACGTATACACGTATAGTATACCACTTGTTCTACGAGTATGTATGCACTCTCGCCTCCACAACCCCTTGCCGCTGTTGCTTACTGAGTTAAAAGCCTGCAGCTCTGGTGGGCTGCATCGGTGGAGACCCCCGAGGCTCACTCGTTTGGCCTCTGTTCTGGAAATCTTGCATCTGCTTGCATCTCAGACCCGTCCCACGCTGCTGGGCTGAATCATACCGTTCTCTTCAACCGCCTTGCGCAACCGCCACGGCTCGGCCCGGGCCATGGATTCATACGATGACGACATCCGGCGGCAGCAATATCATCCCTCGCACTCGATCCCCGATGCTGCTTATCCAGACGACTCGCCATTCCGGCAGCAGCAGCAGCAGCTCCAGGCGTCCTACAGCCCTGGAGGCTTTGGCGCGAGCCCTTCGCATCCCTCGCATGGAATGACACCTTTGCCCTCACACGTGGGAACTCAACCTGGATACCAGCCTCAGCATCAACAACAGCCTCAGAACCAGGGAACTTGGCAGCCCTACGATATCCCCAGCAGCCCTCCGCCTCCCTATGACCCGAACCAGGCTCCCAGCACATACCAGTACTCGCAAATCGATGCAACGGCTCTCGCCAACCCGGCTACACGTCCAAATACGCGCGTCGATGTAACTGTCCAAACGGGGGGCATAGAGATGATGCCGCTACACGGCGCGACAGTTGCCTTGTCTCCTCAAATGGCACCCTTGGCTCCGGGAGCCTCGACCTCTGCGCTGACGCAGGCCAGCAATGCTGCGGAAGACCCCTATAAGCTAGACGCGGCGGCCGCGGAGCGCAGGCGCAAGCAGAGGCGCCTCAAGATTTGCATCATCCTCTTAGCCGTGCTGTTTATGTTCTGTGGCGCGCTGATCATCGGTGTGGCCTTGGGTGTTGTCAAAGGGGCACTCAACAAATCATCCGATCATAGTCCTAGTCCTGGTCCTAGTCCTGGTTCTGGTCCTGGTTTCTGATGTCGAGAAACGTTCATTTGTCTCCCTCGGCCGCCGCGCCTATGCTAGGAAAAGTCATGCTTTGATCTGCAGAAGCCAGCGTCATTCTTCTTCTTTTTCATGTCTTAGTTTTCGTTTCCTTTTTCTTCCGCTTTCACCTTCTCCATCTTCAGCTTCCTCTTCTTCCTCTTCCTCTTCCCCTTTCTCCACTTTCTTCTTGGTTTCTTCTTCCCCTTTCTTCATTGTCCTTGGCGCGGGAGCGATGGGATTGTGCCGTACATGAATAACAAGGGACGGTGATGATACGAACTGTATAAGCATGCTGCCCACATCATGTTATGTGCGAGCGAGGTGTCATGGCGTCTGTCTGGTTTGATTTATGGTTTCGAGTGTCATTTTTGCCTATTGGTTTACTTTTACAAAGAGAGCTGGGTGTGTGCCCGGGTGTTTTAGCATGTTTTGGTTTTATTTTTTGGTTGGGCGAATAGATTTTGAGACCCAGGATCTGCGGATGATAATATGGAACAGGCGGCCAAAATCACAAAGGCGGCCGGGATAGATGCGACCTGTGTGGCATTGCTCGCATGCCAGAGACAGTTGGTCATGAAGCTGCCACCTGCTAGGAGCTAGGAAAGGAAACATGATTATGATAGCTACCTAGCACGAGCTGAAAAGACTAGATATAATTTTTGGCATCATTTTTTGGCCACCGGCGATTCGCTCACTGAGTTCTTGGGTTGATTTGCAACATGTTTTGCTTTGCACATGCCGCGTATCAAGTATATGCGAGGTATGGCATGCTACATGCTACATTTGTTATGGTGCTTACTAGCTGAGACGAATTATTCCATCCGTGAGCATCGAATGCCAGATATAGAGCAGCATCGCCGAAGAACTTGCTACATCATCTGGCCTTGTTCCCCGGCACCATTGCCTGTCACAAGGCACAGCCACGATGCCCTCTCCCGGGGCCATGCTTACACGAGAAATCTGCCAAGAGTTGCCCTTTTCTTCACCGTGCCTTACAAGTTTGTTTATACTACTAACATGATTGCTACTAGCAAAGTTTGCCACGGCTATCAGTCAGCAAGCTGATGCTTGTTCCCTCTCACGGCACCCACTTACACGATCCCTGCAAAGGGCAAACCCACTCCGTTCACCCCCCACCTCTATACGAGGCACGACAATGGCAGGCTGAGAAAATGCCATCACGATGAAGATATTCGCTACGGGCAGAAATGCCGGGAATGAAAAGCATGAACGTTCCATCTAGCGTGCGTCGATAGCGGCAGTGGCGGTATCTCGAGGCGAGCCGTGGTGGATTAGCGGCATCGCCGTCAAGGTTTGGCGGCAGCGGGTAAGCTAGGACGGGCTGGGATTGGGATTTAAGGATATTACAGGCCCAGCTCGCAGCTCTAACTTTTTGCCATTACAGGCAATGCTGATTGCTCCGGGAAGAAGGCAAACGGAGGAGCCGTTTCTTTGCGACTCCCTACATGCACCTAGTAAGCACATGGCTCACAACTCCAGAATACTGGGACTAACACGGGCTGCTTCCAGGAACGGTGACCGAAGAAGTGGGATCTACCACCTGGAGGCGAGCTTCTGAAGCAACATGTCGGGTCTCGGAGTGGACAATACCGAGCTTCTGCTACTGCATCCGGAGTAGCATGTGCCATCTAGATTATACCGACCCGCGAGTCTGGGGGATCGGAGCTGTGGTTTGCCAAAAAGAGCTGCATGTGATGGTAAACTAATAACACATCTTCTTTAGTGGCGCGAAGGATCGACAGATTCGATAGCTTCAAGAAGCACCAACAGCTATCGGTATTAGGAGCGGAATAGCTTAGGCGAGTCCTGTGCTGAGGAAAATGCTCTCTTGCCACTCGTTTGAACCGGTCCACCGTTCAAAGACGAAGTTTACTGGTAGTTTTCGCTTTCAATGCGACTGATAGAACGGGCTCGGAGGATTTTTGCATGGAGATGGCGATGCAAGCTGCAGGTATGTCCCCGAACAGAAGGAGACAGAAATTCATATGCCGGCCGGGGCCCCGAAGAATGACGAAAATGGGTTGCTGCCGTCAATCCAGAATCAATTTTGGGGGCCATATCCGCGGGTCTGCCTTGTAAGCGGGACATCAGACCGACTTTGTGGGATTTCCTAGATGGGATGAGACAGCCGCGAGTGGGTGCAGAATTTTTTTTTTTCAAACCCTCGCTTGCGCTTCATCTCTGTTGTCAGACGCGGAAGAGCCTACCAGTATAGGTAACTCGCTTTCGATGAAGCCGAGATCTGAGTCCGCCGTAAGAGAGGCTGAGACTCAGCTTAGCGACTCAGGAAGTCTGGCAAGCCCGAGCCTTCTTTTCCTGTTTATTTTTACTAACTTCCTTTTGCCCTTTGCCCTGGCCTATTCTTTTGCGGGTACTGTACGGTGTGTTCCCATAACAGTAATCTGTGCGTGGTTGGCGAAAAGGCCGTTTGTCTGATGGCCTCGTGACGCTTGTTAAATTGCTCAAGAATAGCGAAAGCGGCCTCGGTATCCCGCGATGAGTTAGTATCTGCGCAATCTAAGACATGGCCAAGGGCAGAGACCAACTAGCCCATGACAACTTGGTACTTGGGACGGAATCGCTGGTGGCGATGGTGGTAATAGTAGTCAGATTGTCTTTGGTCTTGAGACACGGGTTTCCTTTCTCGGATTAGACGGACAGGAAGCACCTGGAGAAGGGATGAGACTGACAAATGACGGACCCAAATGAGAAACAGAGATCATCGTTGAAGCTTGCAAGATGAAGTTCAGTTTCCGAAGCTCATGGGAAGTCAGTAGGAGATGGCTGCAGAAATCGGTTGCGCAGGTGCTGAGAGAAGGCATTCGCATCAGAGAGCAATAGAGGAGAGAACTAGAGGAAGAAGAACGAAATACTGGAAAAGAGCCAACAGAAACAGCGAGAGAGGAAGAAAAGATCGCCCCATTCTGGACGATTGGCGACCCGCAAGTGGCAGAGGTTGCTGAAGCTATATCTGAACCAATCTTGCCAAGGCAGTGCCAGTGCCAGATGGTGGTGGGCAGGTAAGGATTAAACGTGTGCAAGCATCCAAAGTGAACCATGTCCCTGATATTGCTCGAAAAGGGCATGGGCAAGGACTTTTGCTTGCCTTATCTTTCTGCCTTGTACTTACTGGGTAGCCAAGGTGCAAATACTAACTTCGTACAAGTGAGATGAGGCAGGAGGTACGGGAAGCGAGTTGGGAGATTTGGGCACATGGAAATTGAGATCGAGGGTAGGAAGCGAATTGGCAGTTGTTCAATTTTTTTTCTCTTTCAACCAACTCCTACCATACCAGCATTTTCTGCGGCACTGCCTTATGAACACTCTCTACCTACGACAACATCTATTCTCCATCTTCTATCTATCTCTAACAACTCCTCCCTTGCGGTTCTTTCTCTCCCTTAGCCTCGACGGCCTTGGCATTCATGTGATATGAAACGCTGACAGGTTTGTTGCATACAGACATACAGACTTACGGGAAGCCTGCAAAGCTGATCGCGGACTAGCTGGCCCGCCACGCGCGAGATGATGCAACGGACCGGCCTCGTTTTTTGACAGCTTACAGGCACTCGTGCTAGACAGAAGGACCCTGGCTCAGCTTGCTTGTTTGGGTGCCCGAGCCGCTAAAACACGCGGGCGGAAACGAACGAGGATGGAGGATAGACGCACCAGCAACTGGGTAGCTGTATCTCTACTCTATCTGCAGCCGCGGAGATGATGCCGCTAGTGGACGAAATGCCTGGCCAGGAACCCATGGAACGAGGCATCGCATGATGCTCAATTTACAGGCATCACAGGTACCATTGCAAGCTCTCGCACCCGCGCCGCACTTTCATCTCATCACCTGGACTTGTCGTCAAGCACTCAACACCCAATGAGCTCGTTGGCGCTCCTCTTGGGCCCCATCTGTTGTCTTGCTTTCGAAATTAGCACGGTCCTCGGGCTCCGTCGTTGCGGGTTGGGGTTGACGGACGGCATCAAGGATTACTACCCCGGCAACCTGGTTGGCACTGGACTCGTAGCTCATAGCCATTATACCCAGAAGAAGCTTGTTTTTGCCACTGACTGACTGACAAGCACATGCAATAGATGTCCGTGTTTCGTTTCCGATACTGCTTGCTCTCCCTTTGGGCGCCGTCACAAACGACTCGTATCGTACTTTGATTGTCTTGTCTCGTGTCAGGGCTCAATCCACATGCCGGAATCCCGCCGCTTGCTCTCTCCACGATGTCCAGCAACTGACAAGTTTACGCGAGCCCATCAAGCCACTCTGTGCAACCCGAGGCCTTTCGGATCACCACTGCCGGGACCCAAGTTGAAGCTGAAGCTGGAACTGGCACCACCCGCTGTGTCTCGTGCAAATTCATACTCGTATGCGTCTTGATTCCGGGGCCGTGGCGCGCCATCCGGGGGCCAGTTGAACCGCCCGATGCCACCATGTTCAGTTGCGTGCCTCCAATTTTCTGCTTCCCTTTTCTTTCTTTTGCCAGCAAAGTCATGGCTCCCTGCCTGCGCCGACCGAACTTACACACCACTCTGAGACATGCCCTGCGTCCCATTGGCTCTTCCCGTGTACGCCCTGTTTGCTTAGCTTGACATTCTCTTAAGACATGACATGGCCCGTGTATCTGCCAAAAAGTGTCTGGCAAGGTAGGCACAGGTTGATGCCTTGGGCTAGCATTGCGCATAGCGTGAGGGTTTTTTCTCCCATCCTCTTTGCTTCTGATGCTTTGCTCTTTTGCTTGAATTGGATTTTACTTGGTGACTGGGTCCCCCCTGCTCTGGTGCGTCCCAAATCCTTGGACGGCGGACCCGACAGGAACAGTTCAATTTTTGAAAGGGGATCCTCATTTTCAGTGCCCCTGCTTGGTCTTGAGAATGCTTTCGATTGGGCACCAAAAAAAGGAAAAAAGAGAGAGGAGTCATCTTGTAAGAGAGCTACTCACTTCCAAGGCTGCTCCGTACCTCTACACGGTTGAGCCTTTTCCTCTCTCCTCTCCTATTGCCCTCTCTTGTGTCTTTTGAAGGCAGCACTCGCGTATCTTTCTCTACTGTCTCCCTTGCAATATTACTATGCTTTAGCTTTTTCTATTCTTTCTCCTCATCCTCCCTTGCTTGCTCATCTGCTCAGTGGCCAGGCGGTAATACTTGCGATCCATGGTATTAGTCCGCCCGCTTTCACCCGCCCTTGTTGCTCTCATTACACACACCCTCCTCCTTCTCTTCCGTCATAAATGGTGCTGTTACATTGCTGCAACCCCCCGGCTCAGTCCGTCCGGTACTCGCTCGTACTAACACAAACTTAGAATTTCGACTCCAGCCTGCTCTTCGAGTCCTCGGCACTAGTCCTGGTGCTACTTCGAGTACCCTCAAGGCTGAAGGCTGATCAAAGTGCATGGATGTAGTACGAGAATGCCATGCATGTTGTAGATATATATTGCCCATGCTTCCTAGCCCAAACCATGCTTGCCCTATCCTACCTGCTAATCTAAACTACTAGCACCCCCATGCAAGTTGTGGCATCATTTTATATGTTGAATCTCTGAGCGCTTGCTGTCGCAAAGGAGAAAGACGTGTTCGGTCACCTGTCACTTATTGTCATTATCACCGCTTCTGTCCCTCTCCCCCCTGCCTCCAATTTCTCACGCAAGATTGATATAAGCCAGAACGTGTGAAAGGAAAGAGAACCCATTGAAAGGACAGCCTACAGGTGATTCGGGGGTTTCAAGTCAGACAAATAAGCAGACATACAGACGTACAGACAGACAGTCAGCAAAAGAGTATACGATACTCAGCACCCGCCTCTTTGGAGTTGACGGGCATTACTTGGTACTTTCAGTACCTGATTGTACTTTACTGCATCCTTTTCTACTAGTCCTCGTCTCTACAAGGTACGGAGTATTATTTCCTATCCCAACACCTACATGCGCCTCCCCCCATATCACATATATATTCTATATATACCCACGCGGATATATTTCCCTAGCTAGTCCTTACTTCGCATCTACCTGCATATGTAGGCGGAGATATGTCTGTATACACTCTACATCTATGATCCTTCGTTCCCCTAACCAACCAAGATTTCTCACTCCATCCAACAGACGACTGAAACGACTCGACGGATTCGATACGCAGCGATACGATACGGCACGGCACGGCACGACTCTCCATTCAACCCCCCAGACTTTACACACCCCGCACTGTTTTACATCATACGCACCAAAACGCCGCCATCCCTAAGACAATTTTTTCATTCTTTCTTTTTCTCGGCGCCCTACTGCAACTTTGTCTCTCTCCCTCCTCTTAGCTCAGTCTATCTTGCAGGGCTCTTTCTAGGGTGCTGCGTGCTGGGCTTGGCATCTGATCATTTATCCAGCTGCCATCGGACCCGATCACGACTTAGATCGTTCCTTTTTCTCCCACCTCGTCTCGTCCTCTTCGTGCTGCGAGACTGTTTCAGGCCATTGCCACTCGCATCACTGATCCTCACTATCAGCATCTCTTCTTCTCACATCTTCCCCTCCTCCCCCGCCTCTTTATTTATTTTGTTTTATACTTTACACTTGTTTTTCTTTTTCTTTTTAAAAACTTTTTTTTTTTTCACCAAGGCTTCACCATTGTTACTACTAGGTGGTTAGTGGGTTAGCACCTTCCCACCTATACTAGCCGTTGCCCGCAGTAGCTTCCGTACTTGCGCTCTGCTATATTTTCTCGTCGCTACTGCTCTGCACCTGCCCATATACAAAAGCGAAGAGAAGCCCTTGTCCCTTCCTTTGCTGCCCAAATCCGATCAACACCCCCCTTTTCTCAAGCCAAGCTTGCTCTCTTTTCCTCCTCTTTTCTTCAACCTCTCCTTTTGAAAAAATATCGTCAAATCCTCATCACCTCTGTCTCGCATCCTGATTACAGCCACCTTTGCGAAATCACAGTATCGTTCCAATCAGCATCGTCTATTTTTTCATCCTCCTCACAACCTTCATCTGCATCTGCTTGACCCAACCAACCGCATCCTACCGCCACGACGCTATTCTCCTTCCAGCTACTTTTCTACCCCCAAAGGCACGCACACGAGCTGCTATCAATCAATACCCTTGCCAACATTTGAAGTAGGTACTTTTGTCATAATTATTTCTTTTATTTATTTCTTTTTTTCCCTCCTCCTGCTACATCCACCGCTTCTTTCATCCTTGTCCCAAACTGTTCCAAGGGGAGAATCAGAAACGAGAAAAAGAAAG